>JAHDVE020005036.1:0-330654 GCA_022606495.2 Halesus radiatus | reverse complement strand
GTCGGCGTTCTTGGCAGTCGGTCCTTTGGGGCTGTGACGATCTGCTTTTCTCAGCTGCTGGAGGTCCTAAAGAGGTGGCCGACAAGAGAACGACGATCTTCACTGCTGGCCTGGTGTATTCTCCTGTACTCGTGCGTACGCGGACCACTCGTACTTGGCCGTCAGCTGCGGGGGTGGCCTCGATGACCCGTCCCCGGGGCCAGCTATTGCGTGGTAGGGCAGGGTCGACGATGAGTACTAGATCATCTTTCTGTATTGGGATGCTCTTTTGCTGCCATTTCTGTCTTGAGGCCATTGTTGGGAGGTACTCTCGAAGCCACCTCCGCCAGAACATATCTGCTAACTGTTGGCTGATGCGCCACTGCTTCCGCAGGCAGATTTCTTCCTCTTTGGGGCCATACAGTGATAGATGCGGCCGCTTTCCTGCAGACCCCAGCAGGAAGTGATTAGGTGTGAGGGGCTCTTCGTCGCGGGGGTCGACCGACAGGTGTGTGAGTGGCCGGCTATTTACTGCAAATTCTGCCTCTGCCATGGCTGTTAGCAGAGTCTCTTCTCGGGGAGCCCGCTCTTTCAGAACCGCCTCTAGGGCTCTTTTCACTGACCTCACGAGCCGCTCCCACGCTCCGCCCATATGGGGTGATACGGGCGGAAGAAAGTGCCACTCAATTCCTTGAGTGGCAATGTGGTCTTGAATCTGGGTGTCATTATGCAAGGTTAATAGAGCTTCTCTCATTTCTCGGTCGGCCCCGTGGAAGTTCGTTCCGTTGTCGGAATATATTGCAACAGGCTGTCCTCGGCGCGCAGTCATCCGTTGTATGGCCATAATTGTTGCGTAGGCCTTCAAGGAGTGGGCTATCTCAAGGTGAATCGCCCGGGTGGAGAGGCACGTAAATAGGGCCCCATATCGCTTCTCTCGCCGCCGACCGACGGTGATTTCAATTGGTCCAAAGTAATCTAGCCCACAATGGGTGAATGGGCGGACATGGTGGGCTAGTCGGGCGGCGGGTAGTGGCCCCATTAGGGGCGGATGGGGCTTTTCCTTCCGTATGCGGCACGTGAGACATGCGTGTGTTATTTTTCTAATATTGGTGCGCAATTTTAGCACAAAGAAGCTGCTTCGCATGTCGGCCATGGTTCTCTCCGTGCTTGCATGATCTCCTTTCTGATGAAAATAGCGGATCAGTAGGCGGGTGTACGGGTCATCCCCGTCCAATATGATCGGGGTTCGTACGCTTTGCGCCACCCCTTTGGCGGCCTGTAGCCGCGTGTTCATTCGAAGAACCCCATCTGACCCGAGGAAGGGTGTTAGGGCCTTTAGCCGGTTGCCGACAGATACTGATGCGCCGTTGTGCAGGGCATGGATGTCCGCACCGAAAGCCTCAACTTGTGATTTGATAACCCAACGGGTTTCAGCTACACGAATCTCATCCGCTCGTAGGGGGCCCTCGTGTGGTGCGCGGTGGAATCCTTCCTGACACCGTCTGATGAAGCGCAGCATCCATCCAGTCGAACGGATCAGGCGATGCCATGAAGAAAAACGCACAATGTTAGGCAAGGCGTTCTCTTCTGTTGTGGTGAGGCCTATGAATTTGGGTTTGAGCTCCAGGATGCTCTCGTCTGGTGGTATGTGGTGGCCTTTCTGAACTGGCCACTCGATCTCAGGCGTGACGATGAAGGGTGGTCCCGAGAACCACCTACCGCTGGGCGCGAGGTCGGGCATCTCCACGTCGCGGGTTCCGATATCCGCTGGATTTAGCTTAGTCGGAACCCATCTCCAATCAGTGACGCATGACAGATCATCAATTTCACCCAAGCGGTTGGAGACAAATGTTGAGTAGCTCCTTGGATCTGTACGCAGCCAGCATAAGACTGTTGTAGAGTCAGTCCAATACGTGGTGCGGAGTATGCGGCACTGCATTTCTTTCCTGACGCTGGCTGCGAGGCGGGCCGCCATTAATGCTGCTTGTAGTTCGAGCCGCGGGATGGATAGCGGCTTGAGGGGGGCCACCTTACATTTACTTGCCAGGAAGGTGGCGCATTTTTCTTCTCGACAAGTCTCCACTAGGTATGCTATCGTACAGCATGCGGCCTCCGAGGCATCGCAGAAGACGTGAAGCTCGAAGTCCCCGTTCTTCTGTTGCAGACAGCGCCTTGGTACAGTGATTTCATTCCGCTGCAACGCCTTTATCCATTCGGCCCACTTTGCCGCATGTATGTCGTGGATGCGCTCGTCCCAGTTTACGTTTGACCTCCACACGTCTTGTAGGAGGATTTTTGAGCGTATGGTGAGGCAAGCCACGAACCCCACTGGGTCGAATGTTTTCATTACCGTGCTAAGTAACTGTCTCTTAGTTGGATGCCGGACGAGTTCAGCCGTTTCAGTTTCCTCAAAAGTGTAAATAAAGCGATCGCTAACTGGGTCCCAGGCTAGGCCCAGCACTTTCTCTGCGCTTGCTCCTGCTCCACTATTGATCGTTATGGTCGACTTTGTTCTCTTGTCCGCCGGCACGCTTTGAATTGCGGCGGGTGTGTTGGAGGCCCAGCTAGCGAGATGAAAACCTCCTCTGGCTAGTAAGGTGCTGACGTCCCGTACTAGTGTTTGTGCCTCTTTTACTGTATCAGTGGCGTCCAAGTAGTCGTCCATGTAGAACTTGGATTGTAGTGCTACGGCGGCGGCCGGAAATTCAGCGGCGCCTTCTTTGGCAACTCGATTACGGACATACTGGGCGCTACTTGGGGAGCACGTAGCGCCAAACATCATTGAGGTTAGCCGGTAGGTACTTGGAGGTTCCTGCGGTGTATCTCGCCAAAGGAACAATTGTGACATCTGATCCTCCTCCTTTATTTTAACACGGAGGAACATTTCTTCAATATCGGCGGCTATGGCGATCTTTCCTTCGCGAAATCTCAGCACATTGCCCAGAAGTGAGGAAAGGAGGTCGGGTCCGGTCAGTAATCGCTCGTTGAGTGACGTACCCCGACAGTAGCTAGCGGCATCGAACACTACCCGCAATTTTCCGGGGTTGTTCGGGTTTGAGACGGAAAAATGAGGTAGATACCATTTCCTTTTAGCTGGCGCGCTCGCTTCGGCCGCGGACAGTTTTCTAGCGTATCCGCGCTTAGCTAGCTGCTCAATTTTTTCTGTGTACGCCACTGCCAGGCTTGGGTTTCCTTTTAGCTTCCTTTCTAAGGAAGTGAGCCGGTTCAATGCACACTGCCTGTTGTCGGGCAGCCACGAGTTGTCCTCCTTCCATAGTAGGCCGGTCTCCCACCGTCCCGTGTCGAGTAGGCGCGTTGTATTTTCCATGAGGGCCTCTGCGCGCTGTATATCGGTAGAAACACGAGTTATGGCAGTCACGCCGAGTGAGTCGACCGCGAAGTGGTGTTTAATCAGATCGGTGACTTTCTGATCTGCTTCGGCTCCTTTCCCTATAATGTTGAGCGTGGTCCCGTTGTCTGCATCGCGCCTTGTGCCCCCATGTTTAATCCAGCCGAGAGCTGTTCGTGACGTCATGCGGCCACCCTTTTCTTCGTGTACCTCCCGTGAAACGATCAAATGCGCATTGTCCTGTCCAATTAACATTTGTGGTTTTACTTGCCGGCGCCCGGCTACCGTTTGTTTCGGGAGGTCCAGATCGATTACTGTATTGGCGGTTATAATATATTCGTCCCCGTCACCACGTACTGATAGTTTAACACGTCGGGATGTGCTGTCGGATGAGCACATCCCATTGGCACCGTGTATGCGAAGTCCATGGGGTGGCCCGTTCACCCCCACTTTATCAGCGAGTTCAGCGTCGATGAGGGTAACAGTTGACCCCTCATCGAGCAGCGCATGTGTTAATATCTGTCCTTTGGGTCCACATATTTTTACTGACACTACTTTTAATAATACAGCACTTTGTCCGAGCCAAGTTGTGCCCACTGTTTCACTTGCTGTGGCCGGGGGTGACGCGTATCGCGACGAATCATGGAGCAATTTGTGGTGCGACAGGCGGCAGGTGCCGACACCGCAATTTGTGCGTGATTTACACATTCGCGTGTAATGTCCCTTTTCTAAACACTTGTGGCACACGCGTATATTTTTCACAAACTCCCACCGGGTGGGAATGTCCATTGCGGCGAACTGCGGACAATCGCGTAATTTGTGTAAACCGCCGCACTTTGCGCACTTTTCCCCGGTCACCATACTTTTTTCACTTTTGTCCGATATCATCGTAGCACTCTGTGCATGTACTTGTTCGCGGCGGGCCCGGCCCGGCCGGGCGTGATCGACGAGTCCTGATCGCGGGACCGCCTTCGCGGGGCGTTTGAGAAAGGCCGCAAACTGGTGGATATCTGCAGCCTCTGCATTGTCTGCCACTTTATCTAACCATGCGATACGCATTGCCAGAGGCATTTTTGAGGCCACCTCACTGAGCAGCGCTGGGTTGCTCAGGTAATTATCGGACAGATTACCCAGCGACGCCACAATATTCTGCACCGTCCCAGAAAATTCAACCAGTGCTTCATTTGATGCGTCCTCTGCCAATCGTGGTAATTTCTTGATTTTCTCGTACATTATGGTGGCTATCGCGTGCGCACCGCCGAATCGGTGCTTGAGAACGTCCATGATTTCCGGCACCTGAGCGGGGTCCATGAGTAATGGATTCACGGCGTCGCGTGCCTTTCCACGTAGCGCGCGTTGTAATCGTATCAGATTTTCGGCCGCTGTCATTCCACATGTTGTCGTGGACTGCTGGTACTGGGCCTGAAATGCAGGCCACTCGATTGGGTCCCCGGAGAATGTTGGCAAGTCCTTTGCCGTTGACTGCCGTGCGATAAGGGACGCCATCCGGTTGTCTTCTTCATGAGCCCTTGGGGTACTTCCGGATTGCGAGCTGCGAAAGGCCTCTGCCATAACCGCGGCGATCTGCGCAAGCGGGTCCTGTCCGTAGTTAACCCACTCTCGTGTGTGGCGGGCCGTCTCGTCCGCTGTCGGATTTCCTGGGAATTGCGTAGGAATTGTGTGGTTAGGTAGCGGACAGTACGCTTGATGCTGGGCCTCGGGGAGGGGTGATGCACCAGGCGCCGTTGGTTCAGAGGTAGGCGACCGTGGTTGCTCAGGCGGCCGTAGCGTGTCGAGCTGTGCTGATGCGTCAAGGGGCTTCGGTGTCTCAAGTGGTCGCGCTGTGTCAAAGGAGCGTGATGTGGGGAGCTCGAGCGGCTGCCTCGAAACTCCCAATGCGGCGATCAATTGCTCGATCTGCCGAGCGGAGTCCCTGCTGCTTTTTCTCTCTGCGCGTAATTCTCGTTGCAGCTGACGGAGAGTATCCTCAGTAGAAGCTTCACTATCGGACGTCAGGTGCTCATCCGCGAAGGCAGTGGTGGTCCCTGTAGAGGCGGGTTCGGTGGCTAGAGCCGCTGCCGAGGCAGCTTGTGCTCTGGTGGCCCAGGCAGCCGTACTTGATTGTTCGGCTCCGTATACAGCTGGGCTGGCAGAACTTGGGCCAGGGGGTGTAGGGGGTGCGGGGCTGGGCCCCTCAGGGTCACGGCTTGTGACATCTCGTTTGCTTGCGTCTTCGGGGGCACCTTTGCCAGAGCGTAGATTTCGGGACATCTTGGTAGCGGCTGGGTACTAGATCCGTAGTCCGGGGATCACTATGTGACTTGATCCGGCTCGAAGGACCACTATGTTCCAGACACTTCAGGGTCCGGTCCATAGACTATAAAAATAGGGTGCTGGTCGTCAAGTCGTTATCGTATCCGTGATGTCTCGGGCGTCGGGCTCGCTCTGGATTTCCAAATATTGTTCCTTGCAAAAGGGAAACAATGTCGACTTTTGTAGATTCTGCTGTGGTCGGGTATCCAAAGGTGAGAAGTCAAAGGCAGGTGTAGGTTCCAGTTGAAGAGATAGCGTTGGGTTGAGCGAAGAAATGAGACTGCCTTGGAACGGGCCGTGTGCTTGTATTTATACTCCCGGGCGCTAAGCCGGGCGCGATATGCAGCGCGTCCCGAATTTGCCTGAGGCGAGGGTTTTCTGAGCTCGTGGCACGCGCTGAGTAATGCTCAGAAAATCTTAATATTCTTCATTATATTGGCAGTCTTGTATTCTTTATCTCAACCCAAATTACTTCTCTCTATCATATTTATTTATTTAGTTAGTATGAAAACAAGAAAGAATATGGGGTCCCAGGCCCAGTTATAATCGGGGAATTCTTACATATAATTCTTACATCTGAACATATATTTAAATTTATTAGTTTTTAATACAAAGAGGAGTCCGGCCTATCTTCCTGCGATATTTATTATTTTATTTTATCGGCCGAACTCCGTTAAAATCAACCAAAATATTGAATAAACAGTTATCCTGAGTTCTTAGCGTTGCTAAACAATCCGAGGAGGCTGGGATTGGTCCGAGCGACGACCAATCAAAACCACTCAGAGCCTTAGCAGGCGAGGGGAAATGAGGACTGGGGTAACGTCCGGTAGGGCATCGTAAATACTGCGCGGGGAGTATTTTTTAACCATTCCACAGTAGCGCTTCGTGGTGAGAGTTCCCACAAGACCCGTCCGGTATAGTCCATTTGTTAAATGTGTCGAAGACAACGACTGCGTAAAACCATGTTTTTTTATTAACAAGATTACGCAGACACCTCCAACAGACTACAAACGATCTGATTAAGATAAAAATCTTGAAATAAAAATGTTTTTATAAATCTAAAATTAGAACAACGAAACAGTGCTACAATATTCACTACAAAAAAAGATAATGGAATCAATAAATGATTGTACAAAGGGTTTGTACTATTTTCGATCTGTCAATTGCGTAATCTTATATCAAATGCACAGATGACTAAATTTACTTAATGTATATTGACAAACATTATGGATTTATATTATAAATCTTTTAAGTCAATTTTTTTTTTATTTCTTGGGTATTATTAACTACGTAACAATTTCTAGGTATCTAGAGTTTTATTCACAATGTACTTTTGTTACTTAATTTTATTTATTTGCTACCGGTTTCGACACATCTGTGTCATCCAGTAGCGTTCCTAACTTAAATTAAACAAGTACAGAAATACGAGATATTATTGGGTGTGATGGTAGTGGACGGAGTGGTGGTTTGAATGGGGGGGGGGGCGGTGGGAGGAGTTAAAATAAGAAGGGAACATGGTTAACAAAGGTGATATATAGGTTGCTCTTATTTTGTTTACTGAATTAATTTTTGGTTTAATTTTTTTGTTTATTTCTCAAGTTTCTAAGGAGCACAATTTAAAATATGTATTAATATTTTAATGTTTAAAATTAGTTTATTTATTTTTTGAAGCTATCCAGACTCTAAAAAATTATTCATTTTATATTCATAACACAGCACTTTATACTAATAAAGAAAACTTCCATTTGGACACTATTTGAAACTTTTCATAGTCCTCGACATTGTAAATAACTATTAATATTTGTTTTAATATGTAAATAATCATCGAAAATTTCAGTTAAACCATGGTAGATTTTTTTTGCTTTTATCAGTCATTTTAAAAATCTGTTCTCCAGTCCTAAAATCGAATACAAAAACACATATTTCAAGTAAATACCAAATCTTATTTTGTCAATAAACTTCTAATAAATACAATAACAATGACAAATAAGATTTAAATAGTAACTGCAATATCATGCAATATTCAGTGTTTTCTAATATTATTTTCTGTGCGTGTAAAATCATATCTTCTCAAGCAAAAAACGTTAAAATACAACGTAACACGTTACGTTATATTATAAACCAAATCACTCGTTCTGATCCATGGACCAGGTGGCTGCAGCAATATCAACGGAAGATTCTCGCGGCCGTCTCTCTCTCCGCTGTCTGTCAAAAGACTATTCCTCCGTTGTTTTGAATATAGCTGTACACACCGATATTAAGAGGTCGCCTGTCCATAGCACAGTGACCGGGGTGTTAGGTAGTTTTTAATCGGTTGCATTGTTTAGGAATAGCTAGATAGATAATTTATTTAAATTCTATAACATTTTCACATTATGTATAAATCATTAATTAGTTTCACAAAATCATGTTAAATATTAAGGAATTTTATAGGTAAAGGTGATCCCTACTTGTTACGCTAGCTCGGCCGAGATAATGCCTCGTTTTTCTCGCTTCTAATATAGAAAAATAGTGTCCTTTCTTTAATTAAGAATTCGGTGTGGAGAGCGAGATAAATACATAATGGGAACATCAGGAAGCAGGAGACCGTAAATTCCTCGGAGACTAAGAAACCATTTAAAACTTTCCGACGAGAAAATGTCTTTAAGTATTTTAAATATTTTCAAACCGCTAACGAAGGCGTTGTTTGTATTTATTTAAAGTGGAAAAGCACAGTTTCCTCGGCGAATGGCTGCCGGAAACTTTAACAACTCGTATTATAAACGCAACACCAATCTTCTGGTTTATTTTTGAGTTTAGTGAAAGACTTACTATAAGTTCCAGGATTCATATTCAAGCCTTTGGGGATCATGCTTTATTTATGGGCTACCTACTCCGTACTGTTGATAAACGTGGTGTTTTAAGTATTTAGTAAACCATTGGAAAATTAATCGGCTTTGTCTGTCTTGATCTTCTAGGTGAAAAAATGTTTTAAGCTTTTAAACAAGACATAATACTTGGGCAAATAAAGTTGAAGCAAATAAGTTACATCATAAATTTATAAATTTGTGTTTTTTATCCTCAATTTACATTTGAATGTCATTTTTATAAATATGTTTTGCCAAAAATATATATATTTTGAGACTTAAAAGGCAGGGAATACTGGTGGGGAGTTCAATTTTAATTTTTACCAATGCATGTAAGTCAAAGAAATTATGGTCCAGAGTATCCTCTGAATAATATAATTTGATGTTAAAAACACACGGTTTTATACTACCTCGTGTATTATAACCTGTAATGGCGTCGATGAGGCTAGCAACTCCAGACTACATAATAATAATAGCAATATAACGAGATAACGAATCATCCATCGCACCAGACACGATCGATTAATTAAGCGTGATATACCGACACACGGATTCATTACCGCTCATACAGTCCGAGACGTGTAATACTCATTATATTATTACATACATATAATCGTACATGTCAGTTAGGTCTTGAACGGAAAATACCACTCGGACTCTAGTCACGGGTCATGAACAGTTGGCGGTACAACCTTGTCCTGTCTTCATGTTCATATCCATCTCTGTTCAGATGGAAGAATTCCTTTATATGAATTTGTTGACTACTTTTATCTTGTATAGATAACATAATCATTAACTTGTTTCTCGTATAGTGGGCAGGTTATAAATATTTTGTATTATTAATACGGCGTTTATAATGAATAGCAGTGGCGGTTGTATAGTGAACTAAAAAAAACTACGACGAACAAAACTAATATTATTACAGTTTGTCAGTATGTATACATAAAAAGGGCGCGACTACTCCACATTTAAAAAATCCACCAATAGGAACACATCGCGGCGATCTATAGGTGCGAATGCCGGATCGCACTCAAGGAGCTGAAAAGTCTATGGAATATTTCATACAACATAAATACGGTTTCGATCGATGCTGGAGTGTGCGTCAGAGCCAAAATTCATTATTTAGGTGCGCTGCGATTAAACAAATATATATTTTTTTAATTTCCTCTGTTTTCTATTTAATTATGTGAATGCTATCAATATTGTTTTAGTATATAAAAGTTACGTTATTTACAATTTTGAAACAGTTAATTCATCTTGGAATTCCATTTAAATACGACTTAAAAAAAAACCTTTATGTAGGTTTTTTTTCGCTTTAATATTGATCTATCAATGATTTCGACAACGAACCGCCGCTGGTTAATAGTGTCATGATATTATGGATGTCAAGTGTAGGCAGTGTTTCCATCAATCAAGTCTGCTTTAAACTGTGTCAAAGTTAGCTCATTAGTGATAATTTTTTAAATACACTAATGTAAAAAAATTAATCAATGTTTTATTCCAAGTGAAAAATATTCAATAATAAAATGAAGTTGAATCTGTTATAATTATGCATGTAACATGTTTTTATCGAGCTTAACACGTAAAAGTAATTTGTTCTCACAATGCGATTTTGAAATAATTGTATTTTTTCAACCCGTTGCATTGTTTTAATCCACATTTTTGATTGAGAGCTTCACATTGGATAATGTGAAACCACCATTATAAGAAAAAAATAACCTGAAATAATTTTTAAGAATGTAAATTATTGTTTAACTGTTTTTTCGTTTATTTCGTAGTACTCCATTTATTTTTTTTAGAAATATAATGTGAATCAAATTAATAATGTTAATTATTAAGTTCGGCAAGTTTTTTAATATTTATTATTGCGACAGCTGTTTCGGTGTTCAAGCCATTTTCAAACTGCGGTTAATCCACATTGGGACGACTTATGTATAGGATTTTATTTACTCTCACCCAATTCTAATTTGGACGGGTGTTTAAAATAATTATTTATTTTCGGTAAAACCGGTGACGTTTTTACATTTATAATGTATTTTTCCCGCATTTAAATGACATTTTTTTCTTAACTGATTTATTTAAATGTGTTTATTTTATGTCGTGATATTTTAACTCTCTCTATAGGTGAATGCATATTAAAAATGCATCTTCATAAAAATAATTTATCAACGTGTTATGTACAATAAACTCATAGGTTTAGGTACATCGCTTTATATGTCTAAAAGGATATTAGATT
The DNA here is from genome assembly GCA_022606495.2 of Halesus radiatus. Classification (NCBI taxonomy): domain Eukaryota; kingdom Metazoa; phylum Arthropoda; class Insecta; order Trichoptera; family Limnephilidae; genus Halesus; species Halesus radiatus. The sequence goes on along the minus strand of JAHDVE020005036.1, from coordinate 319,931 downwards.
ATTTCTTTGATATAAAGTACCTACTCAATTATACAAAACGTGTGTTGTTTAATGTTTCACTCTCGCAAAGTCGTTAATGGGTTTTACGCTACACGTGAGATCAGTGGTGCAGCGCCGGACGACCGAACCACCAGGCAAGACCATTAGCAGGGCCCACACCGCAAATGCAAATGAGATGAATACCATATAGGTATATAAATAGAGTCAAAGCTCCTATCAAAATCAGTCTAAAAAGTTGTTGAAATACTAAGTGAAGCGCTGTCGATGTATCCCGAATTCTTCCGACCGCGAACGAACGTAATGCAACCGTCGGCCGCCCCGCTGCCTCGAGCATTTCTTATCGGTGGCGCGTACCGACTTGAGATGCTCTTTGAGTTTTGTTAGCAATAAAAAGGCCAATTGAAACCGTGTTGAGAGCAGTCAAAGTTTACAGTTAACAAAGTTTACAAAATTTAAGAAGTTCACAAAGTTTACAATTTACAGTATAATGTTATGGTAAAAAGTTTGAAGCGTCAATTGAATATTGTACAATACTTATAAGGATGTTAAAAAAAAAACATTGATTTTTGATCTCATTGAATATTAATCGTAATTTGTGTTCAGTCTAATGGCCAGTGGAAGTACATTCTTTAACTTTGTTGTAAAATATCTAAAATTTCTTTGGCCAAATGCTGTTTTAGCAAAAGGGAATTTGCGAAATATTTTATAATGCTTTGGTGCACTAAAATTTTTGATGAGGACCCTTTCATAGGTTGGAACCCCAGACGGTGGCCAGGGTGGTCGTCATGCCACTGCACGAGACCCTGAGGCACATACATGTGCATGTCATCTTAGAGCATTCTGTGCTTTAGATCTAGTATCGCAAGTAGTGTGGACATTGTCCACTAGAGTTCTGTGCTTAAAGAGATATGCTTGTATATTTTTGGCATAAAATTTCCGAATATTCAAAACACAGATTCTCCTAAAGATTAGAATAATCTAGAATTAGAATAATCTTTATAATTACTTTCTAAGGATGGGGTCAATGGCGGTAGCAGTATCTTCACCCCGGTTTACAATACCGTATAATATTTACTATTCCTTCTAACGGAATTACTAATTACTTCTGGCCTCTCGTGCATAGACACCTAGCTCCTAGTTAAAAAGTCGGCGAATTCGGTTGGATGGTTCCGCGTCCCGGCACGAGGAGCGACGGCCATTTTGGCCATAGAAAGATTCCGGCATCAGAACGCAGAGGTTGTGTCATAGACACGGGCTCCTGCGCCGGCACGCCGTTTACAATGGCGTCTTGTTACCGTAATTTAAAAGTCCTAACTACCATTTCTGCCGGGAGCTTTCTCGACTCCGGACCGATGCCCCAATGTAAGCTGTACTTATTTCCTCTTTTTGCTGTGCAGTAAATAACCGTGTTTTAAAGTAACTTGCCCGATTTTAATGGTACTAGAGAGGGAGAGAATTTTAGATTAATAGATAGGGTGTATGTTGCCAATTGTTAGTGTATGATTCCCCATATGTACAAGCTGTGATTGCCCCCCCCCCACCTTGGCTAGAAGATGCATATCTTTTCATTTGGTAGTTGAGTACCTTTTTTCCTCTGAGCCGGTATGAGGCTGACGCCGACTCACGACTGCAGAAGAGAGATTACCTGTTATATCCACTGAGCTATCCAGGTATAACATATTACATAGAGCTATCAAAAATAACAAGTACATAGAGATTCTAAACCATAAAACAATGAACAATATTTTTTAAACATTTAAGAGCGACATAAAATAGAAAACTAAAACAATATTATAACACAAATTATTAACACTACCTTATCCAAGCTACAATACTACATATTGTAGGATTCAAAGTGGTGGTATATGGAGTTAGCAAATATATCAACAACACCTCCAAACCTGTGCAAAATGTGCATTAGTAAAAGCAATATGAGTAGTTATCTCTGCAGACATGAAAATGTTTAACATGATTAAGAAATCTTTTACCTATGAATGTACCCTTTCATTGTATTTTTATCAATAGTCTCAAAAGATGAAACAGTTCTCACTTACACAATCAAACCTACATGCCGAACAGTGTAATTAATTAAACAATTATAAACAATATTAATTCGCAGTTTGTAGGTGCTAGAACACGATCAAGGTAGTATTGGGGATACCTACTAAAAATGTTTACAATGAGTGTTACTATTTCGATTGCAAATGACGTCTGACTGTTCAATGAATACAATTATCTCGTATAACTGCTGCAGCATAGCTGTCGAGCTTTTGTAATTCAGCTATTAGAATAACGCAACGCAATCATTGTTATAACAGTCCTCCCTTCTGATACTCACAAATTGTCGAGTTTCAATTCCAGTAAATCCCTGTATTGTTCAACGCTGTTCCATCTGTATCGACTTTACCGGGAAAAACAGTTGTAATACAAATTCTCCTTTAGGGGCGAAAGCAAAATGCACGAACGATCAATGCATCTTCTTTCGCGGAATTTGTTCGTAGTATCTACCAGCTTGCTTCAGCAGCTTGAATCAAATTTACCGTACAACCGACATAGCGATGGGATATGAAGGGCAAAGAAACGTATTAAATGTCCTTTGATATCGGCCGACTGCACGGGACTGCGGTCTGGTAGCTTTTTCAATTCTCTGGGAGCTTGTCGCAGGAAATACCACTTCAAAAGCAATGAACTTGTGGATTTGAGTGCAGGAAAATGTATTGGAAGATGATGCTTGTACTCGAAGCTTAATGGAATAATCGTTATTTCGACGATTAAAAATACATGTGAAAATTTTCTTGACGGTGCAATAACGGAGAATTTGTTTAATAGATTCTTCTATCTTACCGAACGGATTGCAGACTTTACATCCCATGTGTCATGTAGGAATGATGTGTTTATTTTGAAGTAAGATAATAATTTCATCGTTCCAAGTGCTTTGCAGAAAGACACGCAAAACGACTGCCCAGTAATTACTATACTTGATAGATTTTTAACAAATGAAAACTGTTAGTTTTTGCTTAACAGCTTGGCTCTGTAATAATTTGTAATAATACCGGTTTTGTGTTTCCCTCCATCTTACAGCATTGGTGTTTGCAAGACTCAGGTTCACTCTTTACTTAGAAATTTATTGAACACAGTGTCACCAAAGATGACTTGCATCTGATATCGCTGTCTGACAGGAGAATTATTTCAGACCTAGTTGTGTTATATAGAATCATTGGCCGCCTAATTTACAGTCATGCCATCGTCGCCACCATTAAATTATACCTACCGACAAGGAACGCAAGACAAATTGTAATATTTTTCCACAAAAAGTACTCAATCAACTAACAGTCGAACTCACTAAGCAAGAGAATGCACGATCTGGGCAACAAGCAAATAGTTTACAGGCATTGTTGATGTATTTGCTGACGTAAAGTAAAGGATCATCTATACCAGCACTTTGATAAATCCTACAATAAATTATTGTAGCTCGGAAAATATAGCGTTAAAGATTTGTGTTATAATATTGCTTCAGTTTTCTATTTTATGTTACCGTTAAAGGATTTAAAAAAATGTTCGTTACTTTACGGTATAAAATCTCCATGCACGTATAATTTTTGATAGCTCATTATATTCTGTTCTAAAAACCCATATAAAAGCCCAGAGTGGCGTATAATGAAATATATAAAAAAGTGAGGCAATCCTATGTGGAATTAACATTAAAAATATGTATTAAATAAATAATTGCCTGGCGCCTTAGACGAAACTCATTGCGTTGGCTTTAGCAATGATAAAACATAATTATTCAGAAATGAGATGACAAGTTTGTTCAGTAAAATATAATTAAGGGCTTCTCATTATGATCTATTGAGTGTAATCTATTTCCAATCGAGTGCAGCCCATTGTCTTACACGAGAATGCATTTATCTGACGGGTTCCTGCTGCTTGACCCATTTTCGAAGCATTCTTAGCGTTTACTTAAAGCAGTGTTCAGGCTCAGTACAGAAAAGGAATCAATCCATTAATCCAGAATTAGTGCAAATGGGGGAACAGATTTACAAACAAAGGAACAAACGACCATTTGTTTGCACTTGTAAGGATACATTCACAAACTTAAAGTTAATTACCTACATGTTAGCGTCGGAAGCTGGGCGTTTTGTACAAAGCTCAAAGGTACTATAATAGTGGTATTTAAAAAAAATATATATTTAATGTAAATCAAATTTAATAATGTTATTATTAAATTCTGTAAGTTTTTATAGCTTTTATTATTGTGACAGCGTAATGGTAATGTGGAATTAATACAGTAAGGAAACTTAATTATTCACCACTTCTTAGTATGTTCACATTACCAAAACAATATAACGCATTTAAAAAAATCAATTAAGACAACATTGTCATTTAAATATGGGGAAAACACATTTAATAATAATAATAATAATAATAATAATAATAATGTTTTTATTTAATTTCTAATACAATTACAAACATGTTATATTTAATACGTAAGAGAAATTAAGGTACATGTAAAACAATGAAGAAATATACTAAAAATAAAAAAATAAATAAATTCAGAGATATTTAAATAAACCAGTGGTGAAGATCGCGTCAATGAGAAGAGATTCTTTCAAGAATCAATAGAATGAATCTTTCCTCACTGACGCAAAATCGATATCCTGTGAGATTTTGTTCAACAATATACTCCTACCATTGGCAGGTTGGTTCTATAGGTAGGAAGATAGAATAATCTATGACGACGCTGTCTTAGATAGTCATCAGGAACATAAAGATGCGTTCCAAAATAGCTGAATTCTCTATGGAGCCTCGCAATAGTCTTGGGTAGCGGCATACCCCTCTCTTCTGAGCTGCAGGGGGAAAACACATTTAAATGTGAAAACCTCACAGAATAAAGAATATTCAATATTTTCTAAATTAATCGGTTTTACCGATAATAAATAATTATTTTAAACACCCGTCCAAATTAGAATTGGGTAGGAGTAAATAAAAAATTCATATAAAGTAGTCATCACAATCTGGATTAACAGCAGTATGAAAATGGCATTGAACGCCGAAACAGCTGTCACAATAATAAAAACTAAAAATACTTGCAGAACTCAATAATAGCATTATTAAATTTGATTTACATTAAATTTAAAAATAATAATAATTAAATGGAGTTCTACGAATTAAACACAAAAGCAATTAATATAATAGTACTGCTCACCCAGATTTTTTTACAATTTTACACAAAGGTCTGTAAACATTACCACTTCTGTAAGAAGTACAAAAAAATGTTACGCTTGTTGTTATGACAGATGTACACCATTAATCATTAATCATTAACAAGTATCATTATTGTCTATAAAGACATCTACAGAAACTCCCAAATACTTCCGTTTAACATCATTCCCACATGTGAAATTACAAATACTAACTTGCATGTAATTCTGGCAGAAGTTATGGTTATAAAACAGGAGTTATGGTTAAAAAACAGAAGTTATGGTTAAAGGAAAAGACCAACCTCAGTGTAAAATCTTCGCCAATGGGGCACAGTTGAAACAGGTTAACCAATTTAAATACCTTGGGGTTGAATTCCCAAGCGATTGGCGGCAAGATGGAGAAATTGACCGTTGAATAGGTGTGGCAATAGACAAAGATGGTAGTGTACAAATCAGTGAATCGCCCCACGCTTACTTATGGTCACCAGATCTGGATGTTGAACGAGCGTACACGTTCTAGGGTCCAAGTTGCCGAAATAAGATTTTTGAGAGGATTTGCAGGAGTCACGAGATGGGGTTGAATAAGAAGCTTGACGATACGGGACGAGCTTAACATCGAACCACTATTACACTTCATAAAAAAGTCGCAACTAAGGTGACTTGGACACGTGTTAAGAATGTCAGAAGGTCGAATTCCGCTGTAAATTCTGAGTGCTATTCCAGAGGGAAGACGTCAAGTGGGCCGCCCCAGAAATAAGTGGGAGAAACAACTCCATAGGCTGTGCGAGGAGAGGCCGGATCTACTGTGGACGGATGCTGTAAACGTAGTACAGGACAGGGACGTCTGGAGACGCCTTTTCGATGCGATGGGTCCCCGACTCCAGTAGGACAAGGGGAAGAAGTATGAATGTTTTTTTTTTTATTAGGGCTGGCATATCTTTTCAGCCATTATGGACTGCACGCCGCTGGGTATATTATATCGTATTTCGCAAGAAAAATAATTATTTCTGGTGAAGATTTTAGACTACAAAATTGTTCAGCAAATTGAAACGGCGCGAGGTCAACTTTTGGTCGATTATCATTGCGAGTAGCGACAAACTTTCCTTACAGAACAAGTTGTGCTGAATAAAAATGTATTTTTTATTCATTTATTACTTCTTTGTACTTTCACGCAAAACCGGTAGACTCAACATTTATATGTTATCGAGACGAACAGTTTAAAGTCGTACTGAATAAGGAACTCCAGTGAAAAATATAATGGCTTCAAAATATGTATTCATATAGATCAGCAAACTCCAATTTTGAATATATAACTTTAATATATTTAATTTTATACGTAGAATTTATAAATCGTTATTTAAAAGTGATATTACGTAACGACAGAAAGTTCCTAAAAAGGGACTAGCCACTCGTCAACTCGCCAGCGCCACACTTGCCAACGACAGCTTGCACGCACACACGCCGGCCTCGCTCTCCTCGCACCCGGCTTCCGAAGCACTCGCCTCTCACCCGGCCTGAAGATGACATCCCTGGTACGCCGCCGACTACGTCTCAAAAGGAACGAGCGAGCAGCCATGTTGGCAGTTGCGAATTGCTTCTACTAGGACCCCCGTTTGCCGCTACAACCTAGACTGTAAGCTGTCTTTGTATTCCCCCTTTTTGTGTTGTAACTTATTCGAGTCCCTGTTTTCATGCCCGTTTAGAAAATATCAGGGAGAAATCACCCGTAACTTTCATTTGAGGTTAGGTTAGCCTTCTGATTATCGTAACATAACTTACCTTGTCTGTACCTTCCTCTGAATAAACTCTGAGTCTGAAAGCATTTAGTAAGCTTCATTTGACGAAGTGTTAGAGTCCCAGATCCCAATTATAAGACTGCCTGTCGGCCTACGACCCTGCAGAGGAGCTTCTTGGCCTGCCGAAACTGAGCTAGTCAAATGTCCAGAGCCGAGCTCCCTGGAGGGACACCACCCTCGGGGTAAGTCTGTACCAATGAACTGTCTCCCGTAACCGCTCTTTCCTAACCTTCCTCCTCTCCTTCTCCCACATCCCTAGCTCCAGTTCTAGTGGCATCATTTGTCGTCACTATTCTTTTTATAACAGTGAATAAAAAAAATCTGATCAAAACACCTTGTTACGTTGGTATCATTGCATTTGGAACATTTGACGTCACATACGCATTCCGTTTTTGGATTACTATGAACATTTTTATTTTTCATTTTTGCTTTCTATTTTTTTAGATTTGGCAAAATGCAAATATAATTTCGGTGACTTTAAGTTCTATAAGTGTTGTTCAATAAAATAACTATTATTAGTGAAATAAATTAGAGTATTCATAAGCAAAACAATTATCAATGGGGATATTACGATAATATTAATGATCAATACTGTTATAATTTTTAATTTTCTTTATTTATTAGAACCACAAATAAAATATTTACATAAAAACATCATACATACTATATCATATAGATACAATCAGTATATGATATCTCTAATGAATGTGTTTACAGCATGTTTGGTGTACGCAATAAAGTTTATGGATTATTTAGTTACAAATCACATCTATTTATTTACCCGTCAATAAAAGAGGTTCAAACATTTTACTCGCTATAATTTTGTATTATAATTTTATTTATGAAGACATAAAAAAGTCGTCAGGTATGGCTTTTTGTATTGAGATTTTAAATAGATTTATAGAATTTAAAAAAATGTTGTTTACTTATTTCGTTGTTCAATTAATGCTCAATACTATTATTATTCTTTCAGTTAAAGATTATTAAAAGGTACACAATTTTATTACGTATGTTTACTTATGGTTTACAATGATTGGAATATAAAATTATGCACGATAAAGTTCATCCTTGTTTTGACATTTAACATTCTAACCTCAAAACTGATCAAAACCGACCGGCCATAGATTTGGAGCGTTTTGGCGGGCTTTGAAGAATTGAAATTTTGTAAATTATTTTAGCTATCAAAACTAACTTTAGAAAAAAAGGTTTTTAAGTTTGATAAAAAAAAAAAAAAATGGACTGGAGTTCCTTATTTCCAGTAAGTTGATATAATCCATAAAATATTATAAAGAGTTTCGTAATATGCGCTGGTACCTGAATACCCGTACCTGAATACCCGCATAACCAAACAAATGCCGACAGTAATTTCTCCGCAGGCAACTGGGACATTTTTTAATAAAGTTCAGATTCCGACATCACTGTTTAATTCCCTCGGTTTGGTTGGACTTCAACAACACGAACCGCAACACGTGGACGAGGAAAAAATAATAAAAACATTTCAGAAACTTTTTTGTGACATTCGGGAAATAATATGTAGTCGTAAACATACCCACTGTAGGTCATATACATAAGTTGCATTCAACACGGACGTTTCCGCTGCATTAACCATTAACCAAATATTAACAAAACTTTTCAATATCGTCCTACTAGAGGTTAAATCACTATGTATTAATACAGCTAGTATGGCACAACCACTTCATGCTTTGGAACGAGCAGTGTTCGTGGGCGGTGCATTTGTCGTATCGCGCCAACCCGAGCACTGCTCGCGTGTTTGGACTTGTTTGCGTTACATAAGGTAAGCAAACGAACTGAGCTAGCCAGTTGCCACTTGACGCTCGTAGCGGTTTACGCAAATCGTTTCTTCTGTTTAACTTATCATAGTTAGATTTGTTTTGCAATTTTATTGTTTTTTTTTTATGCTAGGTTAAGTTTTTTTACATTTTTTAATGCTTTTGTTTTGTTTTTTTGAAGTTGACAACTTTAAATAATGCAAACTCTTTAAATAAACAAAAATAAATAAATAAACTGATGTTTTTATTTAGATGAAAAAAAACCGAGCATGAAGCGGTTAATGAGATTTACGTCTCAGGGAACGATATTTTCTATAAAAGTATATAAAAGACAGAAATAAAACGCCGAATTGGTTCCTGTTAGTGGATTACTTAATTATATGGTGTTTTACGTTTTTTTCAGGTTTTATCAATATAGCACAGGTCCATTTGACAAAGAACCAGTCTCTAACCATACGGTCTTCAGAAATTAGTGGTACTTTCATAAAGGAGATGATTCTGCATCATATTCCGAGACAATTTTATAATTTAACTTTTTTTATTATTTAACAGTGTGCACGGAAGAACGTTAAAAACGATAATATAATCGACATATTATGTTGTTTTGAATTGTTTCCAAAACGAACTGTCAAAATTCGAATGTGAAAAACTTTGAATGTGAAGAATAAATTTCAAAGACAAATTGAGTAGCTGAGTGGCGTCACAGTGATGAAAAAAATTAGTTCTACTTTATTAAATGACACATTTTATTGCCAAGCTACATAGATATTTAAACGCCCCTAAGTTAAGTACCTACCCTATCTGCAAATCTGTTACTTTGGAAAACCAAAATTATAATTTTCGTGATTTCAGGGAAATTTATGACAAAGCCACGTAAAAAGAACTTCAAAGTTGGCTCTCGTAAAGTAACGGATTTGGAGATAGAGCTGCTACTGTGTAAAGAGAGTTAAGTTTATAGATAAAGTAAAAGTTTAAAAATCATATCCATAAAGCAGAAAATCTGTTTGGTTGTCTCGGGAATAACTTTCCATTGGTGAGCTCTGACGACACGAGCTTTAGGGCTTTGAAATAACAATTTAACTGTCAAAAAGTAGAACAGGATCCAAAAACGTTCAATAAGAAGAAAGTTTTCAAAAAATGGGGTTTGAAAATTGGGGTGAATCTAGGTACGTATTACTGTAGATACTATAGATAGTGTATTCTTCGGGCATTAGCTGTGTAACAATTTATAGACATTTTGTTTTGAGAGTTTTATCCATTATGTATATTTGTTACTTACCTTTATTACTTTGTTACCGACTACGACAATTGATTTAAAGGGTGTTATTAATTTGTTTAGTAAATTAAATTTAAAATTTATTTTATTATTTATTTCTAAGGCGCACAATTGGAAATATGCATTAATATTTGACTGTTTAAATCTAGTTTTTTTCTTTATTGAAGCTATGGCCTGTCTCTAATAAATAATTAGAACACCTATTATTTCGTTAACAGAGTTCATGTTCACTGAATCTATACCCTGTCCATCATTAGAACGACCTGAGAGCGCGCATGTCCTGCCCCTTTCCCCCACTACTTTCTCCGCGACTTGGTATCCACGTTAACACATTCAAAAACAGGATTTTTTTTTATTCTGTATTACCTACCTACAAACACAAATTTAACTCATTTTATACATTTAAATAATTATGGTTATAATATTAAAATATACATATTGCATTTTATGTGGCATCAGGTTCATTAAAACAGCTAGGGAATTAATCCGAAATTGATAATATTATGATAATTTGACTGAACATCCACGGTATGAATGGGTTAATATCTCAGAAAGGCGTGTATGGGCGGAGTTACATGGCCGTCGCAGCCGTGCGCGGGAGATGGGACGCATGCGAGGGGGTGGGTATGCGCAGTAGGAACCAAATTTGGAACTGTAGCAGGTTGTTCTTAAGTTAAACTCACAATAGATATAAAATTTATAGTAGTCAACCCTACATACTGTGCGTCAAATTCATTAAAATCTAATGTGTATATTTAGATTTTTACCCCCTTATTAGAAATGCTGTTGTTGACTTTTGGCACAAACAAAAAAAAATTTAAATCAAAAATTAATTTAGTAAACAAAATAATACCACCCTGTAAATCACCTTTGTTAACCGTGTTCAATAATAAAATCACGACTCGCACTGCTCCTGCCCTCACCTAATAATGTCTAATTATTTATGTACTTCTTTAATTTACGTTAGTTTTAAGAACGGTAGTGAATGACACGGATGTGTCGAAACCGGTAGCGCAGTAATAAAATCACTAACAAATATACATGGTGGTTATTGAAGATAATAAATACTATATTGATTTTATAACAAAAGAATAGGGAGCGAGAAGTTCGTAAATAATAACTAAACATTCAGATTGTTATAATAAAACAATATCATGAATACAAGAATCGTTTTTCGTGACGTCGGATATTTGATATGCCAGACTCATGTATTTTAAGTAGGATGTTTATGGGATATCACGTAGCTATCCAGTTGAGTTTACTCAGCCTTAGGAATTAATATGTAGGTACCGATAATTATTTTGATTAATTTGTATTCTACAGTCACTCCAAACACATCATCCGATCCAAGGTCTTGAGCCATGTCCTTGCAGCTCGGGGTCATTTTTAATTCCAATCAATATTTTAGGAGGCAAGTGCTGATAACATCCGCCAAAAAGATTTATTGAGCATCTTAAAACAGTTTGTCTATTTATTTTTATCTGTATAGTAGATATGGCACATTATCAAAAGGCATCCATTCAGTTATTGCACAAAATTATTTTGTGAATTGGTTATTTAGCATCGGTACGAAAATCAGTGTGTTAAATTATGTGCCATTAAATATATTTTTATCATTGAAAAACACGTTAATTTTATAATGTTTAATGCATTTGTTATCTGTGAGATTTCCAGGTATTATGGACAGCGTCAGTGGCGCAAGGACAAAATGGCAGAATCATTTCAAGCATGTTATCAGTGTCTTTTCGGCCTGTATTACTTGCTATGGTTCCTTCCAGGAAAATCTATAGTATTTCATAGAAAATGATATTATGTCATAGATTATTCCAACCAACAAAATTCTCACTGATGTCAAAGTGTTGACTTTTGGAAAGTAACCTTGCGTATTGATGGTAACAAATATGACAGTCACCTTAATTGTATAGCTCCTTGATATCTGCTGTATTTACGCTATTTTGCTCTTTCTTACATTGTCTATTGAACAAATATGATGCTTTCCTTGAAAGCTGCGAGTATCTTTAAAATTATTTAAGTCCTACTATTATATTAAGTCTATCCTCACTGTAACAAAACTGAACCACTGTTTTTTTTATGCCTCATTTTTTTAATACTTGCTGTTATTTTGATATTTTTTATAATATTATTTAAATCGATATTATGTAATTCGAGTCCAGTATCACTATAAAAACACTGTTATGCTGTTTTCACATTTAAAAAATATTATTTTCAACTTGCGTACATTGATCACAACATGCATGCACCTATATTTTTCTTTTATTGCGCTACATTTGTATGATGATAGTTATTTATTGTTGTATTACATAATATTGTTGAACTAAACTCCTGCTGACAAGCTGCTTGCATCGGCTTAGCGGGTAAAAGTTCACACTGTATGTAATTTATATTATACAATAAAATAATTTTTATAAAATCCTCTCGCCATGAGCTAAACGTAAATATTTAACAAGTGCAATTGTTAAAACCTATTTCAAAAATCGATGCGTCGTAAAATGAAATTTTACAAAAAATATAAATGATTAAACATGATCTTATTTATGTTTGATTCGATATCTATTTGGAAAAACAATTAAAAATATATAGCTAAAAATGTTCAAACGAGGGTAGTTGAACACTTGAGATGTTTAAACAATATAGGTTTTTCAGAATTTGCAACATATTTTATAGATAAAGATCACTCATTTAATAAGTCTTCATGTATACCATAGAGGTTCTACATAGGAATGGGATAGGTCTACGTCTTAATAATTTAGAAGCTCTCGAAATCAAAAAATACTTAAAAGTAAATAAAATCAATTTAATAAATAAACAATTAGATTTATCATATATTCCCATTTTAAACATATTTCCCGTCCCTACACCTATTTTTAGCCCCTCCCTCCCTCCCAATTCGCCCCCACCATCCACCCACCAACATAGTTGATGTTCTGTCTCCCTCTTCTAAATTACCTATAAGTACCCCTGTAACTCTGTAATTGATTTAATATGTTTTTGTATAACCCTGATGAAGGTTCGGGCTGAACTGAAACCGGTTGGTCAGCATACAAAAATAAAAAAAGTGGTATTCGAACTAAGTTATTTTATTTTAATTTATAATTAAAAACATATGAGCAATTTTCTTTTAAGCGCCTACTTATTGGCCTCAGTGCCCTTTAGTACGTTCCAATGCTCCTCATCGATCCTGCATCCACTCGAGTTTCAAATTGAGAATCAATCATTGAACACCTCGTGTTCAATACATGACTCATACAGAACATTGTCTTAAATAAGTAACTCCAGTCCATTTTTTGACGTTCTAACTTAAATTTCAGTTTTCTTTTTTAAGTTGGTTTTCATACAAAAAATAATTGTTAAAGTTTTAATTTTGTATGTAAAAATTCGAGACGTTTTAAATTTTTTTTTAAATATTCTAAAATAAGGAACTCTAGTGGAAAATATAATGGATTTACAAATATATATTCAAATATGTGACGTGATGGAGGACTTAACCAGTCGAATAATTGAACTCACGACGCCTGGGTGGGACCCAGTCATGGAATCAACTCAGCCACTGGCCGGACCAGATGTCGAGAATGAAATAGTACCAACAGAACAGGGTGTTTCGGGAAGATGGTTTTTTCTTCAATTTGAAATCAAGATTTATAAATGTTTACGTATAATTATATTAATTAACTTACAAGTATATTCAGAATCGGCGTTTTCTGATCTGCATGAATATTTTTTAAGCTATAATTTATTTCAGTGGGTCACCGTTAATTAAAAAAAAAACGGAAAAGATAAGGAAGACAGTTTAGGCCACTCAGGCATTTATTCACTTCAATGTAATGATTGCCCGGCGTTCTATGTAGGCAAAACGTCGCGTAATGTTAATATCCGTGTAAAAGAACACTTAAGATGTCTAAATAATAATGGTTTCTCCGAATTTGCTAACCATCTCTTAGAAACAGACCACACATTCGATAAAAATACAGGCACTAGTTTACTGCATAAAAATGTAACCGGCATTCGATTAGATAACTTAGAAGCATTAGAAATAAGGAAAGCAAAAAACACTAATAGTAGACTCATAAATAATCAAATAAATGTAAATAAAAGTCCAATCTTTAAATTATTCCCAATAAACAAAGTACATTCCCTTCCCGGTCAGCAGGTACCTGCTGATCTCCCACCCTTGGCCCTTCACTAGCCTGTTTGTATCAATCCATAACACATGTGCATCTTAGTTCATAGTTTAGTTGTATACTGCCCTGAAGAAGCTACGGTAGTAGTGAAACCCGGTCGGCTAAAGTGTAAATAAAAGTGATGTAAAACAAAGTTATTGTTTTATTTTATAAATTATAATGTCACATCACCAAGTTACCGCTTCGTATGAAAAAATAGATCAATATATTTTATCATCATCCAAAACATAATGTTTGCCTATAATATTTGAATGTTTTTTGATTCGCTACCAAATGACGAAGTGTTCGCCACATGTTCAGAATTAATAATTCAGTGTGCGATCGTTGTAAATCTGCTTTAGAACACTCAGTCAATGTTTACGACCAAAGCCTGGACCAAAGTTACCCGCACTAACAGCATTACTTCTTTTGATCGTATTTTGGCCAAATGTTTTATAAACGCGCCACATGTTCCCGTTATAAATAGCCTAATAAAACATCAACATCTAGTAAATTAAACATATTTTTCGTTAAGAAAAACACGAGTTAATTTATTGAGTTCCTCCCTCTTTTTGTGTTCGGGGAATTTCATTAGTTATTCAACCAGAAATCATTTAAAAGTAGGTTCAAAGCATTTTGTTTATCGCAAAAACAGCTCGCTTACGCCATTATTCTAATAACATAGAAAAACAAAACATTTCGTAGAAATTTTAATGATGCCTTGTTAAAAATGCTGGCTACACGGGGTTAATTTTGCAATGTTTGTTTCTAATCTATCTCAAAGTTACGTTATTTTTAAAATTATGAAATAAATTTATTTAGTCCTGAATCTGGGAAGGTTAGTGCAATCCCACACATACCATAGAGATTCAAAATACATAACATGTAATATTAATTTCGGAAATAAGAAGAGAAAACAAATTAATCAAGAAGAGAGCAGTAGAAAAAGAGAATGATAAATGAAAAATAAATATAAATGAGAAATATGTCATCGATTTTGCGGTTTTATTTCGTTATTGATTTACTCCAATTTGCGTCGATACTAGCGATGAGTCGTTTATGAACGAGCCGTTCATTTGTGCCGGCTGATTTTGATGTGCCGGGAACGCGCGACTCCTGGTAAATCGTACCATGACTCAATTAAACTGTCACTCTTTTTGACAAACCTTGGAACCACTAAGAAATACGGTTTATTTATCTAAACCGATAAACATACATCGATAGTATACTTACGCATTTCTACAATGGTGCGTCTATAAATAAGGTCCTTTGTTCTAAATTGTTAATATAAAATCATAGTATACGTGTCTAACTTCTGCAAGGCTAATTGATACCCACGACCGCTGAACTTGCAATTAATTTTGGCGCCATGATGCATCTTAAAGCATTTGTTTTCAAGGGTTCACACATTCGTGACTAGAGGCAAAAATAATTACCGCATTTATACGTATGTAAGCACTGTACAGTACGTGAACGGCGCTTGACAGTCTGGCATCTGCACGTTTTGTACCTAAACCTATACGCTGGGAGCTGGGAGCCGTAGGAGCTGGGAATTTGCTCTTAATATGTGCCGACTCTTAAATGAGTCGTGGTTCGATTGAGTCGTACTTTTGAATCGTACGAAAATATTGAGCTGGCACCGAGACTCCCGCTCTTATGATATGCTCTAATAAAATGAGTCAGACCCATCGCTATTCGATACTCGATTCTGAGGTCTGACGGGATTCCAGGACGAGGATATTTTTGGAGTTGTCTAATTTAAAATAAAATTAATGTATAATTCTAACGTACATTAATAAAAATAAAAAGATTTCTAACAAACTGTCTAATTTCATTTTAAAATCTGAATGCTATTTATCGGACTATTTTCTAGTGTATTGGTAATCCAATATACCCTTGTATGACCTTTATTTTCCATATTATATTATTATATATTTCAGAGTTATAGATACTACCGCTATTCAAAATGGAAAGGTTACTTAAAATGGCATTTGCCATATTTGGTAACCAGATCTGAATAGCCAGGTACTTTCCAATCTTACTCTTCCCAATATATAAAAAAAATGTTGACATAATGTCAATATTTATAATATTTAAGTTCACTTTTGTAGTTAATAATTCGCTTGTGTGATACTACAGAATAGTCCCAACTGCTCGTAACAGTCCGGACTATGGCATCCCCAATTGCGATATGTTGTGAGGCTGAAGGTATTGAAGGGGGAAAGGAGATGGGGAGAAGGGAGGTGGGGAAGTACTTGAGTATTCAGATCTGATCACCAAACACGGCTCAAGCCATTTCAAGCAACGTTTCGATTATAAAAAGTGGTCCATCACCAGGACGATACTGACAGTATCTTACATCTTGAATTAAACTCCCTAAAGATGTTTATTAAGTAAAATTAAGAATAAATATTTACAGGTCTCAGAAGCAAAGCTTCCCTCATCAGGATAAACAGTTTATTATTTCTTAGTATTCGATAATGCAGGAGCAATGATGTCAGTGGACGACACGCTGAAGTGCTCCTTCCGGATCCTGAAGCCGGCCGACAAGCGCCACCTAGCGTACGTGCATACCAAAGCCAACCGTCCCGTCACGCCGCCCAAGACAAAGAAGATTTTGAGGGCCCTATGGATCAATGCCCCCGGCCACCATCCTCCCCCGTCGCTCCACCCTTTTAAGAGTATTCTGTGTTATTTATCCTAAAAAATATGGATAATAATTCTTTGTCTTACCTTAAATACATCCTTGAATATAATGGAAACAATCACTATCATTTGTATTAGCGTCTTGCAATATATCGTAAGGAATAAATACAGTTAGCTTCTTTTTTTTTCAATTTAACATTAAATTTAGTTTTGATAATTTAACTGCATCTCTTTACATGGTCTATAAATAATGTGTAATGACAGCCTATCCAAAAAGAGAAAATAAATGTAAAAAAAAATAAAAATAAATTCGTAGAATACACGTAATATAAGAATAATAAAAGAATAGGAAGTAATATTTGTACAGCGCCCTTGAAATGATTTTTCACAAAAGCGGCGCTATAGAAATGGTCCGATTATTATTATTATTATTAATTATATTAATAATGACGCCACAAAGAAAGTACACATACCCGTATATCAAAGAAATATATTTATTCGTCCTTAGAAATATTCAAAGTTATATTCGCATTGCTTTGTTGGTTTTTGTAAATGTTTGAAACCTTTCCATTTTATCTCCATTGCATAAAAAAATATTGCCGAATTGAATAATAAGGAGAGAATCAGAATTGAAAAGAGATATACAAAAATAAATTTATTATTATTCTCTATGTTACTTACATACCTAAAAATATATTTTTTAAACCTATTATAAAAATGCCTGCGCGTTTTTCTGGTAAATTTTCTTATTAGGTACCAAACGACAGAAAATTTCGGTTTCGTGGTTCATTTGGGATGTGTTAATATTATCTTCTTCAATGATTAAATATTACAATCAGGTTTACAAACTTCAAAAGTTATAAAAAATAAATTGAAGGAACCTACCTCACTAGATAGTAATAATCTTTTTTATCTCAAGTTCTAAAAGTGACATTTTCAGTCATGGTTAATCCATGCCGACCAAAGAGGTGGGTCATTCCAATTATTTTACGAACTCGGTTCCAATTCCGAGTTTAGACACACGGGCTCGCACGGGTCCGCCGTTCCGGAATCAAAAATCGTTCATATTACACTATTGAATAGGGACGCTTTTCGTTTCTGATTCCAATCCAAAACCTATTCCGTTCCTCGAGTATGAGTTCGGAACGAGTGAATCCCGTTTTGGGAACTCGAAGGGAACTCCACCGCCTTCGGAATCGGATTCATTGGACTCGGCCGGATGTAACGACTCTCCTCTATGCCGCGCCCGCCGTGAGTTGTCGAAAATGTCAATATCTATATAATGTTTAATAATGTTTGCTAACTAATTATGTTTAAAGTAAATAATAACATAATTGGAAACTTACTTAATATTGAGTTTTTCTCTCGTTAAAACGATGAAAATATTGAATTTTTTAATGAAGGTCATTCGCTTAATGACAGCTGACAGCTGAAACCCGAGAGAACCGGAACCGCAGTTAGGCAAAACGTTTTTAAGCCTAAGGAAAAGGATAAGAAATCTTCCCTAAAAGGAACCAGAATAGCGCTCCTGATCACAATGCACACGATACCCTAAACGTAAAGACCGAATTTTCCTAATTTTATTGAAGGAACATAACTTAACAGATGTTGCATGAAAGTTTTCAACCCAAAAAGGTATTTTATATTCGGAGAACGCGCTGCTCCGGGCCATCAGGACTACATAAACCACGCGGGGTTTAAATATACAAAGTAGGCACTTATTCCAGATGAGTAAGAAAAACAACCACTCGGAAAAAATTCACCAAGTGGAACGGAGGAGCATGTTTTAAAGTGATATGACAAACATTGTATTTAAGGCGATGCAATAGGAAGCAATGCAAAAACATGTGTTTTTGGTTTTAAAATTGTATTTCCTAGAAATATCATAGATGATTTAATTAAACATTGCAAGTAGAACACACCTTGGCCTTTCGTTTAACTGAGAATTTCTTTGATGTGTCTTTTTATAAGCCAAGAAAAAAAAATCTCACATAAAAAAAAAAGTTTAAAGTGAACGAACACTTTTTTCTGAACATATTTTTCATTGTGACAAATTAAGTTTTTTAGAATATGACAGTAATTTTTTTTAATATTTATGACTAAGCTTTATAAAATAAAATAAAACACAAATATAATATAACTTGGTGACGTTTTTTTTTTTTATTAAAAAAAAAAACATGCGGCCGGTGTTAATCGGGAATTTCGAACTTTTCCCCACCTGCATAAGGAGTGCGTGATTTCGTTTGAATTTTAATAAGTGGATCGCCTTAAAGAAAGTATTATATTACAAGCTTCTTTCAAAATGCATTTGTTCAACATAAGTTTAAAAACTTTTTGATTTATCAATATTGATGTTTGAATGCA
Organism: Halesus radiatus; assembly: GCA_022606495.2. Taxonomy (NCBI): domain Eukaryota; kingdom Metazoa; phylum Arthropoda; class Insecta; order Trichoptera; family Limnephilidae; genus Halesus; species Halesus radiatus. Next base: position 300,680 of record JAHDVE020005036.1, on the reverse strand, counting down.
GTGGAATTTATCAATCGGAATTGATTTATATAATGTTTTACACAATGAATGGATTAAAAACGCACTTATATAAATAAACTTGTTGGATTGCAATATCCTCCTGACATCTAGAATAAACAAGAAAATAATAAAAAACGCGGAAGAATTGGTCTATGGTCGAATCACAATAAGCTTATACTCGTAGACTACTGACGAAGTACGAGTACTTGCACTAGCTTAGCGTCTACGCGTATAAATTCCTATTTTAGAAAATATTGTATTATATAAAGCAATCACGTTGTGATAAACCACGTACTCGTAGGTATTTTATTTTTCGCCAACCGATTTCGCTTAGTGCAAGCTTCGTCGGGGCAAATATTATAAGTAAAAAATAATACACAGTTATCGTTTATATTTATTTATTTTGAAACACACAAAAAAAATTGTGGGTACCAGATAATTTGAGCATAGTATAATAATTAATATAGAATAAGAGATAAGAAACAAAAGTATAGAGTAATCGTTTTCGTATACCAGATAATATGAGTATAGTATAATAGTATATATAGTTACAGAATACAATAGAGTGAAATAAATAGTGTACAAAATAGAGAAAGAAAACAATAAAATATTAAAGGGGAACAACAATAGAAAAGTATTATGTGTACGTTTAAATATTATTATGTAATCAAGTAGTCTATTTTCCATTAATAGTTGCTATTTCTTGTATAAATATTGTAGGATTATCTCTCATTAAGTTCCCATTACACTGTTGTATTTACTGTCCATTATTATTAATATGTGTTAATGTGGTCTTCCTCTTACAAATAATCTCTTGAATTTATTTTCATATTAATATTAATAATAAAAAAAATTATTTCTAAGTTAAATTTGTTATTCAATGTCTTATAAAGATTAAACACTCGTATCAGTAGAAATGCCAACAAAGATTTACTCCAAATTCCTGTAATTCATACTACTTTTTGGCAACGGAATTTTAGGTACTTGGCGTCAAGAATTTACAACATTCTTCCAGTTAGCATGAAAAAATCTGATTCCCAAAAAAAATTCAAACACAATGTAAAAAATTGGATTAAAAGTAATGATAGGGCCTTTACCGGTCCACTCACAGAAATTATTGATTCAACGATTTACGAAGCATATCTTACTATAAGTATATATTCATAGGTATTTTAAAACTATAAAATAATTTGTAAAATGACTGCCTCAACACAGGCTAGCCGAGAGAGGCGGGTTATGTGAAACTTCAACTATAACTGTTATTATGTATATATTTTCTATTTTACTTTATAAACCACTGTACACTTACATTATTATATTATACGTATCTTTTAGTTATAGTTAAATTTAATTACAATAAAGATATTATTATTACATAGAATTTTTTAATTCACATTTTTGATTGATTACTTACCTACTTTAATCAATTTTTGTTTATGTTTATAATTTGTCTATTCTTATATTATTGTGTTCTATGTTTATCATTTGTCTATACTTGACGTTATTATTTTTAGTATTCTATATTTTCCTGATGAAGAAAGCATCGCTTTCGAAACAAGTAGATATCTGTGCATATTAATAAAGTGGTGAATACAAAGTATTTTTTTAATTCATTTACATTTTAAAAAAAGGTATTATTTGTATGCTATGATTTTGGTTGTTTCTACTTTAATTTTGAGTGGTATTCCTCTTCCAACGTTGCCTATTAATCATTGGGAGTGTTTCCTGTTTTAATAGACATCGGATTCTACATTTACGATGCTGTAATTACAATCTGCACAGGACACGTATGAATACTGTGTAAGTACCTAATGGTACATTAAATAATTTAACTGACTTAAACTAGGCATGAGCATAATAATAATAATTGGATGACTTGTATAGCGCCGTTTTAGTGAAAAATCACCCCAAGGGCGCTGTACAAATCTTAATTCCTATTCTTTATCTAATTATGCACAAACAGATACAGAAAAACATACTGACCTGGCAGGTCGCTTCACATGAACACAGTTTTATTAGAAAATTTATAGTATAGAGATGATATTTTTACAATTGCTTTACAGCATCTCGGCTTGTTTGCAGTATTTTGTCTATGAGTAAAAAAACAACCCCCATTAACTCGTGTTGTACGCCAATTAATGAAAATACATTGCATAATTAATAAAACGCCAAATGTATTTGCCAAAATGTCAAAGCAAGTTTAACAAAAATAGCCAATAAGGGCAGGTTCGACAAGTTAGGACGATAAGAACGACATGTTTGAAAAGAAAGCCAAGTTTATCAAAAAGTGTTAAGATTGCCAAGAACGACAATTTCACCAATAATGAGTTCATAAAACCTAAGAATTTAATTAAAAACGGCAGGTTTGTAAAAAAACGACTTTTTTTTAACTAAAAATAAATTGAATACTAAAACAAAATAATTAAAAACTTTGTGGACACAAAGTAATTTTTAATTCATTTATCAATAACAGTTATTATTAAAAATTGTATTAAAATATTATATTGAAATCTCTTTTCAGTATGATACACTCGTGTATATCCAGGAAATATGAGGTGCCTAGTCTATCGAGTCCGCCGGGAGGATATTAATTTGACGAGGATTACATTGAGCTACGAGCTGCAGGATGCGCAGCTTTAAAGACAAATAAAAATATATGGCGGAATACGAGTGGATGCATTTCCGAGAGACTTCTCAATATAAACCTGTTACAATAGCAGAACACAAATCTGATATTTCTGGGTAAAGCAGACCTGAATAATCTATGGCCTACCAACAAAAATACATTATTAAATTCTCGTTTTTTGTTGCGATATAGTTGTGTAAATAATTAATATTTCTAGACGGTAAGATCCTGTAGGAGATTAACACTCGCAGTGCAAGCTTACGCCTACACAATATGCAGTAAACATGCTAGAAGATATTTTTAATAAAATATTGCAGATTTTTCATGCGAGATTTCATTATCTGGAGGGCTTGAGACTACGTCAACCCCACTATGAAAGATTAAGAAGTGGAATGAATTTGAGGGGATGAAGGAACAGGAAGAATATGATGGTTTGGAAGAACCTGAATAATCATATCTAGGAACTTAACAAAGCTTCTAATTCAAGCAACCACTACTCCTCTAAAAAGAATAACTAGATAAATGTTTTGTACTTACCATGACCTCTGGTCATGAAACATTATATCACTATATATAAAAATGAATGTTTGTCTGTGTGTCCTCGATTTTCTCGAAAACTACCCGATCGGTTTCGCTGAAAATAGCACAGTTTGTTCTAATTAGTACCGGGAACGTTTAGGGAGTTAGAGTTTGTATGAAATACAATATGTAAAACTGTTGCTATAACGTTTTAAAATTAACATTGAATCCGCCATATTGTATTGAGATTAGCCCATAGATATACCACTCTGGTTAGCCACAGATTACATGTTCAAAAGAAGAAGGTTTGTTAGGTAGAATATTTTCAAAATGGAAAACACAAGTAGGTACCTACTTAATTTTTTTTAATATATAATATATGATAGTATATGATAGTAATAGTCATCACAAGGCATTACTTTCGCTGTCAAATCAATTATAGCACCCAAACGACAAGCAAGAATTGACAACTTCATAACTTATTCCAAAAAAAAACCGAACAAGGCCGGGTACACATCAGCTAGTTTTACATAAATGTAAGAATCAATTGTAATATTTTAAAAACCTAATTTAATAATAAAGTGGATTGTATCAATTGGGAACAATATATGTACTCGTATAGTAATAGCACTGCGGAAATAGAAAATGTAACGATAGGAAGTGATATAATCTCATTCTTGGCTTTATAATAATCGTTATAAAAAACAATGTGCAATGATTTATTATTTGGTATGAGAGAATTTACCAGTCTGGTGAATTACTCATAAATCAGTGCCACTAAACCCCGCACCGAAACGCAAACATGGATTGTTGTAGATAAGGATAAAGAGTGCTCCAGAATATGGAAAGTTTAATACTCCTGAAATACAGTGTGCTCGTAAATTTGTATCGCATTTCTGGTGTAAGCGGAAACACAGGTTGATCGAAAAATCTTGGATGTATTCCAGAACAGTAAAGAGTAAAGTAACCTACTCTTACCTATCCACCTAGTACCTACATGCCTTACCTGGAGCAAAATCCATTAACTTCAACCTGGGCGTACGAGCTTAGCTAAGGTAAAAATACCAAACCTAACTGGGCTTTCATATATCTATTTTGTTTCTTACGAGTTTTAGTAACTGGATACGAATTTAATGTCTGCATTGTTATCAAGTAAAATTCCTGTTTTTGAGAAGAATCCTTGCGAAATGAAATGTTTGAAAATATGAGTATTGAAAATATTGTCAACTTCGTTTGTAGTCGTAAAGAGCGAGTCAGATCCGATCGCAGGTTCAATTTCCGTCGAAATACAAAATTTTACTGGCGTAGAAGAATTTTAATATGAATAAAATATATGTGATAGATTTTTTGTACTTATTCACTGAGCTTTTATGTGCTGTTTATAGATTGTTGGATAATCACGTTGGCTTTTCTCTCAAAGAAATTAAAAACTTTAACAATAACAAGCATAAGAGCATGATTTAAAAATCCTACTGTCATTAAATTTTAACTTGTCTTGAATTTATTGTTAAAAGCTAGTTTCTCAAGTCTCCGGTAGTCGTTTGGTTTCGTTTTCTCCTTATTTATGTAAACTCAGTTATTTTTAAATATAACCCGACTCCTGTCTTAAAATATTGCTATTTTTGCACTGTCATTGTGAATGTATATAATGTATAATATTTTGTAATTTTATTAGATGAATATGTACCTAAGGAGTACTGGAGGAGTAATATTAAGAATAAGTAAGAATGTATGTAATATGTAAAGAATATATAAATAGAATATGAAAGGAGCACTGTAGGAATACCACTGAATGGAGATAGTTAATAATAATTTTTAAGTTTATTATGGTGAAGCGCAAGTTTATTATGGTGAAGCGCACTTGAAGTGAAATAACACAAAACTGCGCTATATAAATGCTATGTTACTATTATTATTTAGAACAACAATCACCACTATGATTTAATCAAATATTTAGATTTAACCACTGTATTCTGTGTCTTTCCTCCAACTTACAATGTGAATTTCTTCAAGAGCTAAGTTCACTCCTTCCTTTTCTCTAAAAGACCCACTTCACAGTACACCCAAAGATGACATGGTCCCTAAGGGAAATCATGCGCTCATGAGTTTGAAATGCAAAAAATCAATTTTAAAAACAATGATTTAGAGGGACCATTCCGTCGTTAGGATAAAGGTAACAGAAACAAAATATATTAAGTGCTGGAGAAATAAATACAACGAGAAGTAATAGGCAAAGGGGTGTTGAGGAAGCAGAACGGTTTACCGGGAACATTCACCAATGGGGGCGGTTTAAATGAATTAAACAAGAATGATCTCGGTATTACCGATGTTGATAAACCTTAGTCGTTTCATTTTCTATATACTTAAATAACCCGCGCATAGAAAATTTGTTATTAATAATGCACAAAAAATATGTACATTCGCATAATTATGAATCATAAAATACAATACGTAAAGGACTACCTTTTAAAGAATATTTGACAAAATAATGACAATATATAGTAGTAATATGAACAAATATGATGGTCTCCTTGATAGCGGTGGGTATCTTTAAAATTAGTTAAGTGTTACTATTATATCAAGTCTATCCTCACTGTAACAGAACTGTACTGCTGTTTATTTTTTTTTCTCAATTTGTTTAATACTTGCTGATATTTTGATATTTTTATAATATTATTTAAATCGATATTATGTAATTGGACCCTGGTATCCATAACAAAACTGTTATGCTGTTTTCATATATTTTAAACATATTTTTTCCAACTTGTGTGCATTGATCATAATATGCATACACCAATATTGTTCTAATTTTGCGCTACATTTGTATGATGATTGTTATTTATTGTTTTTATGTAATATTGCTGAACTAAACTCCTGCTGACAAGCTACTTGCAGTGGCTTAACGAGTACAAGGTCTTATTGTATGTAGTTAATATTATGCAAGAAAAAAAATAATAATTGTAATTTAAAAATATTTCAGACACCATTATATGAGTCGGAAACCTCTGTAATACATATGAAAAAAAAAGAAAGCTCGGTGATAGCTTATGTCAGAACGTCCAGGTAAAAACGAAACAATTAGTTCCTTCTTTTGTTCAGTGCAGTTTCAGAATGTCAACCCACCGTTTAGTTTTCCCCAGTTTTCCAGTCAAGCAATGTATGGCCGCGCGCCATTTTTTCATTAGAATTTTTATTGGATTTTTCATACAACCCTCGGCAAAAAACGAAATCCGCACAGGGTCGTAAAAATTGTATACGTTGATTTATTACTTCTACGTGTGGAATTGATAATCCCAGAGGTTATATCATGACACATGCTTAAAATAATTTTACATAATATGAATTTAAATTATTTTATTTAGCAGTTTGTTTTGCGACTGTTAAATGTAAAAAAACTTATAAATATTTTTATTATAAGTTAAATTGTTTATTTATGGTATGCCAAGACCAATTTTCGTTTTCGGCATTTGGTTTTATTAGTTGATTTGGTAAAATCAACCATGTTTTATATAATTAAATATTAAATCAATTCTTGTTAATGATCAAGTTCCTAAAATATTTATTTATTTGTAAGAAACGAACGGCTGTTAATACAAATATACATACAGAGTAAGTTTAACAAAATGCAAGCCAACAAAGTTTCTTGTGCTAACAGAAAAAAAAAATAAGATGGAAGGGGAAAGAGAAAGAGGAAGATAGGATCGGGACAGGAAATGCTCTCGATACATTTTATACTCGTGCATCAATATGTGGTCGTACGCATTACTTCGGTTCGATATTTTAAAGGAGTATTTTGAATAATTTCGATGTTGTTAAAGTGTGCGTTATATTGCGCACAACTACGGGGGAAGTGGAGAATTTATCCAAAGATTGGTCGTGCATGCGGGCAAATGAAAAAAAAAATCGGTTTGTCGGATTGGTTGTGACGGTATGCGGATTTTTACAAAGTTGATGAGCTCTGGCGAGTTCAGGTCATTATTCATAATTTAAGCAATGTGTTTGAAGCGTGATGAATTTGTGGAATTTGAAGGATTCGATATTATTTTCAAAGTGTAAATTAATTTTTTTATTTATATCCTTACAGAATTTACGTTGAATGCTTTCGATTCTTTCAATAAGAGCTAGGGATAAAAGTGTCCACATCGGTGTGCAATGTTCTAAGTGAGGGCGGATATATGCGGTGGAAAGGGAGTATAGAGTCTGTATTGTATATACATATTATAATTACATATTATTTATTATCATGCGAGACATCCTTTCACACTTCGAAGAGATTATAAAAATAATGAGAGATTCAACAAACTAACCACAAAGATTATAATAGAAAATCTCATGAACCAAAATGAATTATTGCATAAACATGGTCACATTACTCTCCATTCTTAGGGATTTAAAAAAAAGTTTTCTCTAAAAACTGTCTGAAAAACAAGCCTTCGAAATTCATTAATCATATTTGCGCTGTAGGGGCAATTATTCACCTCGCACTCCTCGTACTCGTATATAGATACAATTCGGTCTAAATGAATAAAATATCGAGAGTAAAGTTGATGAAAGTACCCGACTTTTAACGATGTTTTCCACAGTTTACTTTGTCTCTGATAGCCAACCCTGAAAACTTTTGTTTGTTTTCTTTTATTTCACGGTAGTATTTCGGCTCATCAATCAAACTGCTTCATTGTTGAGATTTCATGAGCGAAAATCAAAACTAGCTACCAGGAGTCCAGGAAGGAGGAAGGAGGAAGGAGGAAGGAGATGGAGGAAGTTAGGCCACTGGGAACAGCGAACAGCGAACAGCCAATCCATTGTTTACGTTAGGAAAAACACAGATTTATGATCTGGCGGCTCTCCAGCATATATTACGTATTCAGATATCTCTCATCCAAACAAACCGATCGTTAATTCCGAAATACTAATATAGACGGCTGAATGACTGGGTGTAAAATTTTCATAATAACCACACAACCAGAGGTGACTGAACGTCGATATAGCGTGGTCTGATTGAAGTGAAATCTTCCGAATCTTTCGGACAGATGAACGATGGAATGTTATTTTTATTTATAGCAGACCACCGATGGGGATCTAGTCCTATTGTGAAATTCCTCACGAGTGATGAATCGCCATTATTAAAAGAACAAACAATCTCTTCATTTAATTTGTTTGAGCGAATCAATGGCATTAATCAAGAGACGTTTTACAAAAATATAACTCGGGCAAAAGAATAATACTGAATAGCTTGAGACTCAAGAGTGTGACAAAAAATCTATGAGAATGAGGAAACCACACAGGAAATAATACATAGAGATGCCCTAACACGCAAAGGAAGAAACCAAAATAAGGGGGGGGCGAGCTAGACCCGCCGCCAATTTAAGTAAAACAGCAAATAAATATATAATGATGTCGCAGAGGAAAGATGAAAGTAAACTGGATGCTGCAGAAATGAGATCCCTGGGGCGAATGTGTGGTAAAACTATGTATGATCGTGTGAAATATATTGAGATTCGTAAAGAATACATGGCTGATGCGTAATGAGTAAGGTTAAGAAAGGAACGCTTAGATGGTTTGGGTATGTAGAGCGAATAGAGTCTAAGTGTAGTCTCTTCGTCTAATCACGCGACACAAACTTGGACGGCAGTGAACAAGGCTGGTGCCAAAATTAGTGTCACATGACCTTTGCCTCCAGTCGTCGAAATGGTATGATAAGACAATTCTATTCAATGTGACGTCAGATGAGGAAATATCCTCTGATGAAAATTGTTTAGATTATTTTTCAAAACCTTGTTTTGTTTGTTCTAAGGACATATTATTTAATGGGATTTTGTAATTAATCGTTATTCTTTCTTGTAAAAGCTTCTGTCCCCTCTCCATTTTAACCAAGCCTTTGCAGGCTAATGACGCTCTTTCTACAAGTAATTACATGCTAAAAGTATCATCATGGACCATTGATTTATTATATACGAGTAAAAGGGTGTGATTACATTTCGGGCATGTAGTGATTTTTTTCTGCGATGTATTTATCAACACAAATTGTCGTTTATATTTATAAATTAATCAACACCAACCACGGTATATCAATTCTAATTGAAGACCAGATGTTTGATGTGATAGTCCTCACTGCTCGCAGCCAATGAGACTGGTATCCCAAATTTGGAGCATGTTGTGAGGCTTAAGTTGAGAGAGAAATGAGAAAGGAAGGATATAAATTAAGAAATATCGGACTTTTATCCGATGATCTGAAACATGGCTAAAACCATCTCAAGCAATCAACTTTCAAGTGCGCAAGTAAATTTGATGTAATTAATTTGTGTCGTTTCACAATTAATTCATTTAAAAATAATATATAGTATAATTGCGCACGATCCAGAGTGGAAGATACACTCAGTATCACCCTGGTGAAAGACCACCATTCAGAATTGAAACGTTGCTTGAAATGGCTTTTAGCCGTGTTTGGTGACCAGATCTGAATAGCCAGGTATTTTCCTACCTTCCTCTTCCACTTCTCCTTCCCCTCCCCAATATCTTCAACCTCACAACATTCCCCAATTGGGGATGCCAGTCTCACTGGCTCTAGACGGTTGGGAGCAGTTGGGACTCTTGTGCGGTATATTATATAAAAGAAATATATATAAAACTTTCAATTCAGAAACGCGGTCTTTCTCCAGAGCAATAATATAGATGCTTGGCTTCTTTTGCACAACTTTAATTGATTTAAAGTTTTTAGATTGCATGAGAATGCTTTACACTTCATCATTTAAAAATCGAGTGGAGTATAATTCAACTCTTTAGTCCCCTTTATATAAAGTACACTCTTACAACATAGAAAGGGTTTCGCACAAATTTATATAAATTTATGAGAAACTCAAAATTCCAATCGAAAACCCTAATTATGTAAATTTGATGAATCGATTGCATCTTATTGTGTTGTCTGTAGGGAGAATTATTTCAGACCTAGTTGTATTGTATACAATCATTAACCGCATATTTGACAGCCCTGCCATCATCGCCACTATCAAATCATATGTACCGACGATGAACACATGACAAATTGTAAGATTTTTCTGCAACACGTGCACTCTCTAACCAACAGGATTCATGATTCATTTATAAAATAAAGCGTCATCTATACCAACACTTTGATGAATCCTACGATTAATTTTTGTGGAGTGGATAATATAGCGATTGATTTTTGTTAAGATATTGTTTTAGTTCTCTATTTTAAGTTACTGTTAAACGTTTTAAAACTATCGTTTTACTTTCCTTTATGGTTTAAAAAATCAAATAAATAAATGTCGAGAATAAGTAACCATTCTAAATTTGCCGACCATATTTTGGAATAATAATTTTTTTATATAAATAATAGTATGTATGAATAATGTCCTGGACTCGCCAGAGCTCATTAACTTTATAAACATTCACATACCATCAAGACCAACCCGACAAACCGATTTAACCCACATGCAGGACCAATCTTTGGATAAATTCTCCAATTCCCCGTATTTATGCGCAATATAACGCACAATTTCACAATATCGACATTCTTCACAATACCCTTTCCAAATATCGAACCGAAGTAATACGTACGACCACAAATTGTTGCAATAGTATAAAATGAACCCTCTTCCTCTCCCTCCTTCTTTCTTATTTTGTTTTTTCTTTGTCTTGTTAGCTACATAAATAAATCATCTGTATTTAACCACTGTTAGCACAAGAAACTTTGTTGGCTACCCTTTGTTAAACTTCCTTTGTATATATATATATATATATGTATTAAAAGCTGTTTGTTTCTTACAAATAAATAAATATATTTATTCATTAAAATAGTGGTTTAAACAAAATACATGTTTTTATTTAATTAAAAACAATACCCTTTATTTTATTTAGGTTGATTGTTTTCCTTTTTTGTAATATTTTTATTCGGGCTTGCTTTTTTAAAATTGTATTTTATTTGAATATTCCAAAACTGAGTATATATAGTTTGATTTTACGATATCTCTCATGCTTACATATTTATTTGATTACAATGCACCTCGGTTGCTAATCTAGCACAATCTTATATCATCGTATCTTGGTACGGATTCGGTCCATTGCTAGACATTTTGTTCACAGCTTTAAGTAGGGCCACCTCCGCATTATTACAGAAGCAGAGAGCCAAAATGAGCACAACGACTTGTTAGGCAATTCCGAATACTAATTCACGGAATTTCTGTTTAGCGAATGAAATTGGCTGCCAGCTCTCGCGACTAAATGACCATCCCAACTAACTAATATCTATGAAATTTAATTTCATCGCTGTAATTGCAGAAGTTGGCTTTTTGAAATTCCGACAATTAAAATACCGATGATTTCATTTCTTTCTTTTTGATTACCGTGCAAGAATATCAGTATCTCCATTGTGGGTACGTTGTGAGGCCAAAGGGTGGGGGAATAAGATGGGAAAGAAGAAGGTTGGATTATTGAATTTCTTTGTCGATATGACAACTTTTTAATCGTTAGGATTTTAAAGCTTCCATCAAATTGGCATTAATGAGCTTACAAACTTCTTAAAAATGTTATATTAAGTCCTACCCTTCATTCGAAGACTACAGAATCGAAGACTAAAAATGCTATATTAAGTCCTACCCTTCATTCGAAGACTACAGAATCGAAGACTAAAAATGTTATATTAAATCCTACCCTTCATTCGAAGACTACAGAATCGAAGACTAAAAATGTTATATTAAATCCTACCCTTCATTCGAAGACTACAGAATCGAAGACTAAAAATGTTATATTAAGTCCAACCCTTCATTCGAAGACTACTGAATCAAAGGATAAAAATTTTATATTAAGTCCAACCCTTCATTCGAAGACTACAGATGATTCAAAGAATAAATTGTTATATTAAGTCCTACCCTTTATTCGAAGACTACAGATTCAAAGCAATCTTAACTATAAAGCAAAACATTTGTTTATGTGTCTCTTTACTCTTTTTGTGACAATTTTAAAACAAACTACCAGGCTCTCTCACACACAGATAAATCTGCAGCGTAATGTTGATAATAGATTTGGGAATTCCATGATTTCAGATTCCATGTCAGTGCAGAAACGAACTTTCAAACGAACTTCATAATGAATATTTATCTATTAATTGTTTTTGTGTTTAACTCCATTCATTTTTTTTAAATTTAATGTAAAATAAATTTAATACACTAAATTTGATTAACATTAAATTTAAAAAAATAAATATATATATATGTAGAATAATTTTCTCGGTTTACCCGCGTAATGTAGTCCTTAGAAGGACTTTTTAACTCCTGATCTACACGCGTCCTGCGTCCTAGACTATTAAAATGATTTGCAACCACTTAGGTTTTGACTTTTGGATTGAACGGACACGCTCAAGCGATCAGTTCAAAACAAAACTCAAGACATAAGGCCTCTGAAGATGGACAATGTGATTTGTCCGAAACGTCAGGAGTTAAAAAGTCCTTCTAAGGACTACATTACGCGGGTAAATCGAGAAAATTATTCTACATCTTACACCCGTGAAAATCTCAACCATAACATATATATATATATATATATATATGTATATATATATATAATCACCTCTTCCCGTAGTATGTTGATCTAGTAAGATTTTAATGACGTTTGTTGATCTACCTTTAACACCGTTTATCTGGGCTCCAGTGGAATACATCTGTACGAGTTGGTAAGAGGTTATTATATATATATTATATATTTATCTAATTTTTTTTATTAGAATAATTTATAAAGTGTTTTAACTCAATTATTACGATTATTTTTATAAACAGTAATTATTAGCCTGAAAACACTCATCCAAATTGAAAAACCTTCCGAGCAAAGATAAATGTCGCCGGCAGGACTCGAACCCACACCCTTCTAATATCCGGTCAGAGCATCTTCCTCAGAAAACCTTCCGAGCAAAGATAAATGTCGCCGGCAGGACTCGAACCCACACCCTTCTAATATCCGGTCAGATGCTCGAACCCACACCCTTCTAATATCCGGTCAGATGCTCTGACCGGATATTAGAAGGATGTGGGTTCGAGTCCTGCCGGCGACATTTATCTTTGCTCGGAAGGTTTTTTCAATATGGATGAGTGTTTCAGACTAATAATTATTGTTCATAAAAAAATAATTGTTACTCTGCGCTATGCACAAAAATCTTGTCTTAAAAACTTTAGTTTATCAATTAATCAATTATTACGATTTAAAAATAAAACAATAACTTTGTTTACATCACTTTTATTTGTTATATACTTTTGCCGACCGGGTTTCGCCACTACCGTAGCTCCTTCGGGGCAGTATACTACTAAACTATGAACTAAGATATATGACAGCATTGCTGTCGAAACATGTAGATGCTTATGTATATTTATAAAGTGGTGTAAACAAAGCATAATTTTTAATTAGTTAATTAATAATGGCGCCTAATATAACAAAGTTGTGTTAACTATTGTATTATTTAGATGTAAAAGCCCATTGGGGCGAACGTTAATTAATAATTTATACGGAACTACCTTTGAAATATTGATTTAAACGGATTTTAAAAAAAATTGACAAGGCGACTAGGATTATAGTTTTTAATTGATTCAATAAAAAAAGAACGAACCCTTTCTCCGAAGTTCATTACAAATGTGGGTCGGGTGAATAGGTTAAGCTATTTAAGCGCTAAATGTAATATTTGTGTCTTTTCTATTTCATATTTCCACAAAATACAAAAGCAAAAAAAAAAGATTGAAGCTGTAGGGAAAATTAACTATTTCGTTCATTTCATAGAGTAAAAAAATCAATTTTCTTTGAGGAAAAATGTTATTAGCAAATGAAATGGCTGGAGAAATTACTTACGTAGATTTGAAAAAAAATATAAATACCTACGTATGTTTTTAAATTTCGACACTAAAATCAATTTCACCAGAAATGTTGAGTGGCGTACTTTAGGTACACAGACTCTAGCCCAAACATAAAATATCGATTCAATATTCTGATAATCACTAGTGCTAACTGTAATGGCGATATACAATGTCAGGCAGTGAGAAAGAGACAGAGTACGCAATGTTGATTGTCTGTCTTGAGCTGTCCGATATGTTAGTCAAAAAGTGAAGTCTACACGGAAGGCACTTCTATTGTGTATTATCTCTTTAATATTTTTTTTCAAATACATATGGAATCCCTTACATATCATACAAATTAGCTTTGACATATTTCAATATCTAGTTTTACATTTATTTTTATTAAATCGCAAATAAGCATCACATTATAATAATTTTTATTAATGCGAGATAAACTACAGTAATAATTCCGTACCTTTAAAAAATCGCTGGTTTACCCTTGTTATTATTCCGTTACCTACATATTCCACGCCCAACCCGTGCCAGCTCATGAAATTACTCCGCATCCCAGGCATGCGCCTGATACCTCCGGCTCGGTGCATCTATCAATATTTCCTATTCTCGTCGTAATATATTATTTCATATTTTAAAGCTAGAAAGCTTTTTGATCAAAGAGCCTCAGATATAATGTTGATACTGCAGTAATAAGATCACTCAGCGATGCTGTGGAAATTTCGAAGGCAAACTTTATTACAATATCAAGTGCGAGCAATTTGAGAAATGGAAGAGCGGATGGGTGGAAAGAATAAAGATATACGAAACATTAATTACTAAATTTTAAGTAAAATCAAGTTGCATTTTAACAGTGAACAGATAATTCCTAGAAGGGTAATTTATACCGATTTGAAACAAAACTAATATCGCCAGTTTATCTTAAACCTTTGACTCAAAACAAACGGACAAACAGACGTTCTCCATGGTCGAGGGGTAAGGCTCTCGACTACGAATCCGAAGGTCGCGGGTTTAAATCTCGGTATGCGCAAATAAATTTTATTTAGTTAATTTGTATTGTTTCACAATTAATTCATTTTAAATAATATATAGCATATTTGCGCACGTTCCGGAGTGGAAGATACTCTCAGTATCGCCCTAGTGAAAGACCACCATTCCGAATCGAAACGTTGCTTGAAATGGCTTTTAGCTGTGTTTGGTGACCAGATCTGAATAGCCAGGTATTTCCCCATCTTCCTCTTCTCCTTCCCCTCCCTACTACCTTTAGCCTCACAACATTCCCCAGTTGCGGATGCCATAGTTTAACTGGCTCCAGACGGTTGGGAACACTCGGGACTCTTGTGCGGTATTAAAAAAATATATGTATGTATCTACATGTTTCAGAAGCAATATATTAAAAACAGTGGTTTAACACGTTGATTGCCGATCACGCGTATAAGCGTGATCCGGCGAGTCAGCCGATGGCCGATCACGCGTTACCGCGTATTTTTTCCTGATAGATTTGTATGAGCTGTGGACAATAATTGTGTTTTGTATGGCCGATCACTCGATACCGCGTAATAAATATTTACATTGTGCACTACTTAGATAATATTAAAACTAAAAGACACACTATACTAAGTTATTTAAGCAGATTAAAACAAAATTTAATTAAAAATAATAGTTTGGCCGTCTCATTACAGCAAGCTTTTCAGATCGGCAATCAACGTGTTAAACAAAGTAATTCTTGTTAATTTATTAAAAATATTTAAGCAAATACTTCATGAAATTTCACATAATGAAAAATTTGCTCTGAAAGCAATTTATTTTTTATCTAGACAATGCAAACATTTGTTCCTCTTTTAATATTTTTGGGGGGATGAATGGCATGACATCAGAATGAGTCACAGTAATGAGGGTTATTCACAGTATTTGAGATAAAATAAATTTCACAAAATGTGTACAAAGATATGAACCATTATGGGTTCATATTAAAAACAAATAACGATGTTTAAACATAAATCTATATAAGTTGGTTACTTTTTATAGCTAGAAGTAAAAATTAAAATAACTCCATAGTCTAGAATTTACAAATTTCACAAATTAATCAGTAAATTAAATGAAAACTTTAACCTTTCAGTCACTTTTAACTCAACCCCTAAGGATACATATATTTTTAAACAAAACAATTTTTTTTAACTTTATTAGGTTACACATTACTATCGTATTAGAAAGTGTTGGCAAAGCACATGAAAGATGGGAAATTATAACGATTATGATCTTATGAAGCTACAATTACTTAACTCTTTGTCAATCAGGCGCAAATCGAAATGAATGGATGATTTTTTTTTATTCGGTGCCTAAATAAAAATATACTTATTTATAAGTTTTCATAAATTACCAATGTAAAACTTATTAAGGCGTAAATAATTATTATTTTTTGTTACACCTCAAAAGAAAGTTCCTGTCTGTATGGTTTAAAGACAAATAAAATATATCGCAACCCGGTTGGGTGGTATTGCGAGGTGGATTAAGATGGGGACTTTAGATAGGGATTAATGCATCGAAGATGCCCGGATTATATCAAATACAGTATCAGACAATAGGTAAATATCAGAGTCTCAGGAAGGCGTTTGGGGACTTTTTGATGAATGTTTGTGATAGTATTAGTAGCCTATTTCTCGTATTCAGATAGAGGTGGATAAATTGTTTAGGTGTCTGGGGATATATGTGTATGTGCACGAGTATGATTGCTTATATGTATATATGCGTAAAGGTGTGTATATTTGTACATGTATGTATTCATAGGTGCGTATGTGTTTACTTATATATGTATGTATGCACCTACATTCACACGTGTCCATGCATGCACATATATAAAAAAGGTACATAAATTTTTATGCATGCATGTCTTTTTCTCCTTTCTATCTTCTACTTTCTTTTATAATTTTTCCAATTTTCAGCATGTTAATATACTAAATCCATATGTTTACACTAGACTTCATACAAAGTAACTGTACTCCATTGGTCACCATGAAACAGGCAGCCGCCTAGAATGGTGATCTAATGTATCTACTCCATGTAAATGTCTTCATTAAATATCATGTATTTTATAAATAAAAAAATAAACAAAATGAAATAAATAAATAAAATATGAAAGAGGAAAAACTGCTACAGGTAGCTCTTTCCACATGCGAATCTACTTATTATATTATTATTGTTTGTAAATGCTACGAAAAACTCTAAAAACACATTTGCCAATACGTACGAAAGCTGAAAGCGTTTTGTACCCAACGAACGCACGTACTTTGATAATGCCGCAATAAAGTCATATTAGTTTAAACGTATTCACAAACAGATTGGGCGTGGGAGAAAGGCGTGAGAAGTTAACATAATAAAAATAAACATACGAGTAGACCTGCATACTAACTCAACAATGGAGGCATTCATATAATCAAAACGGATTGACGTTATGACCGTCTTAAGCCTTAAACTATGAATGATGTGGATTTTATTCTATTGTTAATCTAAATACAAATAAAATAATGTACGAACGAAAAACGGCAACGGTTTTTTAGGTTAACATTTACATACAGTATTATTTGTCCAGCGCAATTATTTGTTTATTATATTATACACGCCCTATTTTGGCTTTTATACATTTTGTTAGAAAAATTCAAATTACAAAAGTGACAACACACCACAGATACATAGATGAAATAGACATCCTTCACGAAATACAACAACTAAATATTTCATTTGTCTCACAAACAAATTCAGCAATAACATCGTGTAAGCACCATTCCAAATAATTATCAACAGAGGCGAATATAAAAAAAACACACCTCACATTCACTAATATTTATACTTTAGACACATATCTTATTAATAATTGTTGAGGATGTATGCAATAAGAGTATTTTTGTATTTGTATTCCGTGCAGTTGAACATATCTACTATGTCTGAAAAAGTATTACCTTCTGCGTGAAGTCTAGGTACAAGTGAATTTTCAATGACTCAGTCCTGAAATTATCTAGTAAACATAATATTATGAAATCAATAATCACTCTACCTTGACTTAGTCTATAAGTCGGAAGATTTATAGACTAAGTATATACACTAGCCATTTTATAAAGTTTTTTGTTTTGAATTTCTAAGAAAATGAAAATTTAAATATTTAATGCTAACAATATCTAGATACGTTATAGATAAGACGATATGCATCATTAAAAAAACATAATATTTTTACACCGTCAACAATTTGAACGAGTTGTTAAATGTGATTTTTTAAGAGTTTTAGGGAAAAAAAGATCAGAGACATAACAAAGATTTTTTTAAATTTCTCTTAATCGAACCGTTAGTTCTTGGTGGAATTCCATCGTTCTTCACATTTTTCATAAATTGAACTAGGAGAGTAGCTCAATATGAGGGGAATGATTCACTCTTCGTCATTTTTGTCATAATAATATGTATTACGATCCAAGAATTAAACTAGGTAACTCCGAATCAGCGTTTCAATCAATGTTCACACAAAAACCACACCTTTACTTCACGCCACAAATACATCATATGTATTGTGGCACATATGGGAGAGGAAATAAAGTACGCTGACATTGACGTTGACGATGATTTCGGATTTGCCTAGTTGTATTAATTACCCGTCGACACTATTAATAATTATGTGATTCTGAAAATAATTCAACGAACAATAATATCATAACTTCGTTAAATGTTGAACGATACGATATAACTGGGATCAAAATATGGCGTAGCCCGGTACGGTGGCTAATAAGCGATTAAAAAAGCACTCAATTTCTAATTATTAATAGGTCTAATATAATTTTACGATCAGCGTTGAACAAATATGTGTTAAAGCTATTAGGAAGTTGGGTTCGGTTAGCTCCCGAAGTTCAAGGAAGCTAAATTGACCGTAAACCACCCTCATCGCGTCAGGGGCCGAGGGGTGATGTTTACCCTCGTGTTATACGGGCGCAATCATTTACTTCATTTTGTCCACTTCGCCTTAATTAAAGAATTTAGTTTAAATGAAATATTTTTAACACAATATTTGTGGAAGAGTCAATCGCTCTTTATCAATTTGGTAAAAATTAAACCACTGGACTAAGTAAATAAGACTCTAATTTAAATATCGGTTCGAGTGGATGTGATATTAAAGTGGTTGATACACGGGAGTATCGGGAGAGGAAAGGAAGCCGTAGCGAGAGGCGACATCGAAGTGATTAAGGTAATTCCGTTTTTTTATTGATGTTCCACAGGCTCAAATTAAATATATTGAGGATACTGTTCATCGAAATTAAGCAAGTGCGAAGTTTATTCCCTGTAATTATCAATACTAATGACATAATTTTGGAGAATTGGTCCTTTAAACAAAGTCACACGAGTAAGCATTAGATGGTATTTACCCGGCTTCGCCCGCGAACGGCCGGGATAGTGAAGTTGTGGAATTGTGTCACCATTGTTGGTGATTCAAACATTTTGTTATATAAAATAATAATGATATCGTGCTTTGACATAAATCGGTAATAAAAACTGTTGTACCTTTCTCGCCTGTCCTTTTTTAATAGCGGGAAAGGACAATCTCTCTGATAAGGTTCCAACTATGTTTTAGTTTTCACCATCTTCTTTTCTTTTGTGTGGAAGAATATTTTTTCATAGGGACACTATAATATTAAACCCGTAGATCGGGTAATAAATGGTTTCACTTTGGCACTGAAGAAGCCGAAGGTGGTATTATTTTTGTTCTGATTTTTTACCATGTCAAAAAAGTAAGTACTCGTAATTTAATAAAATACGTTATTTTTTTTTTACACATAAAACTTCACTACATAATCAAACACCAACTTTAACTTATCGGATTGTATTAAATAACAAGTCACTTGTTTTTAATCCACTTTTTTTTTGTCGACTACTTTCGATTCTGCCGAATCGTCTTCAGGACATAGAACATACTAATTAAATAACAAAAGTGTGCAGTATATATATGGTGAAAATGGGGAAAGAGAGAAACAATATTAAGAGGGAGACAACAATATAACAATAAAATTCAAATAAAAACCTACAATACCAAATACTTAATTACATGTACGATGGGAAAAAAACCATGAAAGATAAAGAAGGTAACAGAAAGTCAATTACGGTGGTGGCTTGTTTGAGGAGAGAGAGAGTTGGAGGGTTTGGAGTTTAACTGGTAGCTCGTTCCACATACGAGGCGATTTACAAAAAAACGAGTTGGCGAAACGACCCGTTCTCATGAAGCCGATATCAACCGTGAACGGATGTTCCGCTCGTGTCCGTCGAGTTTCACGCACATGCACCGACGTGGAGATTATCTATCAGACGAACCGCCTTCCTTCGCACAGAATCAAGCAGGTTTATCAAGTATTTGGGAGCTCCAGCCCAGGGGTGACTTCCAAATTTAATTGTTGGACGAACTTGAGATTTCTATAGGATTAGCAGTTGATCACTATTGAAGAATCTGCTAGCCCTATACAAGACGCCCAGTTTGTTGGGAGACAGATTTACTCGGACTTCCATAGAGCCCCGATACTTGAGCTGGTCTGAAATACTCACCCCAAAGATTTTAGGCCCTTTATGAAAATAATCGATCCTACCTTTTTTATTTCAATATCTTACTTCATTTTATGAGTCCCAACTACCCGCAGCCAGTGGGACTATGGCAACCCAAATAGGGGTATATTGTGGTGCTGAAAGGGATAGAGGGAACGTAACGAGGAAAGGGAAAGAGGTATTTAAAACTGATCGATCGCCTTATCCGAAATTATTGAAGATTTTGAGAAAATTATTTCGTTAAATTCCACTTCTGAAACTTCTAGCCTAATGTCAGTAAAATCTTATTGATCTACCCACGTGATTTCATGTACTCATACTAACTCCTGTGCTTCAATGAAATTCAGAAAAAAAAATCAACAAATAATTCGTGAACCCTGGTCTGAGAAGCACTGTGGTAAAATCAAGTCTGAAAATCCAATTCATGATACATGTTTCCTAGAACCCATTTGTGCGCTGCATGCAACGTAAAGGAGATACTCGAAAAGTACATTAGGATCAGAGAAAAACTCCGTGAAATATAAACTTCATATATTTTACCCCCGCTAGAGACATGCGCTCCGGATACGATAATAATTTAGGTGTATCTAATAATAATTACATTTTATTAAGAATTACGTGGTTCATTTAGGTTATGTTAATATTATTTTTTTCAATTATTAAATATTACAATGATATTATTAAATCTCATTAAAAATGATTAATAATTAAAAATTGAGCTTAACTATTATACTATACTCAAATTATCTGGTATAGTAAACGACTTCTCTATACTTTTTTTTCTTATCTCTTTGAACTTAACTTTCATTCTACATTAATTATTATACTATACTCAAATGATGTGGTATACACAATTGTTTTTTATACTATTCTTCACATATCTTTATACTTAATTATTATACTTTTTTCTACATATATTATACAACCATACTATGTCAATACTAGCTTTTTTCTCTTCTCTTTTTTGTATAATGGCACTCAATATGAACTAAAAGTTGTCAATTTGAGTGTCCTAAAACGGGATTTGTTCCCAGTTGGGCAGTCAAAGCTTTCTTATATTTTGTTATTATTTGAAATAAATAAATATTATTATTATTATTTTCATAAAATGTCTCAACCGATGAAAAAAGCGACCCCTTTAAAAGTGTTGGAAGGGGTGGTAAAAAGCAGACTTTGATACATTTATCAGGTGGAGACGCCACCGTCCTATGATTAATGACACTACCTTTTGAAAAATGTGCCAAATAAAGAAGTAAATCGTGGACTTACTTTGATAAGTGAAAAGTTGCCAATACTTAGCCGCATGGATATAATGTGACGAGGGTGGCCTATACTAATATGTTCTTGAAAAAGGTTACTTGAAATTTCATATGTCGCAAAGAAGAAACATATTTTTAACAAAAAAAGAAACTGGGGTTATGTATCTCATACACTTTATTCATTGTGATTATGAATCGACATATCACATTACATGATATTAAATGAAAATGCCCATTTATTTATTTTTTATTAAGGCCATTTTCAAACTGCGATTAATCGACATCGTGACGACTTATTTATGAGATTTTATCTACTCCCACCCCCCATTCTACTTTGGACGGGTTTTTAAAAATAATGATTTTTTATCGGTAAAACTGATTTAGTTAGAATATAATTAATATTATATATTCTGTGAGGTTTTTACGTGTATAATATAGTATTGAACGCCGAAACAGTTGTCACAATTATAAAATCTAAAAATACTTATTTGAATTGAAAAATACTTACGAGTATACCAATTATTTTTAAAAAATTACCGTAAATTTAAATGGAGTTCTAAAAATTAAACTTGTACACAATAAAAATAATAGTACCTCGAACGTTTAATTAAATATCCTGATCCCCTTACAAAAACCGTGCTGTGCTTTTAACTTTTCTCAAAAATGTTCCATTACGTACAAGTAATTCAAGAATGTGTTGATATACCAACCAGTGAAATAATGAATACATTTCCATTAACCCTTAGAAATTCACTGCGATACGGAACTGGAAAAACTAAGTTTATGAAAACGTTATTTAGGTACAATATGTATCAACTGTAATATCTGCACCCCAGAAGCGTGAACGTTTTAGTATAATGATAAATTCCCGGAAGCTTGTAGCAGAATACAATATTCACATGAACTTCTGCGGGCATAATACACACGTGTAATATACAAGTAAAGCTGGGTTCTGTATAGATGCTCCTTTTAGCAGGACCTTGTTTTCTGCCAAATGAGCTTACTCCGTGTTCCTTTAGAAAACTCGGCCAAGGGCTTACTACTCGCTGCATAATTTGTGCAACTCTATAAATGAGTTGCACAAATTATGAAGGCAGTATAATTATTACCTTCCTGCGCTCTTATTCAACGGTTTCCCGGAGACTTAGTGAATGCATTGCAGTGCTAAAATGATTTTTCTAGGAAATCGAATAATTCCTGCAACACAATTGATAATTTTATCAGAAATTATACTCATTTTCTTAGTAAAAATATTTACTCATTTTCTTAGTAAACCTCTTAAGTTTAGTTATCTCCCATAAAAAAAAAGAAGAAAATAAAACAAACATGTATCATAATTTTAACAGGGTGCCATTCAAATTCGGTGCTAAAAAATTCACCCATCCGTAATAGTAATACTGCGCGAGAGTGAGTTTCAAATGAATTCCGTATGTGCTAACAACGCACATTCAACGTATTTAAAAATAATTCGTACATTGTCACTATTGTGGCGCTTCGGCGGGAAACCGTGACCTGCATGTAATCCTTCTGAATCTACAAGGCTATCGTGCGCGCAACACAAATTCGTGCGGAATAGCATTTTTCAAAAAACATACTTTTTTGTATTTCTGAAACTTTATACTCGTATATCGAAATAACTACGTATTTAACCATTAGATAACCATTAGATGTTAGATAAATAAAAATAAAATTCACAGATCAAAAATATGTACTTTTTTAAACGTAGAAAATGTATTATGATGATTCGACTTATTTCTTGAAAACGACTGTCAAACGCGAATAAGTGATAATTTTTTTTTACATGAATACCGCACAAGAGTCCCAACTGCTCCCAACCGTCTGGAACTAGTGAGACAATGGCATCCCCAATTGGGGAATGTTGTGAGGCTGAATGTATTGGGGAGGGGAAGGAGAAGGGGAAGAGAAAGGTGGGAAAATACCTGGCTATTCAGATCTTGTCACCAAACACGGCTAAAAACCATTTCAAACAACGTTTCAATTCTGAATGGCGGTCTTTCACCAGGGCGATACTGAGAGTATCTTCCACTCTGGAACGTGTGCAAATATACTATATATTATTTTTAAATTAATTAATTGTAAAACCCCACAAATTAATAACTGAAGAACATCTTTTAAAGACAAGGTCACTAGCTTGGTATTGCCATGGTAATTGGTACATGGTTTAGTTCCAAAATAATAAATATCTACAATTAAACGCCAAGCTATTAGCTCATTTTTCTTTATTTCTGGTGAAAATTATTAAATATTTTCCAATAACGAAAACTTTTCTTGAGCAGATATTCAATTCCATTCAACTCAGAGTCGAGAAGTCTTATGTAAATTGTTGTCAGTGGTTCAATATTTAACAAATCCCAATTATCATTATCGTAGACGCAAAAAAAGCATTTCAGGATTTGTATAAATATTAACCTTTAACATGACCCTCCCCATTCGAAACTATTCGCAGAAATTCACAATCGAACAATAATAAACCATTTTGCATTAAATCTAATCGATGTCAAAAAATCTAATGTAAATTGACGTTGTTTCATTATTTAACTAATCCCAATGATAATTATTATAGTCGTTAAAAAACACAATTTTCATTTGGATGAATATTAACCATTAATCTGCCCTTCCCCATTCCAAACTATTAGCAGAAATTCACAATCGAAAAATAATAAACCATTTTGCATAAAATCTAATCGATGTCAAAAAGTCTAATGTAAATTGTCGTTGTTTCATTATTTAACTAATCCCAATGATCATTATTATAGTCGTTAAAAAACATAATTTTAATTTGGCTGAATATTAACCATTAATTTGCCCTTCCCCATTCCAAACTATTCGCAGAAATCCACAATCTAACAATAACAATAACAAACCATTTTGAATTAAATTTAATCAACGTCGAAAAGTCTCATGTGAATTGGCGTCATTATTTCAATATTTAACAAATTCCAATGAACTATAGACGATAAAAATACAATTTTGTTTTGTAGAATTAATAACCTTTAACATGACCCTCC
This sequence comes from Halesus radiatus, assembly GCA_022606495.2. Lineage (NCBI taxonomy): Eukaryota > Metazoa > Arthropoda > Insecta > Trichoptera > Limnephilidae > Halesus > Halesus radiatus. The sequence continues at coordinate 275,836 of JAHDVE020005036.1, read as the reverse complement.
CCATTCCAAACTATTCACAGAAATCCACAATCGAACAATAACAATAACAAACCATTTTGTATTAAATTTAACGAAGGGGAAACGTATCACGAAAACAATAACAAGCGATTTAGATAGGTAACGAAAGCGAGTTATTCCATGGAATTCTCCGTCGGATTCTTCATCAGGGGGTACGTGAACCATCACCTGACATCTCTTTGCTATTCCATTGAGTGGAAAAGGTTCCAAGACGAGACAATGCGCTCATCCAAGCGAAATATCTTCAAACAATCTCATACATTATATATGTAGGTACTAGCTACCCGTCAACAATCCAGAACCGGTGTTCATTCCCTTCAACGTGTTAATATATTACATCCATGAGTTTCTTTCCTTATTGTTCAAGTGGGAAGAATAGATTTTGCGAGAAAACTGATCTCCAAGTCATTATTATCCAATAAAGCTAAGCTTGACAGTATGGGTTAACGACATTTAAAGATTTCAATTAGGTAGGCACTATAGGCAGTGCCTACATAACTAACTGAACATATTCATAATTTTTTAATAATATCAATTAACATCCGTATATCCGATACACTATCCAGAAAGCAAATAAATTCGGGTAGAATCTTGAAGTTAATACAAAAAGCTTCCAGATAAAATTTTATAAGAATTAAATGAAGATGATATTGACAGTTTTTAAATAGAGGTATTCTATTGATAAAAATGACGGATTAGCATTTTTTTTTTAAATTTCCTTCAAGGCCTGTATCATCTTTGGGGATGCTACTTGAAGGGTCTTTTAGAAGATAGGAAAGAATTGGATAGAGCGCTGGTCCCGGATAGACCGAGAGGTCCTGGGTTTGATTCCCAGATACGACAGTTATTTTTTTGTGTCTTTCTTTTATAGTTCATTTGATATTTGATAACAATATCTACAATGATAAAAAAAAATACAATTTATTCGAATACAAATTGAAAATTAAAATCATTTTAGCAACAACATCAAATAAGGCTTATTTTTCAATCTTACCACTCTAGCTCACCCAAAACTTACGAGTTACCACTGCTTTACGGAATGATATGTTAACATTTAAAAGAAATGTATTGTCTCGAAGCACTCCATAACATTTCATGTATGATAAAACTATCGATGAAATGAAACAGCTTTGTAAATTATTGTACGTGGAGAATACCGCGAAAAAGCGTAAACAATAAAAAGCAATTAGTAATATTGAAAATAGTAATTGAGCACGTACAAAGTGGGAATTTGAAAAATAAAGACTTTAATAAAAAAAATTATAGCATAGAATTGCTTATTTTAGGTACCTCTGTATGCTGTGCTGATACAAGTTGTTAACGTTTTACCAGAATTTTAATTGTAAATTTAAATAAATTTCTTAGACTTAAATATTTCTATTGTCAATAAAACAATTGAATTTAACATATATCGTAAAGATACTTATACAGACATCGTTATACATTACACTTCTAATCATCCTTTTGCTTAAAAATTATCAGCTTTTCATTTTATGCTTAGTAGATTAGATATATCAATAATATTAATGTGTACATGATTACATGGTTGAAAGTGGAGTTGCTTATATCTATTACTAGCTGATGTGTACCCGGCCTTACTCGGGATTTTTTTTTTGGAATAAAAGTTGTGAATTCTTGCTTGTCATTAGGGTGCCATAATCGATTTGACAGCGATAAAGAAACATTCATTTGATTATTTTATTTAATTCCAAACGTTTATTTTTTTTAAATATATCTAAATCATAAAGTTCTTAAGTAGGTGTCGTCTACTCGTGTTTTCCATTTTGAAAATACTCTACCAAAAAAACATTCTTCTTTTGAATATGCATTCTGTGGCTAACGAGAGTGTTATATCTATGGGATAACCTAAATAAAGCATAGCGGGTTCAATGTTTTTCATATTAATTTTAAAACGTTATAGCAACAGTTTTACATATTGGAATTCATTCAAACTACTACATAAACCTTCCCGGCACTAAGAAAACAAACTGTGCTATTTTCAGCGAAACCGGTAGAGTAATTTTCGAGAACATCGAGGACAAACAAACAAACTTAAATTGATTTTTCGTATATAGATGAAGACCACCGTAATGGAAGTAATTTTAATAATAAAGTTTAACCCTCGAATATGTTAAGTACGTTATATTGTACCTACATACATAATATTATTAGGTAACTCTAATTGGGGTTATAAAGCATGAAATTACGCAAATTATTTAATCATCAGTACTATTAACAACATTTCAGAGATGATGTAACATAATCTGTTACATTACCCAACATGAAATGAACAAGCATTCATACTTGTACATTTTGTAAAAGTGTCGTTACATTTAAAAGGTACGTTAGGAATTCTAGAGTATTTATACAGTTTTAAAATATACGGAAATTGCAAAAACTTCAGTTGGCTGATGGTTGTTGCTTCCCTAACGAAACGAAATCCCGAAACTTTTCCAAATCGGATATTACCTCCGCGCAGTTCAGTTGGGAAACATTAAAAGCAAAGCTCGCCCTCGCAGTGTTAGGAAGCATTAATCAAACTGCATTCAAATGGACAACTTGAAACTTAAAAGGATTATGCGAATGTTGGCAAAACAAGCAGTCACTGTTATTCAGTTGCTTTTAAATGAGTAGGAAAAAATTATGGAAGAAATTTTAAGAATGTGGACAAAAGCGGAAATTACCGTTCGAAATAGATCACATTTGAACATTATTTGAATATGTAGAAAATTTGTTAAAATAGTAAATCATTAAAAAATTGGAAGATAATCTTTTATTAGATAAAAACTTGTATATTATTTTATTTATTTATTTATGTATCTGTATGAACATTTGTTAAAGGCTGACGTATTGCCCATCTCACTAGGGGTGAAACGCCTGTGTTGAGATGACAATTTACAGGGGTGGTTGTTCAGCTAGGATATTTAGATGACAAATAGATTAATAGATTATAATTAAGCATTTGTTTTTTCAGAAGTGTTCTACTTTAAAATCACAAAAGAGTTAGAAGCTGACAGGTTTATTGGAGGTGATCAATGATCTTACTTTTAAAGGAACTTTTATTTTGCGGATTTCTGATGTCTTGAATAAAAAAAAAGTGCTTGTTCTGTATACACCGTTCCATAGGTTTTTTTTGTGTCGATCTATCTGGGTCCCGTGACTCTATAATGAAGAATAATATCTCTACGACCTTAGAAAACCTCGTCGTTCTGTCAATATTTTATTTTATTCGTATAATAAGCCTCAAAGTCCTTCGTTTTTTTACATGACCTTGGCTGTTACAACGATATTGCTTTCCTGCGACGATATGGATATTTTTAATTGATATTGCAGGATATTTTTAATTAATATGTACATTCATGTTATGTATCAATTGCTAGATACCGTAATTTAAATATTAAATATATATATATTTGACAGTTAAACACATGAACGAGCTCAGTCATTGAAAGTTGCTTAAAAAGCGGAATGATCGAATTCTTGTCAAGATTTATGAAGATTCGTTAAAGATTCACGTGAATCAACAGAAAAAATTACACAGACCTAACTAATAAAATTTGTACCGGATCTTCCCGGAAATCCTACAATTACCCCTACCCATTTGCTTACCCCCCACTCCAACACCTAAAATTTATATGTCTCGTCAATATTCTATATCATAAGTTAGTTTTAATATTCTCCTGATGAAGGAAGGGTGCTTCCGAAACCGGTAGTTTTAATAAAATAAAAGTGGTCTAGAACAAATCGATGTGTTTTTATGGTAAATTATGGCGAGCCACAAAGTTAATGTTTTTACAAATATGTAATATATTTCTAACGATTTCCATGCAGAGTTCACTATGAGCATCCTCTCAACTTAGTTTGTAATCCCATTTATAATAGATATTAGGTACCACCTTCGCTTTTGCAATGAATATGAATAACATTCACGGTACGTCTATTAAAACACCAACACATCGTTAGTAAGTAGAACGATGGAAGATCTGATGCAATCACAAGGACTGGTATATTACATGGAAAGCTCTGTTATTTGATCTATTAGCATTATGATCGCATTAATTATATAGTCACAAACTAGACAGGGTTGTAACAGGTCAAAATAAAAGTAACCAAGTTCATTGCTCTCACAGCAATGTTTACAATAATTATTTAAAACATCACTGTATAAAGTGGTGTGAGTTAATCAATGACTACTATAGCATAGGGTATAGTTAAAACAACGTATACGATAGTTTACTTCAATGTATGAAATAGCACACATCGTGATAAACAACATTACACATCATCCTTCTTCGTATGGTGGAGAAGAGTTAGTGGAAGTCGTAGTGGGATTCATAGGTTATTCGGTCAGTCGACGGCATCGGGAGATTGGTTCAGCACAGATATGCCATAAGGAAACTGATGAAGGGGGCATTCTTCTACGATGTGTTCTGTTGTTCACATTCACGAAGTTAGGAATTCTTTAGGCCCCATTTATGCATCATATACGCACAGCGGCTGTGACTGGATCGGGTGCGGTTTAATGAGGTTCACGTAATCCGAGAAAGAGAGAATCCTGGCAATGTAACCAGGCTCTACGACAAGGTACTTGTTTTTCACTTCCGGGGTCTGCCACTGAGTTCGCCACGACTATTCAGGGGAGTACCGTCATAGAAGCAGTCTTTCGCCTTTAGTCCAAAAAGGTTTCCTAGACGCCGGGCGGCTGACTGGGAGGTTTGCAAGGTCATCTTGAAGAGGAATGTTACTATTCACGTCATTTTTGTATTCCCTGAGGGTTGCTGTCTCTCCTCTTATAGTGGACGGTGCGATATTTGAAAGGACAGAGAGTCTTACACTCACCGTGCGTATAGTAGTATTTAGTTGCACGCTTCGATATTCAACAGTTTAAATTATACGACGGTCTACAAAACTGTTGCAAAATTTAAAAAAAAATTTACTATTTATTTTGGGCGGCTGATTAAAAATTCATTTAACTTAAAATATTAACATGATAAAAAAAAATCTTTTTTGTGTCCGGAAAAAAAAATATGTATTATTAATTCTACTGATAATGACGGCACAAAATAATTATACATCTATTGAAGAAAAAACTAAAAAATAGTAAACTTATTCTTGAAGTAAGAAAATGCTTCAAAATGCCAGTGTCAAATGCATTTCTGTAGGATACTGTTTACTCGTGAGTGAACGGAGCATTTATACAACGGTGTCTAGAACAACATTGCTTCTGATACTTCTCGATTGAGTTGATAAATTCTCCATTCCCTACTCAGAGCTCCCATAAAACTCATCCTGAGGAACATTAAAATGTAATTACAATAAGTAATTCATACAAACGCTGCGCCTTGGTTTGATATGTATATTGTAAATAAAAGTTTATTCCAATTTATTGGAATAAACTTTTATTGTAATATTTAATAATTGTAGAAGATAAAATTGATAAAAATGACGTAAAATAATCAGGTATCATTAGCTCAGTGGTTAAAGCATTGTCCCGGTAAGACAGAGATTCTGGGTTCGATTCTCAGATGCGACTGATGCCTTTTCATTTTCTGTCTCTTTTTGGTTTCATGTTATGATTAACTACAAACTAACCAACCATCATGCTGTTTATCCGCAGGGGTAGGCAGATAGGATGAACCGCCAAACAACTCGATCTTGGTACACACTTCATGCTTCATTTACATTCGTCTCATACATTATCTTCTATTATTCCGACTTCTGACATGGCCCGACTCAAGTATTTGATTCACTTGATCGTGCCATGTCTTCTTCGGGCGGTCCCGGCTTCTTCTTTTATTCATATTCGCGTAATAAATTCTCTTTACACTCCTTCGTTCATTCGATCTACATACCCAAACCATCAAAGCGTCCCTTACTTAATCTTACTCATTACGCTTACATCAGCCTGCATTCTCTACGAATCTCATCATTTTTCACAAGATCATCCATGGTTTTAGCACACATTCGCCTCAAAGATGTCATTTGTACAGCATTCGGCTTACATTCACCCTTCCTCCGCCAGTGCCATGGCTCCCTGCCATACGAGTACACCACTCGTGTTATGGGATTAGTTAAAATTGTCTTCTTCGATGATCAAAGTTTATTCATTTAAATTTTGTTCAATAAAACAATCAAACTCTTGCAATGTAAATTTCTACAAGTATTTTAGGCTCACAATTATCAAATTGTCAAACATTTCAAAATTATTAACATTTTTCTGCTGAAAAACTTTTTTTTCTTGAGAATAACATTATGAGAACGCCCTCTGTGTCAGAGTGGTAAACTCTTTGACTCCGGACCCAAGAATTTAATTTGAAATCCGAAGTGGACAATAAGGCTGCTCTCTGACGGTCCGGTGAGGAACGAACATTTCACTCGTTACTGGAGACACTTCGCAGAAAAGTCCCACAATGAACTGTGTTGCAAACCGTTACCGTACTTTAGCAAACTTGACTTTTCTGTGCAGTGTCTGCAGTAAAGAGTGAAATGTTCATTCCTCACCGGACCGTCAGAGAGCAGCCTAAATGTTTTATTTAATTTTTACGAGATAATTCTCAAGATTTTAACTATATATATTTAGTGATCGGAAGTGTGTAGCTACCCCTCCTCTTCTTTCCTTCACTTTTCCCCCCCCCTACTTACTCTAACCTCATAATATTCCACAAATGGGGATGCCATGGTTAACTGACTCGGAGCAGTTGGAACACTTTTGCACGAAATTCACGAAGAAAGTCGCTCTATGTGAAAGAAATTTGTTCTCTCACGATTAATGTTAGTCTCAAAGACACAGCCGGGAATATCAAAATCCCCGACGTGCTGGGAGATGAAAATTATCCAAAAAAATCACATCGTCTACCCTGTAGTAAAGTGTTCATAGAAACTATATAAATTGGGACAAAACGCGGGCGAAGCCGGGTGCGACAGCCAGTCATATGGAAGCAATCTCAACTTTAAATACGCCACAAGGAATGTAATAGGAACTTTGTAGACCTAGGAAGTCAAATACCCTCCACCAAAAGCACCCTGGGGACTTTCACTGTGCGGGGAATGAAATAAAAAGAAAGATGATAAGAAATACGAATAGGGGGAAAAAAGATGGAACAAATGAAAATATGTAAACAAACGAGGTGATTTTCCGTGAAACGAGATAAACATAATAAATTTGAATTCTTGGTTAAAACATAAGCACCACAGAATTTTGCAGCGTATTTTTATTTGAAGATTTATTTAATTTGATCTACACATTTTGGCTAAAATCTATTAATATTTTTCTATTTCTTTTACCTTTAAGAATATTTGCATTATTTTTTTTAACTTTTAGATTAAAACTGGATCCTGCTGAAAAGATAATTTCTAGAATTGTTATCTACAAGGATTTGAAATAAAACTATAGTCGCCAGTTTATGCAAAGCCTTTCGACTCTTAGGCCTCAGACAGACGAAAATTAGTTAAATTATGTTAAATTTCTTTCAGACGGCCTCCATGGTCAAGGGGTAAGGCTCTCGACTACGAATCCGAAGGTCACGGGTTCAAATCCCGGCATGCGCAAATAATTTTTAATTAATTAATTTGTGTTGTTTCACAATTAATTCATCTAAAAATAATATATAGTATATTTGCGCACGTTCCAGAGTGGAAGATACTCTCAGTATCGTCCTGGTGAAAGACCACCATTCAGAATTGAAACATTGCTTGAAATGGCTTTTAGCCGTGTTTGGTGACCAAATCTGAATACCCAGATATTTCCCCACCTTCCTCTTCCCCTTCTCCTTCCCCTCCCCAATACCTTCAGCCTCACAATATTCCCCAATTGGGGATGCCATAGTCTCACTGGATCCAGACGGTTGGGAGCAGTTGGGACTATTGTGCGGTATTCATATATAAAAAAAAGCTTAAAAACTTCAAAAAAATGGACAGAAAAAGCATTTTACCCATAAATTTACGCATGACTTCAAAAACATCAAATCTATATCGAATGAGAAAATTGTATGACAGCAAATATTTCAAAGGGTGTTTGTTGGGGTAGAGATATGTAGCGTTCAATCGTATCTGCCCACCCTGTGGAGAGGCATGTTAGCAGTGGTGTGAATTGCCCTATGAACAAAGGTTGGCTGTGCGTGTAGTTTGACTATGAATATTTGAAAATGGTGATTCTATGATCATCTTCCGTCGATTATTGTGCTCAACTGGATAATTGTCAATGATCAATGTGATCCAAACAGTTTTTTTTTCTGTTTTGATTTTCTTTACATAGGTATCTTTTTCCTTTAGTTTCTAATGACAACTGATCAATTTTTTTATTACTTTAGCTATTATCTTTTTTATGTTAGTTAAGAGATATATTTTTTTATTCTTTTTGGTTTAATTTCTTTGTTTCCTATGAAGGGCTGTACTTATAAACGGGTTACCAATAGTCTGGCGGAACTGAACTGATTTCATTATGTATCGTCCACTTCCCCCTTTGAGTGAGTGGAAACTAACCCCTGTTCCTGCAATTCTCTCCTACTATTTTTGTTTTTGATACATTTCATTTGTGTTAGAACGGACACTGGCCGGACCCTTTTGCACTTCCCAATGGGGCACGCATTACCGGCTACTGTTCTTCCCGTCTCCTCTACCTAGCGGGACGCTCCCGGCTATCGAGATTCCCTCTATATCCCTAGGATCTTCGGGTGTTTCTCACCCCACCTCCCAGATACACTCTTCCTAAGGGATTCTCCGGGTGACTGGTGCAATTCTTCACTGGGAAGAGTGTCGGAAGTAGGAAATCGCTTTGCACTACTCCGGGGGGACTGCCCTGGTTTCGTGGCTATGGTCTGTTCTGGATATAATTTGTTTTTGTGTTTCTTATTTGTTTATTCGTAAGTTTGTAGATCCATTCCATCTTGGATTAATCCGGTTATGGACAGAATGAGCAGCTAGGGGCTATATTTTGTCGCCATCACTATCTGTACTAACCAATTTGATGTGCTTTTATGACTAACCTCCTTCTATGCGACAGCTGTGCAGGGATACTCGAAGGTTTAGAGTATTTAAAAAATAATAGTTTCTTTTAATTAAAAAAATTAGAGTCCTTTGCGTGCACCCTGAGGGGGAACCATTAGTTACTTATACCACCGTGGTGGGAAAGTGGTGGGTAATGTCAACTGAATAATTGAGCGTATTACCAAATTCATAGGAAAAATACATTTTTATCAGAAATTTGTCGAATTTTTCTCAATTAATGTACTGCATGTTAATATTTATTTAAATATTTCAAGATACAGTTAGGTAAATTTGCCCCAAGAACATAAAAAAACTCTCATACTAAAACATTCCGTGAACAAAATCTTTATAGGTTTTCTAACTAAATCGGATTCATAATTATTTTCATGTTCGTGTCCCTTTATGGTTTGATATACTCGATTTATAATCTATCTATATAAATAAATACGAATGTTTGTCTGTCCGTCTGTCCTCGATTTTCTCATCAATTACTCAAACTTAATGGTGAATGTGTTATTCTGGACTCTTTAATAGCTGCAAAGATATCGTTGTATAACCTTGAACGTTGTACCACAACCGCAACCCGTAAAATTACATTTCGTGGCTGCCGAGAAAGGCGTAATAGGAAAAGACATTTGATGAGAAGATCTTCTGCTGTCACGGCGACTTGAGTTCTGACCTCCAGTCTACGGAGCAGATCCGGTGCATCATGCAGCCCACGGACATGTCCGACCAGGCTGCTCTGCGACCTGCTGTGATCCGACCCCGATAAGGACACCACCGGCTGGGGCGAGAAATGGACGACACGCTGATGTGCTCTTTCCAGATCCTGAAGCCAGCCGACAAGCGCCACCTAGCGTACGGGCAGACCAACACCAAGTGTCCCATCACGCCGCCCAGGGGCGTCACCAACAAAGTCAAAGAAAATGGGAGGGCCCTATGGATCAGTCCCCCGGCCCCTGTCCTCTCCCGCCGCTGAACTTCACATAACTCCTATCATTTGTATTAGCGTCTTGCAATATATCGTAAGGAATAAATACAGTTAGCTTCTTTTTTTTTTTCAATTTAACATATATGAAAACTTAGACCAAGCCGTATTTAGTTTTGATAATTTAACTGCATCTCTTTATATGGTCAATAAATAATATGTAATGATAGCCTGTCCAAAAAAAAGTCATAGATGTAATATAGGAATAATGTAAGAATAGGAAGTAAGATTTGTACAGCGCCCTTGAGGTGATTTTTCACAAAAACGGGGCTATAAAAATCATCCGATTATTATTATTACTCGGCCAGTTTCGCTGAAAATAGCATGGTTATGCCGGGAAGGTTAAGAGAGTAGTTTGAATGAAATCCAATATGTAAAACTGTTGCTATAACGTTTAAAAAATAGTATGAAAAACATTGAACCCGCCATGTTATATTGAGGTTAGTCCATAGATTACATATTCAAAAGTAGAATATTTTCAAAATGGATAACACAAGTAGGTACATACTGAAGAACTTTATGAAAAAATACATTTTGAAAAAATGAATGTTTGGAATGAAGTAAACTTTTAAAATGCACGTTTCTTTATTTTGTTGTTTGGAGATAGTAATAGTTGTCACAATGCATTACTTTCGCTGTCAAATCAATTACGGCACCAGAAATCACAACTTCATAACTTTATTCTAAATGTTCTATTTTTATAAAAAAAATGTGGTTTAGAACAAAGTTGCGTATTGTTTCATTTCATAACTATTTTGGTTTTCAGCGTGGCTATGACATAATGCAATTTTACTAGTTACTACTACATTACATATTAAATACGTAAATCGAAACTTATCCTGTGGCTTGATTAGTTAAGTAGTGTTTGTTTTGCTTCGAGACGATCATCGGGTTTCGCGGTCAAGCAGTGGTCTCATGTTCCCGAGAGGTACCGAGTACTTGAGAACTTGACTCGGAGCAGAGACGCATTCTCCCAACCGGATAAACGGAAGATGAACGCAAGGAGCCTTCACTGTTGGACTTTTAGCTTTGATACTCGTTTACTTGAACAGTGCAACAGACTACATGAAGAGAGAACCATCTCCTTCGAGGTTATAACGATATGTACGAGTCGCCGAGTTTAACATACCAGTATATGAATGTTTTAGTTTGTAACTAGAAGGATTCTCCCATATCAACATGAATTGTATTTCAAATGAATTTGATACATGAATCCAATTCGCTTGTCAGTTTTTTTTCAATAGCTTCAAATAAAAGATTTTGCTGCTTTTTTACTCACCATAATTATTTTGGCAAAGTAAAAGACAAAAATAATAGAAAAACGCATATTTTAATTAGACTCTTACTATTCATTGCATACTTTATTGTACTATTTTCTGAATTAGGTAGTTTCTAGTCATCTAATATTAGCTGTAAGCCATTAGTAATAAATCTAATATGTAAATAATTTGATATAAGTATAAGTGATAAGGTATAGGTTAGATAAATTATATTGTAAAGTGCCCTTGAGGTGATTTTCTCACGAAAACGGTGCTATAGAAATAATCAATTTATTATTATTATTACTAGTGGACTAGTGACACATTAAGGAATTATATTTTTAAAAGACTTACCAAGTTGGGTCCTAATGTTCGCTATGACAAATTATGAGGAAGCTTACCTGCAAAAAAGGAAAATTGGTATGAAAACATGTGTTGAAAACAAATTTTAAGAACAATAATAAAGATGTAATTTTGTCAAACGATTGGTATTCACTTTGCGGCGTCATTATTAAAAAAAACATGTTTCAAAAGCGAATATTTCCTCATCAGATCATCCAATTCTCCATTCGTGCTTACGCCGTCAAACACATCCCCTTCGTTTCTTCCACTATTGACTTAACCCAACTCAACAATTTCATTAGCTTGATTGTTTCATGTCTTTTTGAGGAGTCCTCGACTTATTACATTCTCTTTCGTGTCATATTCAACACTCAACAGTACCATTCTTGTCGGATTTCCTCATTCTTAATACGGTTTTACATGATTGTAAAACACACACGCCTAAGAATCTTAAAATAGATCGCCATAATACCCTTCCTTGTCTACGGATCATAAATCGTAACACGTGTAGAAATCATCGTGTTATTTTAATGGTTCCAATTAAAATAACATTGATGTGACAGATTCTACAGAAACCTCTCAACAAGCATTAGATATAATGATACAATATTTACTACATTCAACTATTATTATATAATATTTTGTTAAATGTGGATAACTATTATTTTGTTCATTGTTTTGGAACATTTACAGAGAATTAACATAATTATATTTATAAAATTAACATTGGGAAGTGCGTAAGTGTTAAATAATCCAGTTAAAAATGTTGACAGGATGCATTCTTTTTGGTTTAGTTATCAGTTATCACTTGATAGAGATGCTAAATAATAAAAATAGAAATGTTAGTATGTGATATGTGTAATTGAATAAAAACTCCCTGAAATAGTGTTTTCCTGACTACTCGCCATGAGTGACTTTTGTTGTTGTTGTAGTTGTTTTATATAATTTTTTGTATATATATATTTTTTTAATAATACTGTTATAAATTTAATTTATTTAATATCTGGTCGTAATATGTGTGGACATTCTTCAATTACCGTAGCATCATAACTTTTATTATATATCAGCGATTTTTTTTTTCGTATAAACTGGTATTTTTTTTTCATTTTTACACATTATTTGATTATAGGTAGAGGCGCAAAGACACAATTAATTCCCATAATTGATGATTATATTGACAGTTTTTAGAAGTCTGAGTATGATACTGATAAAAATGACGGGATCGATTGGGGTAACCGTAGATCAGTTGGCATAGAGCGCAGGTCGCGGATAGACCACGAGGTCCTGGGTTCGAATTCCAGCTGCAACCGTTATCTTTTTCTTTTCTGTGTCTTTTCGGTTTCGTGTTTCGATTTGGGATTTGTTAATATTATCTTCAATTATTAAAAAAAATATTACAATTAGTTTTATAAGCTTCAGTAAGTTATTAAAAAAAATTGTATCAATGATAATCAAGAAAACATGTTTTTAAACAGATTTTTTGTATGTACCTACCTTTCTTTCGCGATAAAACAGCAAAACAAAACTACTTATTGCATTAGGCAAATAAAATATGAGTGAGAGATCTTCTCAAAAGCAACGTAAAAATCAATTAGAGGAAGCCTTTTTTATAAAATCGAATAGGTACCTAGAATGATTATAGATCATATATTATTTCTAGTTTTGAAACTGTCAATTAATAGTAATAATAATAATTGGATGATTTGTTTGACTGGTAATTTTAAAACTAAATGTATAAATATATATATATATATATACCATACGCACTTACTGTATATGTATATATACATATAGCCTCTATGTTAGGAGTGAGTCCCATTGCTTTCTAATATTGTACATTTATGACAAGTCATCAGTCAATGTGAAGATGCTCATGATAGGGTAAAACCGGTCCGGTCGAAAATAAAAAAGCAGAAGTAATTTACAGGGGTTTTTTTAATAGAACAAATCACATTAAAGTGTTTTATTATATTCTGTACACTTAACATTCAGCTTTGAAAAAATTTAACGAAGACGATATAATTTTATCACTCGCAAATTATTTTTTATCGCCACTGCCACGTAATTTTAAATTGTATATCTGATGTTTTTGACAGCTTTTGTGAGCGAAAACTTTCGGGGAGAGGAATTTAAATTAATTTGACATGATACATCTGCGTTTTGTAGGACAAACGCCGAGGACATACCTGTCTGTCAAAAAAAGAGATTTGTTTTTTACACTTTTTTTATAAAAGCAGACTTTGAATTTGCGTAATAAATTAATTACGTTTTCTGTGCTAAATACACCTACAGATTTCACGATGAAACTGAAAACTCATCTCTTCAGAAAGTCGTTTCCATAAATAAATAATTTAGATGAAAACTTTATCTTCATTGCTAGCCCTGATGCCTGTTTTAAAGCATACACCAAAATGGTGAACAGAATTCAAGAATCCCAACTGCCTGAGCCAGGGGGACTTTGACATCCCAGAGGTACGTTGTGAAGCTGGAGGGAGTGGGAGAGGAGGGTGATGATGATAGAGGAAGGTTGAGAAAAATGGATATTCAGGGCTGATCACTTAACACGATTAATGCCATTTCATGAAACGTTTATTGTTTTATTATTTCTAATTTTAAAAACAAACTGTGCATGTATACTTCCAGAGGGTCTCCCCTTGGTGTAAGAATAACCTCGTCGAATTTAATGTTGCAAAGACCCAATCGTGTCCGATAACGTCTAAAGGGGATCGAAATGATAATCTATTCTCCTTTAATGGAAGCAATCTCTTAACAAGCCCTTCATTGATATGCTTGGTGTAACCTTAATTGACCAGCTCAGGTATGGGGGCTCCATCGAAGCCAGAGTAAAGTTAACCTCACAGAAGCTGGGCGCATTGTACAGAGCCCGCAAATACTTTAATAGAACACAACTGCTGACCCTGTACAAGTCGCAAGTGCGTCCCAGTGTAGAATTTGGCAGCCACCTCTGGTCGGGAGCCCCAAAATATCTGAAAAAAACTCTTGCCTTTGTGCAGAAAAGGGCGGTCCGTTTGATAGATTCACCTCTCTCGCAATCGGATTGCAATCTTTGGAGCACAGACGTCAGGTGGGAATGTTATCCTTGTTCTACCGGTATTTTAATGGAAGATGCTCTAAGGAACTAGCGTCATTGATCCCTTCGGAACCAATGCGTAGTCGGAAAACACGTCAAACGCGCGCCCAACATTTGTACACGGCTGACATTTGTCATGTGAGAACGGGTCGCCTCTACGACTCATTCTTGTGTTTAATAGCTCGGCTGTGAAATGATATGCTGGCCTATATATTTCCTCCCTCTTACAACATGGGTCTTTTCAAGACCCAATTCACTCCTTCCTATTCTCTATAATACCGTCTACACAGCATCCCCAAAGATGATATAGGCCTTGAGAGAAATTATTTCCACTTGGTTCAATGTTACATCGCAAGTACGAACCATTTCACATTTTCACGGTTCGCATCTGCAAAAATGCGTGCAGGATATTTTGAAAGTAAGGTGATTTTATTTCACAAACATGGTTTGAAGAATTTTAACTGGTGAATAACATTAATATTAAAGATATCTATTATCATACCATTGTATGAAGCTATAACTCTGTGGTTATCTATTATAATCAAATTATGGCAGAACTTACATAATAAGTGTCACAGCGGGGGTGGGGGCGTAATTAGGGAGTCATAGATAATATAATAATAATAGACTCATTATTATTTTATTTTTTTTACTTGAATACCGCACAGAAGTCCCAACTGCTCCAAACCGTCTGAAGCCAGTTAGACTATGGCATCCCCAATTGGGGAAGGTTGTGAGGGTGGTGGGGAAATACCTGGCTATTCAGATCTGGTCACCAATCACGGCTAAAAGCCATTTCAAGCAACGTTTCAATTCTGACTGGTGGTCTTTCACCAGGGCGATACAGAGAGTATATTCCACTCTGGAGCGTGCGCAAATATAGTTTTTATTATTTTTTAATTAATTAATTGTGAAACAGCACAAATTAATTAAATAAAATTTACTTGCGCACGCCGGGATTTGAACCCGCGACCTTCGGATTTGTAGTCGAGAGCCTTACCCGTCGACCATATGAAATGAGGAACAGTCGTTATAATTTAGTTTACATGTAACGGAGTGAATCAATATATGGTTTTCATCTTTAGTGTTCCTCAAAAAATTTCTAACATTATTCCTTGTATAAAAAGCCGGTTTAATATTAGAAGAACCTGTGCGTAATAATAATTCCATCACTCGCATTGACCTACAAGTCTGAAGCGAATGATCTGTTGAATACTGTGCTGATTTTATACTGATAATTAGTATTTCATATAATTGCTAATTTCATTAATTTGTCAATACAAATAGAATTGTATGGGAAATATTTGGTAATATTTGACATTTAATCACGACATGGTATATAATCACTGAACAGTTTTTTTTTAAATTGTGGTTAAATAATTTTCAAAATTTCCAATAGTCCGACGGCTGATTATTATTTGAGTTGTGATGCGATGCAATTTCCAATAAATTTGCGATGTTTTTCTGTAAACAGCGACCATCGTGATAAAATTGTCGTGAAATCCACGCCCGGGCAAGTAAAATTAAGTTATTAACAGCGCAACGTGTAATGGGTTTACGTTTTACGTGAAAAATAAATATTTTTCATTTTAAATTTCTTTTTCGCCTTGTCTTTCTGGTCGGGGACCCAACGCTTCCAGGCGTCCCTGTCCTGCGTTACTTCGGTGCCCTCTGTTTACCGCAAGCCCAGCCTCTCCTCGCACAGCTTCTGAAATTGTTTTCATCAGCTTTCATCTGGGGACGCCTACTCTCTGTAATTACCGACCGACAGATGTGCAAAATATGTGTAAAAATGAGAGATTTATTTATGATTTAATTAAAACAATGATTTTTTTTAAGACTGGTCTAAACAACAATGGACGTAAACGGCTGAAATTTATAAGACCCAGCAACACCCTCCGTGCGGAAACTGAACATTATTTGAAAAGGAGGTATGTTAATACGGAAGAGAGATGGAACACTAATATAAATAACGGTTAGGGGGTAAGCGATCGTTTACAATATACTTAATAAAACTCGACATTTTTAGAATAGAGCAAAAATCTTCAGACTTCAGACTAAAATAGCGTTTAAAGAAATGATGTGGATTTTTGCATACCTATCTCTATGTATAAAAATGAATGTTTGTCTATGTGTTCTCGATTTTTTTGAAAATAGCACAGTTTGTTCTTATTTGTGCCTGGAAGGTTTAGAGAGTCTAACTAACTAACTAACCATCACGCCGTTTTACTGCAGGGGTAAGCAGAGAGGACAGACCGAAAAATAATTCGATCTTGGCATTCACTTCTTGCTTCATAGAACGACTTATACATTCTCCTCTGTTATTCCAAATTGTGACATGGCCCGATTCAAGTATTTGATTCACTTGATCGTGGTATTTCCCCGGCTCCCTATTCAATTCACATTCGCATCATATATTCTTCTTACTCATCTTTCTTCATTCATTCGCTCTACATGCCCGAAACATCTAAGCGTCCCTTTCTTAATCTTGCTCATCACGCATACATCAGCCTTGCATTCTTTACGAATATCAATATTTTTCACGCGATCATATATGGTTTTACCACAAATTCGTCTCTGAAATCTATAGCATTTAGTCTACTTTCATCCTTCCTCTGCCAGTTCCATGCCTCACTGCCACACATCAGGGTTGGTATCAGCACTCCATTGTGGACTGCTAGCTTCGCTTCTTTGGAAAACTTTTTGTTAGCGCCAACCACGTTCAGTCCTCCGTGAATGGAGTTTCCTGCATTCACCCTTCTTTCAATATCTCTATCAGCCTTTCCATCTCTCGTAAACATACTTCCCAAATACACAAACTCATCGACCTGGTCCAAGTATTCATCACTCACAATTGCACACTGTTTTCGTACTCTCTCTTTCAAACACCATGACTTTAGACATACTTACATTCATCACTAGCTCATTCTTCATACATACTTCATTCATCCTAGATACGAGGGACTGTAGATCTTCCATATTAATAGAGTAGTTGATTGTCCGTAATGTGGGATACAGAGGTCTCTTCTGGAAATACCCTTCAAAGCCGGATACCAAGAAGTGTCACCCGTGCTCGGTTCATTTATACTAGTTTCGGGGAACTTTGTCCAACAATTCGTGTTTATTTTTAAAGGGTTAACATTCATTACTAAACAAGTGGTCCAAAATGTGTTTATTCCGGTGAGTTGGGACACCCGCAATTCTATGAATGTATCCATTATTTGTTAGGTGACAATATCCTCCCACTTTGAGAATTCCTCCTCGCTTTGGAGCCAATTACCCGAGGAAGCTGACGGGACGTGATGCGACATTCTCCTAAAGCTCCGTAGTAGTAATAACCTAACAACTGCCTACCGGTACATGGTCTAACCGGCCCGAATTCAATGAAACCTTCCCAAGAAATAATTCAGTGCACATAACCTACAGACGTGTGCCTTTCAATTGACCAACAAACCTCCTTGATAGCTGCGGGTATCGTTAAAATTATTTAAGTGTTACTATTATATTAAGTCTATCCTCACTGTAACAAAACTGTACTACTGTTTTTTTTCTTAATTTGTAAAATACTTGCCGATATTTTGATATTTTTATAATATTATTTAAATCGATATTATGTAATTGGAGTCTAGTATCTCCTTAAAAAAACTGTTATGCTGTTTTTATGCTGTTTTTTCCAATTTGTTTACTTGCACCTATATTATTCTATTATTGCGCTACATTTGAATGATGATTATTATTTACGGGGAGGGGGACGTCGGAGAGTTATTTATCAATTCAAAATAATTATAATATTATTGTGCGATACGATAAACACGGTGTTTTTAAAGAGAAAAATATTAATTACGTTTTTTTTTAAATTTGCATGGGCTTAGCATTTATTAAAATATAATCAGAAATATTACACATTTCTAACCGTTCTACGCATGTTTTAAAAAAACATTTCAAAAGTTGAATGTGAATCTAGTTTTTGGACTGATAATTCGTGGTGGAATTCCATTGTATTAGAATTGAAATTAAAACACTTTTGTACTCTGTTCCACTTATTTATTTTCACCAGGACCGGTTTCATCCTACTACGGACGTTTTCAGACTGGTAGTTGAAATTCTTATGCTACGGTATTTATAGAAACTTAGGCAGGAGTACAGAACATTGTCTCTATATAATGAATGTTTCTATTTTGTTAATTTAAGGTAATTATAATGTTTAATATTAAAATTGTAACATCATTCACAATTTTATGAACACTACGTAACTTTAATGTTTTTTGTTTTGTTTTCGTAATGCGGATTACAAATCTTTGGTTATGTTTATTTACAAAAACGCAACGATAAAGGATTAAAAATACCCTTCTCCACTGTAAAAATCATATTAGTATTTTAAATATTTTGTAAAACATAAAATGGGACGGTCAAAAAAAGTAATATTTCTGATTATATTTTGATAAATACTAAGCTTGTATAAATTTATAAAATATTTAATAAATATTTTTCTATTTAAAAACATTATGTTTATTATGATTTATTATGGCGTAATAATACAATTATTTTGAATTAATAAATAATAACTCTCCGACGTCCCTCTCGCCCTCAATTGTAGCAGTATATAATATTGTTAAACTGAACTCCTGCTGACAAGCTACTTGCAGTGGTTTAGCGGGTACAAGTTCAACAAATGTAATTAATATTACACGATAAAAAAAAGGATACACTTCTAAACACGTGCATGAAACAGGTAATTTTGATAGAAACGAACAACCAGAGGGAGAACAACCTATACGAGTATATTTCAGTATTTCTTACAAAAAGACGTGAACGGTGAGATTTGAAGATATGAAAATTACACAGCTTTTTCTGTATGAAATTTCCAATTCAACACGACGATTATCAACTCGCAACGTTATTCCCATCGTGACCTCTATGATATCTTATACGCCGATGGACATTAGAATATGCCGCAGTATTTGTTTCAGATTTTTGTTCTCAGTGAGAAAAAGATTTCAGAAAATAGTGTACAAATTTGAAAAAAGTCGAGTTGTACGCACCATTTTGTGAGAAATAAATTTGGGATGCTGGCGAATTCTCGCATATTCTGTGTTTTCTCCTTAATAAAAATTATAATCCATTCTGTAATACTGAAAATTTACGTTGTTCTTTTTAGTGTATTCCTCTCAAACGGAAAAGTCTAGCGATAAGAATTATTTACAAAACCTTTTATAGCGAATTTTCAGGTCAGCAAAAATATTTTCATTAAAAAATATATTTCTTATCATGAGCTTCTTAGAAATTTGTTTATTTATTTAATTTATTTATTATCTATTTCACTTTACGTTCATATATACTATGAATTGACAAAAAATGCAGTTTAATGCTGCTTTTCTTTAGTTTAGTGGGTAGCATTCTGGATCTCAGGTATGGGGGCCAGAGGACACCGTCTATGTACTAATGACCGAAAATTTTCAAAATATTTTTTAACGATACACATACGTGAGAGTTTTAGCATTACTGTTTATGTCTCATGAACTCCTGAACGGTGTATTATTAATACCTAACATCCTGGTTGAAATAGAATGTCCCTGATAATTTCACGTGAGACCACCCACACAGGTTTCTGTTTCTTCCGAGATGAAGAATTAACTTTCCAATGGTGATGACCCTGAAAAGTCTTCCTGGGTTAATTAACTGCCTCGCAGGAAATTTTAATATTTTCCACATGACATTCAACAAGTTGGAGCACGAACTGGCTATTATGTACATCAATCGCTCTGATTACCTATATATATATTTTTATGTGATACCACCCAAAAGTCCCAGCCGCTCTCCCGCTTGGAGCCAGTGACACTATAGCATCCCCAATTCGGGAATATTGTGAGGCTGAAGGTATTGAAGAGGGAGAAGAGATGGGGAAGAGGGGGAGTACTTGGCTATTCAGATCTAGTCACCAAGCACGTCTAACGCCATTTCAAGCAACATTTCGATTCTGAATGGCGGTCTTTCACCAGGGCGATACTGAGAGTATCTTCCACTGTGAAACGTGCGCAAATATACTATATATTATTTTTAAATCAATTAATTGTGAAATAACACAATTTAATCGGTCTGTGACTAAGTTGGTATCGCGTTTGGGTCTCACCCAGACATCGTGAGTTCAATTCCTAGCCTGGCTAAGTCCTCCATCACGACACAAGCAACATCTTTCGCTTACTGTGATGGTAGTAGGAGATTTTCAAATATTTTCAGGTTATTCCTAACCAGGGAATATTTGTCTTTCTTTTTAAAAAAAAACAAATATAATTTACTTGCGCACGCCGGGATTCGAACCCGCTACATCCGGATTCGTAGCCAAGGATCGTAAATGGAGACCGTCATACTTGTATCTTATATAGTTATATTTTTTGTGATTTTTCGCTTTTGCAATTTATTGGTATTATTCTTAACTGTTTTGCAAAATAAATATGAGTTATTCGGACGTCTGTAAGAAAGGGAAAATTTATAATTTATGGTTTTAGGTTAATTCTTTATTATTGTTATTTAGTAACTTTAAAACATATATCAAGTAGCTCATCACAGGGAAGCCTTAAGGCATCTTATCAAAGCAATGAGATTCTGACCCTTAGAAAATGATGTTTGCGCGTAATAAAAATATAAGTACCTTATTTTATGGCAAGGCTATGTATTTATGACTAATAATTGTGTACCGTTACGACGTACGAGTATATTGTTTATATTACATTACTTGGTTTTTATGTGTGGACACGTCAGGCCAACAGAGTGTGGACACTAGTTGACCACACAACATCAATTTCAAGAATGTTTTTCACAAAAAGTATTTGAAAACACAAGTTGGGGTTGTTAACGCTCCGGAGCACGGCATAATTTGCTGTTGTTAGAGCTTATTTTGGCTCATTCCCTTTATATCTTTTCGCATACATAAAATATGACGTCTCTGTTATTTCTATCCATATTGCATTCTGTTCCATGGCAGTGGCGGGAACAGAGCGTTTAGTCAGAGTAGGCAGTAGGAAAAACAGCCACATCAAATAGTAATTACAAACATATACATTAGTGGCGCTAGTATTACCATCTCATGGTTTGATTTACTTGACTGAATTCATGTTACCTAATTTGTGCTCTTTGGGAAAAGATCTTAACTGGTTTAAAAACTCTAACCAAGGAAAGGAAAGGGGATAAACATTTGAGTATAAACAATTCACCTATTTTACCTTATTTTAAACGCATTTTTTTCTCAAAGCACCAACCAGTACCTATCAAACACATATACATAATTGTTTATCCTATGATATTTGTTTTTGACATCTTTTCATAACTATTATACTATACTCAAATTATCTGGTATACGTAAACGATTACTCTATACTTTTTTCTTATTTTTTTTAACTTAACTCTTATTCTAAATTAATTATTATGCTATACTCAAATTATCTGCAATATACAATTTTTTTGTACTGTTCTTCAAATGTCTTTATATTTAATTATTATACTTTTTTTCTAAATATATTATATTACTATACTGTACCAATACTAGCTTTTATCCCCTCTATTTTTGTATAATGGCACTTGATATGAACTAAACTTTATATATTGATTTGACTGCCCCAAAACGGGATTTGTTTTTATTTGGACAGTCAAAGCTTTTTATTGTTAAATAATATGTGTTTTAAATAAATAAATATCCAAATAACCGTTTCATTTATGCATATTACTGGATACCCAACATTTCCATATTTCTCTCGACCATACGATGAATATCACATGAAAAAAAGCCAACAACATACTACTTAATAAAGATACCAACAGATGGCACCGATTGCTACATTTGTGATTTGTACAGAAAGGCACGGTCTTTTTTCGATACTAACACAAGCGAGTCTTCCATTGAAAGGGAATGTCAGTCACCCTGTACACGAGGAGTACTCGTATACATATTGTATGTAACTACTAATGCGTAGTCCCTACGACCTGCGTAGAAAGACACTTATGAATTGAGGGTCCTCGATAAATATTGCAAGATCCTCCATCCGATGTTCACTCCAGCGTTATGACTGCGCGACAATCGACCTTTGTGCCACGTTTTCTTTATCATTTATCACCCTCCCACTGGAGTACTTTGAAGGATGAATAAATTTGCCATTGTTTATTTACAAAAGTATCAGAATGGAAATCACGAAAGGGTAACGCCATGTTATAATATAAACAAGGGTGTAGGTAAATTGGCCGTAATAAAAGAGAAATGTGAGCATTTTCTTTATTCCACCGTCAAATGGCATTCTTATTTAATTATTTTTTTTTAAATAAAATTTGATAATGTGATTATTAAGTTCTAGAAATATTTTATTGTTTAAATAATGTTTTTGTGTGTAAAACAGCTTTCAACTATAAATACCTAACAGAAGAGAGAATTTTTAATTTTCACAATTATTTTCATCGGTTTTACCGGTAATAAATCATTTTAACACCGTCCAAATTAAAATTGGGTGAGAGGAAATAAAAACATATAAGCAAATCATCTCAACGTGGCCTAACTATATATATATATACAGTTTGAAAATGAGTTTGATCGCTGAAATAATTAAAAACTAAAATACTTCCAGAACTTAATAATAACATTATGTATGGTACGTATGTACGTGTGTCTTGTAGTAGGTACATTTCCGTTTGATTATGGAAAAAATACATATATATATATATATATATATATATACATAGTAAATATAGACATTTATATTATATATGATAACTAAGATTTACGAAATTAGAACTCGAAGATTATCATTTAGAATGTGTGAAATCATGCACTCTTCTAAAATTATGTTCAGGCTTTGACTTGAATGTTCTCTCAAATGTATAGTTTTGTCTTCTTTTTGTCATTGCTTCATTCTTGTATTATGTATGTGCTGCTCTTTTTCTGTAACTCTTGTTTATTTCATTTCGTGTTATGTATTTTGTGTAATTAGACACAGGTCCGTTAAAAAAATAAAATAAAATAAAGGTAATATATTTAAAAATAAATGCAAATATATCTAATTAGAAGAAAAATATGTTTTGGAAAGCAAGCAAATTTCAGAATATTTTCAAGGTTAATTCAAGTGAAAACATTTATTTTTGTTGTTAATATTGTCGTTAAAATATTTCTTGACATAGTTAAATATTTGGATTTTATCATTAATGTTTCTGGTAGATTCATAGGTAGATACATTAAAGTATATTTATACTTTATAAATTAAAAAAAGTTCTGCGTGATTCCTTAAAATCTAAGTCTAAAATAATGAAACAAAGCCAAGTGAAACGTTCATACAAATCTATCTAGAATTATCAAAAGCACATCATTTACAAATTTTCAAAACAAAACTCTGTAGGAGATCTACTCTCTAACTGGTATTAAACTTTATTCTGAGAAACGTTTTCTTGTTGGCATATTAAGTAAATGCCTTTAAAAAGATAATTAATTAAACTCGGCAGCTTCTTCAAATGCAACCGCGCTCGGATCTGCCCATCTCAACCGAGCTAATTTCTGAGAGCGCCATTACCCAATGTCTGGTCCATTCCTTGGGCCAGATTACAGCATCAACTGGCATTAATTAAAGCCTCGGGTATCTCGTTCTAGCGAAAAATTAGACAGATTAATCATAATCCTTTTTTACTCAACTCATATTACTTTGCACTGCCTTGTCCATGTTTTTATGAAAGCTTTGTGAAAAATAATATTATTTATTTAATATCATCGGTATAAATATACCATAAACAATAATTACGTGTCACAGTCAACTAACTACAAGCATACGGTTATAGCACAAATAATTTCAAAAAGTAACTAATAAATGTGGCATTATGTCGTATAATGATATCAGAGAGTGTATAAAGAATAGAACTTCATGAAGGATATAAAAGTAAAAGGCATGCGTACATATATGGTATAACATATAGTAAACTTAAGTTATATTAATATTAGTTATAAAAGTGGTGTATACAAAGCATATTTTTAATTATTTAATATATTAATATTGATTGAAAAGATATGATAGTATGGCCTTATTGTACTTACCATCCATGCAGTTAAATATATCCCCTACATCTGCGTATCTATTACTAACTTCATGCAATTTAGGTACAAGCGAGTGTTTGTAATGCACAATCCTGGTGTTGTTACATTTAAACAGGATTTTGGAAGGAGTTGCTCTCGTGGGTACGAGTATATAAAATTGAATTAGGTTAATTAAATCAGGGCTGTCTATACTATCATTTACAATTTTGAACATGAATATCAAGTCGGAAATAATTCTTCGATCCGAGAGATTTAATAAATTTAGTTCTTTCATCAAGTAATTATAGTTAATGCTTTCAATGGGAATACTGAGTTTATAATTAATGTGTCTTAGGAATTTATGTTGAATTTTTTCGATTGAATCTGAATGTATTTTAAAATGGGGGGGACAAGATAGGGGAGTTATATTCACTCGACTTCAAACTAAAGATGTATACAAAGTTTTCAGGTTATATTATATTGCAGGAATGATAATTCCATTCTCAGGATAACGTACTTCGACGATCTCGGTAGCAGAGCAATAAGCGCATTGGCTGCGTATTCATTAACTTTATACGCGTTATTTTAAATATTTATTTATTACAACAAAAATTACATTATTATAACATAATACATC
The DNA here is from genome assembly GCA_022606495.2 of Halesus radiatus. Classification (NCBI taxonomy): domain Eukaryota; kingdom Metazoa; phylum Arthropoda; class Insecta; order Trichoptera; family Limnephilidae; genus Halesus; species Halesus radiatus. The sequence continues at coordinate 250,477 of JAHDVE020005036.1, read as the reverse complement.
ATATACATGATTTTTTTAAACTTCGTATTGATCTACTCTTCATAAGTTGAGCTCCAGTAGCTCGAGGTGATGGGAGGAGTATTTACGTACGAAATGATAAAATAATAAAAACAATTCAATATGTAAACAACGTTAAAAACTTATTATATAACTACAAACGTAAATCAACAGAACAATTTTAGAACAAAATAATAAAAAAATAACCAAACAGTAATTTATGTGCTAGATAGTATACATTAAGGGTACGATCATTTTCTAAGTTCAGGGAGTTAATTTGCTTTTTGAATTGATCATATGTCAATGTTTCGGTTACATTAATTTTGTTTTTGGATAATAATATATTGTAGCATCTTATGGTTAATGTACCTCGTAGAATAGCAGATAATCGCGAATCACCTTGGTGAAAGACTATCATTCAGAAGCGAAATGTTGCTTGAAATAGCTTTATCCATATTTAGTGACTCGATCTGAATGGACAGTTTTTTTTCCATCCTTGTTCATTTGCATCTTTTCCCGACTCCTACTTCCTTGTTGCCTCACAATATACCTATACCAAATTGGGGTCGCCATAGTCACACTCGTCAATACGCACGCTCGGGATAGTGCCTGGCTTGGGGTTCAAATAGAAGGGGGAAACAGCTATTCGTGAGTAAGTCAGCAATTCTCGCCCCGACATCACCTCTGCTCTCTCGACTGCTCAGCCCGCTACGACTTCTGATCAACTCGCTTTGTTTCTCTCTGACCACCGCTGACCCTGGACCCCTCCCGGACTTGGACTTGGACCACCACCCATTGGACCCAGACTCTCGCATCAACTACGGACAAGGCCCGCAGAGCTAATTTGTTCAAAAAGATTTTGTTCAAATTTGGATGTTTTGTACAAAAGGGAGTTTTCATGCAAATTCAAAAGTCGTCAATTTGTCGATATCGTTCCCCCTTCGCAAGGGAAGGATAGGTTGTGTCTGCCTCCCCTACATCCTTCTCCGCAGATCGGGATCATATGCCCCTACAGTTCGTCTGTGTGCCATTACTTCTGGTACAGGTGTTATGTGACCTTTACCTCCAGTCGTCGAAATTGTACGTTAAGGAAAGTCTATTCATTCTGACGTCAGTGGTTGGAACTGTATTGCGGTAAAAAAGTAAAACTAAGACCTCTCGTGGAACGTCACATAAATATATTTTATATGTAATCTGTTTCTATCTACTTCTCCGAAAAGGCATAAAAATAAATCGTGATATTTCTTTGCTTTTTATCCGTTTCATATTTTGATATCTCCCGCTTTGTGGCCCAGTTTTGTGGCGGAAAAGCTACTGTTTTAGGGCTTACTTCGGATATAATGCAACAACTACGCCGTAGGAAAATACGTGAAGGACTTTGAGGGCTAAAACGTGACTCGTTGCAAACAACAGTAAAAAAGCACCACTAACTAGGGACGAGCTTTTAACCTACCTATCAAGTATATATATATTGCACTATACAGTCTATAAGTAAGGCTCATCTAAGGATCGCTTCATAAAACGGACTACTTCCAGATCATGTTTTAATTGACATTATCTATGTGAAAATATACAAAATAGTTTTACTTTTACGCTTTAACCATATTTTTTAAACTATTGAAATAAAACTTCTTCGCATTTTGTAATTTTTTAAAAATGAATTAGTAGTTAAATATTCATAATTGTTGGGAACGTGACATAACATAATGAGAAAAGCGAAGGAATAGATAAAGGATTTCTAGGGGAAGCAGAGTAGTGTACACTGTACAGCCAGAATGGGACTTTAGCGGTCATTCATCCTATACCCACAAAAGGTGACCGCTCCGACCCGGCCAACTACCGCCTCATAGCGATCACATCAACCTGTCGAAGGTGGTGGAACGTTCGATCAACGACAAACTGCTCACATACCTCAAGAAGAACTAAATTATTGACGACCGTCGATACGGATTCCAGTCGTACGGTGATCTTCTCGCGTATGTTTGGAGGCGGAGCCTGGAACGTTATGGGTCCAGACGGTTGCACTAGACAATTCCAAGGTCTTTGACCGGGTTCGGTACAAGGGACTAGTCAACAAATCGCCTTCTTGCGGACTTCCTTATGTACTTGGATTGTCGACTTTTTGAAGGATAGGTCAATTCAGACAGTTGTTGACCGTTTTACCTCTTCTTCACATTCAATAAATGCAGGCGTTCCACAGGGATCGGTTCTGTTATCGGCTTTGTTTTTATTGCACATCAATGACCTTTTGTAGGGTGCATCAATTCATTGTTACACGGATGACAGTACAATCCATGCTGGCTTTTTATTTAATAAACTTTCAAAGAGGCAACACCAAACATCAAACTTCAACTGCTCGGAGGGTTTTAAAGCAGGCAATGGACGGTTACCTCGACAAGGTATCATCTTAGAAAAAGAATTACCTCATCGTATTTAATGTTTCAAAAACCCTATTATGTCTGATTACGTTCAAAGGGGATCGAAATGACAATCTAGTCTCCTTCAACGGAAGCAATATTTCCAAGAAACCATTCATTAGTGTGCTTGGTGTAACTCTAAGTGACCACCTCAGGCACAGGGGCCCCATTGAATCCAGAGTCAAGTTAACCTCTCAGAAGTTGGGCGTACTGTATAGAGCCCACAGATACTATAATAGTAGACAACTGCTGACCCTGTATAAATCACAAGTACATCCAACTGTAGAATTTGGCAGCCACCTCTGGTATAAATCCCTAAAATACCCGAATAAATCCTTGATTTTGTGGAGAAACGGGCGGTCCGTTTGATAGATTCGCCTATTTTAACAAACGGATTATCTTTGTAGCACACACATCAAGTAGGAATGCTGTCCTTGTTCTACCGATGTTTCAAGCGAAGATTCTCCGAGGAACTAGCGTCATTGATGATCCCTTCAGAACCGGTAAAAACCGGTCGCTTCTACATCTTGTTCTTGTGTTCAACAGCTCGGCTGTGGAAAAATTACCGCCCTCTGTGTTTCCTCCCTCCTACAATATGGGTCTCTTTAAAATCCCAAGTTCACACATTCCTGTCCTCCAAAAGACCCTCCATACAGCATCTGTATATAAAGGAAAATTATTTCCCTCAGAGCATCCTTCCTGCGTGTTTTATTCTAAAATAAATTAAAATAAGTGGATTGAATGTAATTGGTTCTTATTCGTGCAGTAATTATTATATAGGAATTGCTTGTTTTCTAGGATATTAATGTTTATAATTGTTTGCCGACCAGGTAATAAAAATAAATAAGAAAAAGGGTATTTGAGGGGTTTAGCAAATAGAGGCTAAGGCGAGCCATTTTTTCAGGATGAAAAACGTTCTTTCACAAATTTACTAATTACTAGAAATAATACTAAATATTTAATAATACTACTTTTTATCATCTATGTAAATGACATATTCATGCAAAAGCTAAACGGAAAAATAATATCTTATGCCGACGACACTGTCATAATAATTGAAGGTACTGACTGGAATTCTATTAACAAGCTAGCAAATACTGATATTAATATATTAAAAAATTGGTTCGATAATAATCTACTCTCCTTTAACACTGGAAAAACAAAATTTATTCCTTTCTCTATCAATAAATTTAAATCAAAACCAGAAATAAAAATTATAATACACCAAAGTAACTGCAACAGAATCAATTGTAATCAAGCATGTTCAATACTTAGTCCAACTTCCGAAATTAAATACCTTGGTGTATATATAGACCAGTATTTTAAATGGAAAACACATATTTGTGAACTTGTTAAACGAATTAGAAAATGTATATATATATATTTATAAGACTAAGAAATATTCTTAGACTAGAAAACCTAAAAAGAGTGTACTATGCAATTATTCAGTCTATTTTACAATATGGAATTATTGGCTGGGGGGGAACATATGATAATATTTTAAGTCCACTTAAAATAATTCAAAGATTGATAATAAAAGTGATTTTAAAAAAACCATCATCATTTTCCACTGAAAAGCTCTTTACAATATTCAATGTACCTACAGTAGATAAAATTTATAAAAAATATGCAATTATTCAAATCTTTAAAGAAAAAACGTTAAATAAATTACAATTTAATATATCCGCAAGGTATCAACAAAACATTCAAATCCCGCCATTCAATACTAAGCATACGCAAAACACATACCTATATCTAGAAATAACTTTTTTTAACAATCTGCCATCTGATCTTAAAATTATAGAAAATATCCATGAATTTCAACATAGATTAAAAAATTACCTCAAACTACTGTAACAATTTTTTTAAAAATTTTATTGTTTTTTATTATTATTAGATTTTTTGTCTTTTATTATTATCTTCTCTTCTTTTCTTCTACTTTCTTTTCATTTCTTTAATACTATTACTAGTGATAAATATCAAAATTTACACGACAAATTCATATTTCCTGCTATTGTACAACAATATTTTAAGTTATGATCTGATTAATTAAGCGATAATCACTCACCAAACACAAGAACCTTGTTTCTTTATGGTGAGGAATAGCTATATTATATTTTTTGTTACACTATATGAATCATGTCTTATTTATATACTCTCTGTAAAAAAAAAAATTATCATATTAAATAAAAAATAAAATAAAAAATGATAATCTGTTATTATTGTGTTATGATTATAGATAATCGGAAAACAAAACAAAACAGAAATACACAAGGGTCATGGTGACAGCTTCACGGCTATTTGTGAGATATGTCAAATAATAGTCGATAAACTGTCTGAAGTGACGTTAAAAATGTCAACGCAGTATCGTTAAACAGTTTAACAGCAAATTTTCTTTGCCGCTTATTTTACAGAATGTCGTTTTCAATAGTTCCTTGTATAATGAATTTAATCATTTTGATTTATTTATTTGAAACACGCATTATCAAACAATAAAATCTAAGAAATTAATTGTTTTTGTGTTTAATTCGTAGAACTCCATTTATTTATTTTTTTAATTTGATTTACATTAATTTTTTTTTTAAATCTAAGAATGCTTTGACTGCCCAACTGGGAAGAAAATGGCATTTTAGGGCAGTCAAATTGACAAGTTTGGCTCATATTAAGTGCCATTATACAAAAATAGAATGGAAAAAAGCTAATATTGACATAGTATGGTAATATGATACATCTAGAAAAAAAGTGTAATTAACAAGTATAGAGAGATGTAAAAAGTAGTACAGATAAAAACATATTAAATATATTTCGTCCAACAAGTACAAAAAGCAACGTTAGGAAATTGTTTACGACCACATTTTTGTCCTTTTTCTATTCCTTGGTTAGGGTTTTCAATCCAGTTAAGATCCCCTCCCAAAGAGCACAAAAAATGCAACACAAATTCAGTCAAGCAAATCGAACAATTAGATGGCAATAATAATAAGGCCAAAGAGCCACTAATGAATATGTTTGTAATTATAAAAATAAATAAATTAAAGAATTAACTGTCAGTCAGCATATATTCGCTTTTGACTCTCCCTAAACTAAGACGCCAATCATAGACCAATTTGCGCCAAACAATTGCACTTTTCGATTTCCATGTATCAAGTATGACGTTGAACATTTTTGGACGTAGTTTGAAGTATAAAAATTGTCTTTGAGCAAGGGATGTCATGGTAGAAGGTGGAACTATTGGATTAATTCGAGAATGACGGGTGTCGTGAGTGGTCTATGGATGGGTAGTGGTGACGTTGTTTTTGTGTGTGTAATATAATTATTCTTATGTATAATTGTCTTCGAGAACACCGAGAACACGTATCTCTTCAAATAATACGTCACTGGGGTAACTAAAAGGTTTTTAAGGATGACTCTCAATAGTGTTTTCTATGATTTCGCTAGTGGATCCAATATTGTTTTGACACCTCCACCCCATTCCAATGATGTATACTCTTGTAGATAATTGCACGTGGCATATTATACTAGTTTCAGATCTTTCACACAGAGAATATTTCTAATAGACATGAATATGTCAGTTAGTTTTCTGACCTTTGTGGAAGTAGAGCTGATTTGTTCGTCCCATCTCAGAAATTTGTTTGACCTTGTTTATACCGATTTCAGCTATGCCATGAACTTCTTTCCAGTTTTTGCCTTCAAATAACAATACTGTATCATCGGCAAAGGTGATAAGGTGATCTCCAAGGTTACTGTTACAAGGATCAGTAATATAAATATTAAACAACATAAGTCCTAAAGTACTTCCTTGTGATACACCAAATTTAATGTTTGCTGGATCGCTTAGAGAATCATTAATATTCACCCTTTGGCTCCTGTTTTCTAAATAGCTACCTAACCATTTAAGTGGCTCTCCCTGCACATGATTTGGTAAAGGTTATCAATTTCTCAATACCAATAAATTAAAATTTAGCAATCGCAAAAAAAAATCCATACGTCTTTGCTTCGTTAAATTTAAAAATTAACATATTTACAAATTACAAATTAAAAGATTTGATTTTGAGGACCCTATGGATCGATTCCCCCGGCCACCATCCTCCCCCGCCGCTCCTTTTAAGAGTATTCTGTGTTATTTATCCTAAAAAATATGGATAATAATTCTTTGTCTTAGCTTAAATACATTCTTGAATATAATGGAAACAATCACTCTATCATTTGCATTAGCGTCTTGCAATATATCGTAAGGAATAAATACAGTTAGCTTCTTTTTTTTTCAATTTAACATTAAATTTAGTTTTGATAATTTAACTGTACCTCTTTATATGGTCTATAAATAATGTGTAATGATAGCCTGTCCAAAAAGAGAAAATAAATGTAAAAAAAAATAAAAATAAAATAAATAAATTCGTAGAATAGACGTAATATAAGAATAGGAAGTAATATTTGTACAGCGCCCCTGAGGTGATTTTTCACAAAAGCGGCGCTATAGAAATGGTCCGATTATTACTATTATTATTATTATGATTAAGATCTACTTGGCTCTCTGCCAATCACTATTAGAATATAGTTTTATTGGATGGGGCAGCGCGAATGATAATATTCTTAATTTACTCATTAGGACAAAATAAGCCATCATGAAAATTATACTTAAAGTCCTTGTAAGAACTAGCACTGAGTAAATCTTCCACAAACTTAACATCATGTCAATAAAACAATAATACTCTGAAAGAATAGTACTTTACATTCATAAATACTAAAAAAAAACAGAAATAACAACAATCACGAAAATTAAAAACACTAGACATCAAAGTCAAAAACTCATACAACAAAGAACCACAAACACAACATTTGGACAAAAAAAACTTCCTATACTATGGTACTAAAGTCTACAACAAAATTCCAATATCCTTTAAAAATCAAAACAACCAGAATAAATTTAAACACCAAATACAGACTGACACCGAAACCTCTCAACTTCACTTAAAATACCTCACCTTAAAAAAAAAATTCTCATCAAACACATCAATTTAATATAATGTAATTTAATATTATTTGATATTATCCAAAGATATTGATGATAGACTAAGCCACTCGGGTATATATCAACTTAATTGTAAAGATTGTCAGGCTTTTTATATCGGTAAAACGGCCCGGAACGTCAACGTAAGAGTAAAAGAGCACTTACGATGTCTAAATAATAATGCCTTTTCAGAATTCGCGAATCACTTAATAGAATCAGATCACTCATTCGATAAAGACTCGGGTATTAAAATATTACATAAAAATGGAATTGGAATAAGATTAAACAATTTAGAAGCCCTCGAGATCAAAAAAGCAGTTAATAATAAATTAAACATTATTTATAACCAAATTAATTTAACTAATAGTCCCATACTTAATTTATTCCGGTAATCTCAGCTGTTTCCCCCCCCTTTCCCCCCCTCCTTTTTCCTTCCCCCCCCCACTTATCCTCCCTAAATAATGTCTCCCCTCCCACTCTATATGTGTCTCTTTCTTTCATTTTATATCTCTTTCACTCATTGTTTTATGTATATATATGTGCCTGTATCTAATTATCTTTAGTTAATAATAAGCCCTGACGAAGCTTCGGTGAAGCGAAACCTGGTTGGCGACGGTTATTAATTCATTAAAGTGGTGTTTTACAAATTGTGTTTTTCATTTAATATTATTATTATTGTTATTTTCCCACTTATGCCGTTATGGGGTGGGTATTGTTAACACGGTTAAAATGTGTTTGAGTATGTGTAGTGTATAGGATTGTTTAATAAATGTTGGTGTTCATCCTTCACGTAAATAATAACTTTAGCATGGCACAGCTTAAAGCTTCCCTCGAGTCAAAAGTAGGTCATACTCGTGCACTTCTCAAGAGTAAACTAGACTAAACCACAACAAATAAACGAATGGAGTTGGCCATGCAACTTGAAGGCTTTATACTCACCCGAGTATTAAACGTAAAATAGGTGCAAGAAGTGTTTAAGAATACAATATAAGAAAAAATTGAGAGAAGCTGAGGATTCTGATGAAGCTAAGCGAATGTTCGTAAAAGCAGCGTCAAGAAATAAAATAAACCGAGAGATTTCTGCGTCAATCTCCAGATTTTTATTTTTTCTTTGTAATTTTAGGAGCGATGTTAAAAGTTTTGTTCCATTTTCCTAGTTGCCAGATGGTTTTCCCAATTTCCTGAAATTCATTCACATATTTATGCCACCCAGTGGCGTGCACTTCACAAAGACTAAAAAGCTGCACCCACCAAAAACAACGAACCGTACAAATAATTAAGATTTTTAAATAAAAGAAACACTTTGTTATAAACCACTAATATTTTGTATTTTTACCCAAACCGGTTTCGATTAGATCAACCTTCTTCCTTCGTTTAATAATTCGTTTATAAATTAAAATAAATATCCGAAAATAGATTATTTTTCAATAGTATTCCAATAAACAAAAACATCATTCAAAATTATCAGTGGCGTAGGATTTTATTTATAAATAACTTTGCCAACTTAAGTGTTAAGAACCTTCCTTCAGATATCACGTAGGCCATCTACACAAATAATAATCTCGGATTTTTTTTAATCAATACCAAAGACAAATATTATGATTAAAGCCACTCTGGTATTTATAAACATAGCTGCAATTATTGTCCTGATTTTTGTATAGGATAAATTTCAATTAAAACAAAATAACTTTGTATACATCACTTTATTAATATACAATATTACTACATGTTTCGTGAGCGATGTTCACATCTTCAGGTATCAATGTATACATGTATACACGAAACATGTAGTAATATTGTATATTAATAAAGTGATGTATACAAAGTTATTTTGTTTTAATTAAAATACATAATGACATCACAAAGTGAAAACCTTCTAGAAGAAGAATTCTTCTTCGAAAAAATAAAAAGATAAATTTCAAATGATATCAAACATCAAATTGCTTATTATGACAATTAAAAAACAAAATAAAAATTTAAGGCCGTTTGTCAACATGTAATTTTCAACGAATTCGATAAGAATGATAAGGAACATTTGCCCGTGTGCATTCAGTTGGCCACAAAAATCTACTGAAGGTGTTAATAAAATGGCCATATTTGAAAATTATTCAATACCCGAATACGAAAAAATAAACAGAGCCTACTTTGGCCATAGAGCAATGCACTCCACTGATGTCACCTCCAGGCAAATACAATTTGAATCACCATTTAAGTAATACGTAAATTTCAGCGTTCATACCAAATATACTAGCAAGACAGAATTTTTTACAAAACGTACCTATTCAATGTCTTTATAATATCTCTATCTATAAAACTGTTAATTCTTTGTGGAACTCCATTGCTACATTATGATTAAAAAACTTTTTTCACCGGACTGGTTTCACTCCGCAACGGACACTTCGGACTGGTACATTTTAAACTCGTGCAGTAAACTTGGAGCAACACCTGGACCAGTGGAAAATACTTTTACATTTACAATTTTTTAAATGAATTTTTTAATGAAAGGGAATAAACATAAAGAGGTAGATTAGTAATTACCTGGCTATTCAGAGCTTGAGAACAATATCTTAAATCTGCGAATTATATAAAAATGAAAAGTTATATACTTAAATGATTAAGAGTTATTTTAAATAAGCAACTATTTAATAAATAAATATTTTCTTCAAATGATTGATAACTTTGTGGCATCATTATTAATTATATAATTGAATTATTAATTATATAATAACAATTCTGAATTTGCAAATCATATTTTAGAAACCAATCATTCGTTTGATATAAATAAAGGTTTAAAAGTTTTACATACAAATACAACTGGTTTACAATTAGATAAATTTGAAATTTTAGAAATAAGAAAAGTGTTAATAGCGAATTAAATTTAATAAATAATCAAATATTTTTTTAAAATAGCTATCTCTTAAATTTATTTTCATATTAATATTAATAATGATAATTTTTATTTATATTTCTAATTTAAATGTATTATTCAATGTTTTATAATTATTTTGTCATTAACATTTTTGATCTGTTACTTACTTACTTTAATTCATTTTTATTTATGCTCATATTTTGTATATTCTTAAATTATTGTTTTAAATTTTTTATCATTTTTCAATACTTGAAATTATTTTTAGTATTCATTTATTCCTGAAGATGATAGCATTGCTATCGAAACATGTAGAAATATTTATATATTTTAAGTAAAGTGGTATATACAAAGTGTATTTTCAATTATATAAATAAATATTTATTTATTAATTGATAAACTAAAGTTTTTAAGACAAGATTTTTGTGCATTGCGCAAAGGGTAACAATTATTTTTATAAACAATAATTATTAGCCTGAAACACTCATCCGTTACAAGCCTTCCTCATACTAATAAAGTTGGTTGTTTACAGGTGAAATATAATAAAAAACAGTAATTATTGAATGAAACACTAGAATATATTGATTAACTTGGCGGGTTGGCGATAAGCCGACGTAGCTCAACGGTAGAGCATCTGACCGGCAATCAGAAGGGTGCAGGTTCGAGTCCTGTCGGTGACATTTATCTTTTCTCGGAAGGTTTTTTTCAATTTGGATGAGTGTTTCAGGCTAAAAATTATTGTTTATAAAAATAAATAATTTATTATATTGCATACGCCCCATGTGGGCTTTTACATATTTAGTTATAAATATTCCAATTACAATAGTGACACAGGTGCAAAACACATCACAGTAGGTACATAGGTAAAATAGATAGTCTTCACCAAATACAACAACTAAATATTTAATTTGTCTAATGAATAAATTCAGCAATACCATCGTGTATGTACCATTCAAAATAATTAATAACAAATTTGAATATACAAAACACACCTCACATTCACTGATACTTATAATACTCATCTCATCATATATCAACATGTATCGAAACCAATGGTTCCCTCGTCAGGATACAAAATATACTCAAAAAAAAATAATAGTTTCATTAAAAATAAAATATAATATAAATAAATAATGACAAAGTATTTCTAATGCCATATATCCATGCCATGTTTCACCAAGAGAGGTAGCCTTGTAGAGAAAAGTGAAAGATTCTCAGAGAACATCTAATGAAATTATCACAGGCGGCTTGCACTGCGACCTCCTTCTTATTGATAATTAGCGAGGATATCAAACTACGTGGTATTTTAATCATAACCTGCCTTTGCCGAAGCTAGAAGCGAGGAGCACGTTTCGTTGGAACTGAGCACAATAGCAAAGGAAATGGAGTGGTCTGTAAGGAGAACTTCGTGCTAAAGGTACAAAATTATAAGGAATACCATGAACCCTGGTGGATAAAGGATTAAGATGGCATGTAGAGAAAGGAGATATAAAATATTCATAAGTGAGCTCTCCCTGATATAAGCGTTAACTCGTGAAAATTTTATTTGCTTCGGTAATGGAACAAGTTAAAGTATTTCTGGCTCAAGATCACAACTTTAACGGCCGTTCTTTGCAATTTTTCGAATGATCAATCTGAGGCACCGATCAGGCAAGCGTTTTGTTGAGCATTCGCTCTGTTTGCCTGTTTCCAAGCATTTTTTTATCCTAAATTGTCTATGAAGGTACCCGCCCACTTTCGTAGACTATAAAAATACATTAAAATCAGTGTACTTTTCCCTATGCCCATCAATTATATCTTATGGTATAATAGTCTGGGGAGGATGCTTTAAAACTATATTAAATTCATTAATTAAAGCTCAAAAATTGATAATGCGTACTATTTACAAAGTACACTATATTCACCCCACGAAGGACTTAATCAAGGACTTCAAAGTACTCGACTGAAAATCCTTATACGAGTATATCAAACACATATCCTCCTTTATTAAATTCAAATATATAAAAAAATATATATATTGTCGAATCAAACTACAATATTAGATATTCCAACAAATCCAATTATATTATTCCAGCACAAAAACATCAATGGCACAGTCACAGTTTAATTTCCTTGCTCCTAAAATCTTCAATAATTTAACAATTGAAATAAAGGCAATAACTGAATACCACAGTTTTAAGAAGGCGCTTGGGGACTTTTTAATGAGTGGTTGTGATAGTGTTAGTAGCCTATTTCTCGTATTCAGATAGAGGTGTATATGTTGTTAATGTATGTGGGTATATATGTATATGTTCATTTGTACGTCCATGTGTTTGTGTGTGTATATGTATACATACATAAGGATGTGTGTGTACATATGTGTATATAAGAGTACATATATGTATATATGCGTACATGTATGTGTATATTATTTGCGTATGTGTTTGCATGTGTATGTATGTGTGCACGTATGTGCACATGTGTGCATGATTGCACATATAAAAAAGTATAATTTTGTGATCTAATCCTAACGCATGGCTTTTTTTCCTTTCTATCTTCAACTTTCTTTTATAATTTTTCCAATTGTCAGCATGTTAATATAATTAATATAATAAATCCATATGTTTAATCTAGACTTCATACAAAGTAACTATACTCCATTGGTCACCATGAAACAGTAAATACTAAATAAATAAATAAATAAATACTCCATTAAATATCATGTATTTTATAAATAAATAAATAAATATCTTTTAAATTTATTCATACCACACTTAGTAGATAGATTGAAGAAATACAATAATTACAAAATATTACACACAACGCATAACTTGAGAATTTTGTTCCTTAGAACAGCCAATCTGCTATCTAGCTGGGAACTAATACCGACTTGGCAAGATATGATAGCACATTATGTTCAGTTGTTTGAATATTTTCAATTATCGTTAGTTATTATACAATATTATACACTTTCTATTATGTTATATGCTTATCTCTGTGATTATCCCACTCCTATGTTCCCCTCCACCCTCCCCTCCCCCGACTGACATAGTTTAAGACTATATATTGTCACACTTTACTCATAGTATTTATTATCAGCAGTGGAAAATTAATATTTGGCATGGTTTATTGATTTAATTATTATATGTATGTAAATTATACATTTGCTGTTAATTTTCCCAAAAATAAATAAAATAAAAATAAAATTACTTTTAAACGATCAGCCTTCGAGTCTAAGTATCTGAACTCCGTTGTGGACTGCTTAATTTTATATGAGGGACTAGTGCAATCAGACGTTAATTAATAGTACTGCCTTCGGTCACCCTTAATCAATGTCTTTACAAGACTTTTCTTCAACTTACAAGCTCATCCACCAGCTCCGTACACTATATTACAGTGTTTGCTCACTTTCAATTTTTTCAAGACTTTCCATTCGTCACGAAATCACTATGCATGCAAGCGTCGTTCATCTTAGACACTAAAGACCACTCGATCTAAAAAGAATTGAAAGTAGTTCATTGGAAGCTTTCAAATCCCAGGTGAATTATTCACTGTTTTCTGATACAAAAAATAGCAATGTGACGTCCCATTGCCTCTGGGTAATAGATCGAGTGATACAATAATGTAACTTTTACAGAAATTAAAGAACATTGCATAGCTTACAACGACTACCACTGTTGCACTTACGATAAATAACATTGATTGTAATACTTGGAATCGATTATAACCCTTTGATTTTGATGTTATAAGGGAATGTTCAAACGTGAAGAAGTTTAACAAACCAAATAACAAGGTAACATGGTTAACAAAGGTGATTACAGGGTGCTCTTATTTTGTTTACTAAATTAATTTTTGATTTTTTTTTTTCTAAAGTTTCTAAGGCACACAATTTAGAAAGTGTATTGACATTTGAATATTTAAACTTAATTTTTTCCTTATTGAAGCTATGGCCTGTCTCTAATAATTTATTAGCAAACTTGGAATAGTTATTAATTCGTAAACAGAGTTCATATGCCCTAATTCTAGTTTTCAAATCTCTAGTAGTCGTACCTACATACTATGTGTCACATTCATTACATTCTAAAGTGTATATTCCGTTTTTAACCGATTTATTAGAAATGTCCTTGTCGTTAATTCAAATTTTCAGCTTGGAATTAGTTTTAAGAACGCTAGTGTGTGACACGGATATGTTAAAACCGGTAGCATAGTAATAGAATTAAAGTAACAAATGTACACAATGGATAAAACTCTTCAAACAAAATGTCTAGAAATTGTTACATAGATAATACCCAAGAAATACAAAAAAAAAATGAATTCCTTCCGGGCAACTGGACCGTGAATGATGGCTCCAATACTTTCGCATTACCCAACCTCGCTCTGCTGCAAACACAGCTCAACATTGTTCAAATAATACAAGCCATTATTTATATAGCGAAAGAAAAAAAACATTTAAAACACTTGCGAACGAAACCACATGATGTGCGGTTGTGAAACGAGTTCATCAGATAACCGGCAGTTACTACCGACAGCGAAGGGTTATCTGACTCGGCTGGAGATGGATGGTCCAAATCTCGGAGGAAAAAAAGACTGGCTGTAAACATCGTAACCTACTTGATCATTCAGTGATGGACGCTAAACAGATGGGCGGAAGCTGGGAACAATAATAAAGGTCAGGAAGGAGATTATAAATGAAATTGAACACATGATACAATTGCAATGTTTACCTACGGTAGGTTTTGTAATGCTTTCAAGTACGAGAGAAAGAAGAGCTACCAAAAATAGTTTTCCTCTTTTTTTTAAATAATGTAGATATCTTCAATGCCTTCCAAATGTCGCTATCGCACGTAGCAGCACCAAAGTAAAAAAAGTACAAACTTTTCGCCATCATTCGAGCGGAGCCTGCAGCATCTTTCATCCCAACCCTTTTTGATTTGGTTTCTGTATGCGGTTTGAATAAAATCATGGAAATACTGCCGCCAATACTAATCCTTAGTTCGATATTGTTTCCCATTCGTTCTCTTACCTGAATCTGGAACAAGATGGAAAAATCAATGTTTTTATATGATTCCGCACAACAGCCCAAACTGCCTGGAGCCCTAGGCCTAGGTAGTGGAACCAAGACCCAGATTTGGTAACTATCATAAGACTGATGGATGTGGGTAGAGAAACGTTGGGAAGTACTTGGCTATTCAGATCTGGTAACTAAACGTGTAAATACAGCTGAAGCTATTTAAAAAAAAAGCGCAAAGTCTCAATACTGATTAGACATATCTTGCCATTTCGATTGTTTAAATGTTGTCTACACGGGAACAAGACAATTTAAAAAAATTATTTTATTAATGCGTATAATATAGGAAGGTACTTAAGAATTGATTATTTACAATTTTTTTTTGTTAAGATTTTCCATCAGCCGAGCTCTGAACATGCCGCCGATAATAATAATACTTGGATAACTTGTATAGCGCCGTTTTTGTGAAAAATCACCTCAAGGGCGCTCTACAAATACTACTAGCTAAGGTTTAACTTATTATGTACAAATAGATAAATAAACATACTTACCTGGTATGTCAGGTACCCTGGTAGGTCACTCCAGATTAAAACGTTAAATTACAAAATTTTCGCTGGAGAAGATATGATTTTGCACGCACAGGACACAATATTAGAAAACACTGAACATTGCATGATATTGCAGTTACTGCTTAAATCATATTTGTCATGGATATAAAATTTATTAGAAGATTATTGGCAAAATAAAAGTAGGTATTTATTTGAAAAATTATTTACTTTAGATTTAGATAATAATTATTTACAGTTACAAATATTTATAATTGTTAACAATGTCGCGAATTTTTTATTAATTACTTTAGGTGGGTACTAACGGCTAGCTTCGCTATGTTAATTAGATATGCAACAAACCATTCATGGATATGACTTTCCGAAGAGATGCGTTTTGCTCTGAATTCTGTCGAGTAACTTTAATCAATCCTAAATCGTATGGCAGTTTATTCCAGGCTTAATTACTGACACGCTGAAAGCACGCTCACCAAACTTAATTTCTGGTGTGCGCTTTGGTTCCTTCAGCCTTCTGATAAGAGTTGACTGTTGTTAATTGGAATTTTTAGGGATACATAGTTCCAATAGGTAAGCCGAAGCCATCCCGTTAATTGATTTAAATACCATCCAGCAAAGGTTGAATTGGATTCTTTCAGGACATTTGAGACAGTGAAGATTTTAGAGATGCTCTGAAATATGGGAGTATTTAAATACGCCTGTAATAAGTCTTGTCGCAGCGTTAAAAACGGATTGTAATTTGTTAATTTGATAGTTGGGGGTACTTGCATACGAGTATATTCCGTTCCAGCAATCTAGACGTGAAACAACGTACGAATTAACTAGCAGTTTAGTCGCCTCCGTTGGCAAGTTTCTCCGCACTGCTTTAATTTGCCTTAATTGGAAGAACCCTGTGCTTACAGTTCTGTTCACTCGAGTTTTAAGGGACAAATCAGCGTCCAGATTGATTCTAAGTAATTTAATAATAATAATAATATTTATTTATTTGAAAGACACATTTTAGGACAGCCAAATTGACAAGTTTCGTTCATATTAAGTGCCATTATACAAAAATAGAGGGGATAAAGCTAGTATTGACATGGTATTGTAATATAATATATCTAGAAAAAAGTATAATAATTAAGTGTACAGAGATTATGTACTCGTATATGTGTTTGATAGGTACTGGCTGGTGCTATGAGGAAAATAAATACGTTTAAAATTGAGTACTAAAAAAATGATAATATTTTTGAGTAATATTGATAGGATTGAGTTATGTATCACTCAGCTTTATGAGTCGACGATGAAACTCAGGGTTGCAGCCCGACGAGGATGCAGCAAATAGTTAATAACATATCAAATATATGTTATTCAGTAAGTACAAAAGGTAACTTTAATGAATAGTTTATAACCAAATGTTTGTCCTTTTTCCTTTTCTTGTTTAGGGTTTTAATCCAGTTAAGATATTTTCCCAAAGAGCACAAATAATGTAACATAAATTCAATCAAGTAAGTGATATTTGATACATGTCTTTGGAGCAATGTCACTGTATTAGAGCCAAGGAGTTTACCGCTTTCCTACTGAAATCTAGAGGTAGTCTAGAACTACGCTAACAGTGTTCTGGGAAATACTTTTCAATTGTAAGCTAGCTTCAGAACTTTCGTTATAAACGATTTTCCTGTGAAGTTGAAATTACTTTCCAAAAACATAGCAAACAAACTTCACAACGTTCTCGATATTAAATTTTACAATCCTTTGTCGGGGAATGCATGTCAACAGCTATCCTTTAGGATTTCTTCCACGGCTCGAATCAATTATCATTTATGTTCTTAGAATAAATTAAACTATATTCATATTCCATTGTTTTTTATAGAGCTTCGATTTTAAATAGTTGAGATCTTAAAGAGTCCCTAGGTATACGATGAGGCTTGGACTTAAAGAAGCATATTTGGATTCTACTGTACAGTGGCGTGCAGTATCCGTAAATACTGAAAAGCTATGCCTACCTTGAAAATGACTCGGAAACTTTTCATGACAGTGTGTGAATTCAAAAAAAGGCGAATTGACTTAGAATATATAGGTAGAAACTTTTAACCCAATTTTTCAACCTGAGCGTAAGCATCAACAGATGATAATAATAATAATGACATTTTTCAGTGTTATGAAATTACAATCGCACTGACCGCAGCCTAGTCTTATTCAAACGGCAATGCACACCACTGCTGCATAAAATTAAATTCGCCGTTATCGAAAATGACATCCCCGGACTTACTTTGCTGACACCCAAAACCGTCATTCACCAATAATCGGATAGCTGGACAAATAATGTATAGTAGAACAATAATGTTTTTTTTTTAAATGCTATTGTTTTTGTTACGATTATTTTTGGTATTTATGTTGTTATTTGTTCAAATAAAAGCTGTCACGAATGATTTAATATAATTAAAAAAAAAACCATAGATTCAGTAAACAAACAATGTAATCCGTCTTCCAGAGGGTAATAAACCAACCCAAAAGTAGTTTTTAAAAACGTAATAGTAAACAGTAGCGTCAGCAATAAAACAAATTTCAAGTCATAAATAAAAACAATATTAGAAAGCAGGGGGACTCACTCCTGACATTGATGCTATATACACCATAGATTTAGTTTTAATTGTGCCAGTCTGACGATGCCCGTGATGGGGTGAAACCGGTCCGGTCCAAAATAAATAAGTAGAAAAAAGTTAAAGGTATTTTAACAAAAAAAAAAATTTTAAATGCAATTCCACCAGGAATAGACATTTTCAAAATTAGAAATAATTATGTAATATTGTTATTATTTTTTTTAATTATTATTTTTTTTGTGTAATTATTATTTTTTTTAATATTTTTTTTTTAATTATTTTTTTTTTTTGTATATTTTCTATTTTTAATTATTTTTTTTTTTTTTAAATAATTTTTTTTTGTATAATTATTATTTGTTTCAATTACTATTTTTTTGCCGGTAAACCAATAGAGAAGAATTATTTGAAGTTGGAAATAATACCAGGAGATTGGAATGATAAGAGAATGCAGGGGAAACAGATAGACAGATAAGACAGACAGTACGCTATTATTATAATTTAGGAATGTCAGTTGTTTATTGCATGTACGTTCCGTAAATACGTGCCTATATTATTTCAATGAAAATCTACCGCATGTTTTCGTAGAAAGCAATTACTTTATGGTTTGACATAATATCTCTATATATAAAAATGAATGCTTGTCTTTCTGTCATTAATTTTCTCAAAAATTACTCGACCGGTTTCGCTGAAAATAGCACAGTTTGTTCTTATTGGTGTCAGGAAGGTTTGGAGAGCAGTTTAAATGAAATCCAATATGTAAAACTGTTGCTATAACGTTTTAAAATTAGTATGAAAAACATTGAACCCGTCATGTTGTATTGAGGTTAGTCCATAGATATACCACTCTGGTTAGCCGCAGATTACATATTCATAATAAGATAGTTTGTTTGAGTAGAATATTTTCAAAATGGAAAACACAAGTAGGTACCTACTTAAGAACTTTATTATTTAGAAATATTTTGAAAAAATAAATGCTTGGAAAGAAATTAAATTTTCAAATTGATGTTTCTTTGTTTTTTCTTCACAGATAGCAATAGTCATCACAAGGCATCACCTTCGATGTCAAATCAATTATGGCACTCAAACGACAAGCAATAATTCACAACTTCATAACTTTTTTCCTAAAAAAAAAAATCCTTAGCAAGGCCGGGTACACATCAGTTAGTTAATAAATAAAACCAACACTTAATTAAATTGTAATAACTGTTCGAATTTTTATATCGGCAAGACAGCACGTAATGTCAACATTAAAATGAAAGAACATCTTAGTTGTTCATCACGACACAAGTAAAAACTTCCGCTTACTGTGATGGTAGTATGAGATTTTAAAATATTGTCAGGTTATTCGTAACCAGGGAATACTTGCCTATCTTTTAAAAAAATCTAATTGAATAACATCATACCTCCAAATCACAGAATGGGCGCTAATATTCCACAAAGAATAGTTTACATTATTTAGAAATAAAGAAAGCCGTTAACATTGATTGTAATACTATTAATAATCTACGTTCCTCGTCTAACAGTCCTGTATTAGATATATTTCCTGTTATCTCAAAATGTCCAACTTCCTCCTAATTCCTCCCTCATTTGACGTTCTGTCTCTTTCCCTTTTATATGTTGTCCCATCCTTTTATATGTAAGTATATCTCTGTGTCACTATTGCATTATTTTATTTTATATTGTGTCTCCCTCTTATTCTATTTTGTATTATGTCTCGCCTATATATATGCTCACTCCACGTATTTTTGCTGAGTTTTAAAAATATTTAAAATGTAGTCAGTTAATATTAAATGATTAGCAAATAAAATAAAATAAAACGGTTCAATTAATGCCCAGTGTTTAATGTGTTCACAATTCGTGTTGTATTTCGAACTTTTTGTTCTTTGGTCTAATTTATATTCAGAATACCATTATTATAAAAATAATCTTTTTCTAATGTAATTAAAGGACTTTTTTAAGCTTCACGTTTCGGATGTTTGTGCAGAGATGCTGCAGGTGTTACTTCGTTCGGAGGACCGTTTTTGGTATTTTATATTTAACTGTTGAAATTGCATCATATCTTGATAGCGATTTGTCTTTGGGTTTTCGTGGTTGGGTAATTCGGCATAAAATGGTTCAGAAAGTGATTTAATTAGTTTTTCATCAGAGGAATGTTTGTGTCTTTGTGTAGAGTGTTAACCCCGATCCACGAAGGAGCATCATTTGGAGAAGTGTACTAGTAAATTGGTAGTAATATTCAATTCAATATCTTCTTCTATTTTTCTTCAATAATTAATATTAATTGGATGGTGGGAAGCTCCGTTTTCCCAGAAGATATCCTCGTGACAAGTTGATTCCGGGGTGGTTTTGGGGTGGCTAAGGGGGGTGGATTTGAATCTGGGGCAGCACGAGAAACAAGCCCAACCTACCGGATCGCAAAATATTCATAAACTATTTAAGCCCCTCAAAATTCACGGGACATACTTTTAATATAATCTGCTGGGGTGTGTTAAAATTTAAATAGCACCATTATATTAAAAAAAAAAAAAATTGTAAAGTAGGCACAGATACAATTTAAATCCTTTATCTATCTAATGCTTATAAGAATATCCTAGGAATTGTATAATACCCTTCATCTTTTCTATTTTACTGGTACTGAATAAAATATATTTAATATGTTGTTTACTATTTTCTGCATCCTCTTCGAGCTGCATCCCTGAGTTTCGTCGTCGGCTTGTAAAGCTGAGTATTACGTAACCCAATCATATCAATATTACTCAATAATATTGTATTTTTTTAGTACTCAATTTTAAACCAATTTTTTCCCTCATAGCACCGACCAGTACCTATCAAACACATATACATATTTGTTTACTCTATAACGTTTTTTCTTCATATCTCTTTGAACTTAACTATTATTCTATATTAATTACTATACTAAACTCATTGAATCTGGTATGCACAATTGTTTTTTTTCTGTTCTATTCTTCTCATCTCTTTATACTTAATTATTATACGTTTTTCTAGATATAATATATTACCATAATATGTCAATACTAGCTTTTTCCTTCTATTTTTGTATAATGGTACTTAATACGAACTAAACTTGTCACTTTGACTGTCCTACAACGGGATTTGTTCCTAGTTGGGCAGTCAAAGCTTTCTTACATTTTGTTGTTAAATAATGTAAGTTTCAAATAAATAAATATTATTATAATCAAATGAATCAATCAAACTTTGTTTAAACCACATTTATTTTTCACGCCTAAGGGTTTTGGAATAACCGTTTCGTCGTCAGGCAAAGTATACACTTTGACGGCCTCCATGGTCGAGGGGTAAGGCTCTCGACTACGAATCGGAAGGTCGCGGGTTCAAAGTCCCGGCGTGCGCAAGTAAATCTTATTTAATTAATTTGTGCTATTCCACAATTAATTAATTAAAAAATAATGTCTAGTATATTTGCGCACGTTCCAGAGTGGAAGATACTCTCAGTATCGCCCTGGTGAAAGACCACCAGTCAGAATTGAAACGTTGCTTGAAATGGCTTTGAGCCGTGTTTGGTGACCAGATCTGAATAGCCAGGCATTTTCCCACCTTCTTCTTCCCCTTCTCTTTTCCCTCCCCTATACCTTCAGCCTCACAACATTTCCTAATTGGGGATGCCATAGTCTCACTGGCTCCAGATGGTTGGGAGCAGTTGAGACTTATGCGGAATTCATGTAAAATAAAAAATACACTTAAGGTTTAGTGTACACTTTGCCTTGACGATGGAGCAGTTGTTTCGAAACCGGTAGGCGTGAAAAATAAATGTAAATAAAACAAAGGTTGAGTGTTTCATTTGATTATAATGGATAACCACAAAGTGATAGCTTCATACAATAGAGTAAATATTATTATTAAATAGTCTTAATTAAAACAATTGTACACTAATATATTACAGAGAGTAATGTATCCCAAAGCAGCAAAAACGGTTAGTGGAAGCTTCATGAAATTTTCACAGTTTTAAGTCAACGCAATTATTTTCATCCCGCAACTTAATTTTGAAAGTGAGTTATGGAGCTTTGGAATACAATTTTATTTCAAGTAAACAAAATTTAATGATATTCCAAACTGACAAATTAAAAAAAAAAAAAAGTTTTACAAATTAAACATTTATTATTTGTTTAGGGAATTTAGGCATAGCCGAATATATAGTGAGAAGTGAACACAATATTTTAGTATTTTAAATAATTCTCCTTACAAGTTCAGAATCAAAGGGTAACATACCAACCTGATTCGTATAATGAAGTAAATGAACAGTTCACAATTAAACCGTTTCGTTTCAACTTTGCTTACAAGGAAAACGCTCGTTCACGGTGACAAACAACAGCTCATTCAATTTACTTGACTTTAATTTACCGAAAAACCTGTGAAAATCACCGGCTTCCCCAGGGGCACGGGAAGGTACCTGTTTTCTTTTTGCCAAAATCAATAAAACGAATTAACTTTAAACATACTTACAAGCTTTTTTTTAACCCTGTTCAGTAAGGTTCATTTACTATTTTTTTTTCAATCAATGTAAATCAAATTTGCGAGTATTTTTAGTTTTTATTATTGTAACAGCTGTTTCGTCGTTTAGGGACATTTTCAAACTGTGGTTAATCCACATTTGGACGACTTATTTATATGATTTTATTTACTCTCACCCAATTCTAATTTGGACGGGTAAACTGCTTAATAATTTAATAATAACATTATTAATTTGATTTACACTAAATTTTAAAAAAAATCGAAGATTACTATTTAGACTGTCTAAAATCATGGACTGTACTAAAATTTTGTTCAGGCTTTGACTTGAAAGCTCTCTCAAATGTATATCTTTGTCCTCTTTTTGTCATTACTTCATCTTGTACTGGGTGTGTGCTGTTCTTTTTCTGTAGTTCTTGTTTATTTCATTTCGTTTTATGTATTTTGTGTAATTGGACATGAATCCGTAAATAAAAATAAAAAATGTGTCGATTTCTCGGCGTAAAAATACGACACTTTAGTATTTACGTTTGGCCATAATCTATTAAATTTCATCTTGACATCGGCATTTATAGCAATAAAAAGGGAATATTTTAGAGTAGGTCCATTTCGACACCTGCTTAATATTCCAAAACCTGACAGGCACAGTTAGCATGTACCTCTAGATTTAGTATTATGCTGTAGATAATGCCACAGTACATCTTCTCCCCATCCCTTCCGCATATCTGTACCTGCTGTTTCTTCTCTGTCTTTCACCTGAAATAATAAAGGGTTTGTTCTCTGCATCCTCGGATTCTCAACTCGACCGCATCGAACAAAGACACCATTAAATGTATAAAACAAATAAAACTAGGGGCATCGACTTACCTTTATATCACTTTTGTAAAGTTTTCTCAGTCCTTCATGACACCAAAGGGTTTTATCTGTGAACAAAATAACAGATTTGTGAGTCGAGAACATAAAATAATAATTGTAATACCATGGCTACGGATATTACTAGAAAAATTGAAAAACATAATAAAATTATTGAATTCTATACAATTTACGAGACGAAACTTTTGAAATAAAAAAAAAAATTCTAAAAATATTTTATTATTCTGAAAGAACACAAATCGCTTCCCGCGAACTTCATAGGACCATTGTCAATCAATTATTGTAAAAATGGTTTCTTAAGTAAGTAACACATAGTGAAAAATTGATTATTTTGTGTGCCTTCATTCTTCTTTATTATTTAATTTTATCCGAATCTCTTCAAAACCCCATCATCGTATCCATAAATAAAACCTGATCCTTAACCCGCCTTAGAACGTCGGTCAATACAGTATTTCTAGATTCCCCACCATTCATAGTTTTCTTGTTGAAAATTTCAGTTAGTTTAATACAAGTGGCATTTTTTTGACACTACTCAAGGGTTCCATTGCCTAGAGTCAGTGGGACTACGGAATCCCCGTTGGGAAAGGAAGTGGGGAGGGTATATATCAGAAGAAGAATATTCAATCAAAAAATATTACCGCTTCGCCGAACACTGAATACATAGCCTTTGGGCTATGAATTAAATTTAACCGAAGACAAGCAAATGGGCTTCAAATCTCCCAAATCTGGAAGCTCTACTGATGCAGCCATCTATACAATGAAACTAAAAATTGGATACTATAAAGTCGGAAACTCAACGGTATTCGGATATTTCCTAGACTTAAGCAAAGTTTTTGACAGGGTTAGCAAATAAGTTGTGGAAAAAACTGACCAAAAAATAAGTACCACCGCAAATTATCAATATATTGAATACATGGCACAACCAACAGGAAAACTTTATCAAATGGAATAATAGCCTATCAGAAGCCGCTAAATTAAAGTGCGGCATTAGAAAAGGAGGCTCAATGTCCCTCCCAGTGCTGTTCATCGTATCTATGGATGAGCTTAGTAAAACACTGTACAAAACATGAATCGGATGCCACATTTCCGGGGTAGGTAGGAACAATATTAGCTATGCAGACGCCATGGTCATATTAGCCCCATCGATAAGGAAAATGATAAAAATTCTGACTATATGTGAAGAATACGTTGTTAGTCACGGGCTGATGTACAATGCTAAAAAATCATCACTGCTGATTTTTAAAGCAACTAGCCCTGCTGTCATTCCACCCATACGTCCCATAGTTAGACAAGTATAATTAATAATCTTTTCTTTTTTAATAGTCGTCTCTTGAAATTATTTTCATATTAACATTCATAATAATTTATTTTTTTAATTTCTAATACAAATTTGTTATTAAATGTTTTACAATATTTTTTTATTAACATTTTTGATTTAATCATTTTTGTTTATGTTTGTAATTTGTTTATTCTTACATTATTGTGTTCTATGTTTATCATTTGTCTATATTTGACAATATTATTTTTTAGTATTTTATATATTCCTGATGAAGAAAGCATCGCTTTCGAAACATGTTGATTTGTGTATATACTGTATATTAATAAAGTGGTGAATAAAAAATAATTTATTATTTTTGACTGACTATCTAAACGCACTGCCACGAACATAGTTTACTCTAAAGAAGGCCTCTCTAGCACAGCCACACCAAAATAAATGTGATTCACATTTTCCCAACGTTATAATAGCGGACAATACCTTTGTACGAGAAACAGATTATATTTACAAGACATTACAAGTCCACAAAGACGCACTTCGTCAGATGTTACATTAATATGTTATTACATGGCGAGGGTTCTCAGACAAAATAAATATCGTAAGAGGAGTGCTTCTCAAATTACATCATCATTATTTCGGAAATTAATTGGAAATATTAAATTACCCGAGACATTCATCTATTCGCCTAGTAAACATCGGGAGAATGGCGAAAGTGAAAAGGGAATCCAAATTAAATGAGACAATGTTTGGCATTTAGGAACACTGATTTATGACAAGAATCCTAAACCTAAGAAACGTTTTTATAATGAATAATAAGAATGATCTGTCAAACGAAGGAGATTCCACCTCACTTATTGCACTGCTAAATGAACATCTTGAGATAGGTAACCCTAAAGCTGATTCTAACATAAGATTGATGAGCCGTAATCTGTTACCTAAATGTTTGCATCCCTAACGGTCAGCACCCGAGAATACACGCTTTGCGAGTTGCTAACTCACGCAATACCACTAATGATAATTCTCAAAACGTAATCTTTAAATTTCTGTATGAAATACGTAAATACCAAAATCTTAGGTAAAACGTTCAAAATTGCCCTCAATGGTTTATGTCATTTGGTAAGTATTTCAAAAAATTTAAAGATTTCAGTTTGCGGATTTTTGTCTTTTGAAACCTTATCCATTTTCTTAACTACCCGAGAATAATTTACAGATAAATCATTTTTGATATTTCATGAGTAAGCAAACCTAAGAACTGATGTCGAAGGCTATTTTTTAGTGCTGGCCTGGCACCATTTAAAATAGTTCGAAGAAAAATTATGTTCGCACTTCATAAAGGGGCACTTAGGTAACACTTTGATGTCTTTCTTTATTTTTATTTTTGAGAAAATACCCGTGGATTTAGATAATTTCCCACACAAAATCTAGTATCCAACGCAGCTAAATAGATTATGACAATAGAAATGCTCAGTAACACTCAGTTTTTTACAAAATACGTAATTGAAAATACCGTTTTATGTAAAACAATAAAAAATTCAACTATAATACGTTACTTTTCAATATACTTTGAAACAGGAAAAAACTTTCTTCCGGTGGAGCAAAGTTGTTACCCCTTAAGGAGTAAAGACAGTTGAGACTCTTAACTGTCCAGAGCAGTCTACTCCCCGTCAGAAACCGTCTAAAGCTCTAGAACACTTATTGTATCTTCTCTATATATAAAAATAAATGTTCATCTGTCTGTCCTCGATTTGCTTGAAAATTACTAGATAGATTTAGTTGAAAATAGCACAGTTTGTTCTTATTAGTGCCGGGAAGGTTTAGAGAGTATTTTGAATGAATCCAATATGTACAACTATTGCTATAACTTTTTAAAATTAGTGTGAAAAAAAATTAAAACCGCCATGTTGTAATGTATCCAATAGATATACCAAGCTGGTTAGCCAAAGATTACATTTTCCACAGACAAAGGTCTATTTGGCTACAATACTTTCAAAATGGAAAACACAAGTAAGTACCTACTTAAGAACTTTATTATTTAGACATATTTAAAAAAAAAATGTTTGGAATGGAATAAAATTTTAAAATGAATGTTTCTATGTTTAGAAACAGTAATAGTTATCACGAGGCATCACTTTCGCTGTCAAATCAATTATGGCTCCCAAACGACAAGCAAGAATTCACAAATTAAAAAAAACGAGCAAGGCCGGGTACACTTCGGGTAGTATTTTATATACATAGAACGCATTCATATCGAATTTATACAATAAACTTTCTTGATAAACATCGCAGCGTTATTCGTTTTGATGATTACTGCAGAAAGTAAATACATAATTCAGAATGATTAATTTTTAAAATAGGCATTAAGTAATGGTAAACAATACCAATTCTTGATTATCATTTTCCTGAAAAACATCCTTAAATAAGCGTGGTTATATTTACCGTAATAATTTAGTAACGGCCTTTTTCGTGTCAACGAAAAAAGGTTAAAACTTCTAAACCTTTGTTACGCCGCAAAGGTCAAAGTATGTCTGGCATATTTTAATCATTTGAATGGTGTTCTGATACAATTCAGGGAACTCTTTGAAGTTGTAGGCATTTCTATGCTACCGGAACGAAAGTGAAATCTCTGAGATATCTTTGTTCAGTTGTTAACTTCGTATTAATGTAAAGTCTAAAATGATAAATATCTTTAATCTTAGTTTACGTATCAAAACTTCACTTCACAACGGGCACTCAAAAATACATACATACATTGTAGTTTCTTAACGTAAGAAATACTACGAATGATTATCTTTTAGTCCCATCCTAGAAATCCTACAATTACCCCTACCCATTTGCTTACCCCCCACTCCAACACCTAAAATTTATATGTCTTGTCAATATTCTATATCATAAGTTAGTTTTAATATTCTCTTGATAAAGGAAGGGTGCTTCCGAAACCGGTAGAGTTTTAATAAAATAAAAGTGGTCTACAACAAATTTATGTGTTTTTTATTGTAGATTATCTTTAAATTCTACACGGATTATAATAATAAAAAATAGTAATATTCATATATTAATACTATACATGAATATATGTATTCATATATTCCCGATGAAGAAAGCATCGCTTTCGAAACATGTAGATATCTATGTATATTTATAAAGTGGTGAATACAAAGTATATTTTTTAATTTATTTATTAACCAATAAACTGTTTGATGTCAACCAAAGTTTCGAAAACAGTTCAAATTAAGCGTTTAAAAACACAAGCACGAAACTTCGAATAATAAAGCATACGGGCATTGAGCTCTTACTAAACAATGGACGGTGTTCCAGAAATTTGTCATCTTACTTCTTACTTTACCCGCCATGAAATATAAAACATGCTTTGCCGATACCGGCAATAAAATGGAAAAACACACGATCCAAGGCAATATACCCATCAAAAGAAACTTGAACCGCATCTAACATTCCTTTGAGCTGTTCAACTGTTTGTTTGCTGGTGGAGTTATTTTCTTGTAAGCCATTATTAGCTAGTTACTCTGCTGTAAATGCTCTTTACTGTTTTATATATTTAGTGTGGCTCTTTAGGTTAATAGAGTACTTTGGTACGGAAGATGTAAGGAATTCATGTTTTGGGCGCTTCGTCTTTCATTAAAATTTCAGAACAAATTAGAGGTTTTCAACTTATCATCAGTAGAAATTGTTTCAAAAGTAATAATATATATTAAATGTTGCAGTAGCTTCTACTCGATAAACAGTTGATAAATTGATGTATGAAATAGTTCGTTGTTCCTACTTACTATTTTCTAATGAGTCTAGCCTGTTCTAGACAGGCACGGATAACCTTCTCTCGTCTGGGGCCGGATTCACATTCTTCGAGTCGCGGGTGACCAGATCCGCAGATCAACGCTCAAGGCCATCGGCAGAGAAACCATTTCAATGGTCAATACAATATTAAAGCTCTCATAAATCCAGCTCTCACAGAAACCATTGCCATGTTCTGAATGTTTGTATTACTAGTTGTTTCAAAAAAATTTGAGTCAGGAATCGTTATCATGTAGCACTCTGGAAAGAAACCATCTCCATGTTCTGAATGTACTTATCAAAAAAAATCAAACTTGAAAAGTAATATTCATATTCTTACTCATAATTATCATTTTCCGATTACTTTCTTCATCTGCTCAAAACCTGATTTTATATCCCTTGCTCAGGCTTCTCACTGCCAATTTTTTCCTCAATCTGAATCTCATAGTCAACCGCGGCCATATGAAGAATCCCTCGTCTCCGAAGCGCTTTAGCAAAAGTGTCTATTAGTGTGATTCTCGAGAACTCGAGTAATTAACAACGGGAAATATAAATAAAAAATAACGTTGTCATAATTAGCTATGATAGAAGTTATTGAAGGGAAACACAGATTTTTAAAAAAGTGGTACAGAGTAAGATGAACAATGAACGTTAGAAATCGAAACATCGTTTTTCATGGCGACATTCGGTGGATGTTGTCGAGTTTTTTTTTTTAGACATTTTTAGTGTTGGGTTTTTGTTTTTCTTCTTTTTTTCTATGTTGGAGGTTTTAAAGTCACTGAACGGCTATTGGTATGATCGAAACTAGAAACGTCAGCGGGCCGGATCGAAACGTGCCGCGGGCCGGATCCGGCCAGCCCACAGCCCAGGTTGCCCACGTGTGGTCTAGAGTATAGAGTAAGTATTGGTCAATATTAGCCAAGTCAATATAACACTGGTGCAAAATTTTAAATGTACCTATGACCTTCCTGCAATTTTAACAAAGTTTAAAAAGTTTACAAAGATTACAAGGTTTACAAAGTTTACAATTTTTTGCCTAATATCCGAAACACAGATTCTCCTAAAGATTTCGTTTGAACTGCTGGTGATCGGTAGAATTAGAATAATCTTTATAATTAGTTTCTGAGCTTTAAGGATGGGATCAATGGCAGCACCAGTAGCTCCACCCTGGGCTATAATAAATTTAACAGTGCATATTAAATTCTTTTGAGTTGATTTTAGGTAAGAAAATTGCGTGTTTGTCTAAAGAAATATACGAGTTTATTTTCTGTAGTGATAATTTTGTTTCCACTTTCAATTACTATAAAAAATAATGCCTAAGTATTTGATTTTAGTCACCCGTTTCAAGTAAGGGCAATTACATACGAGTATACTGGCATTAGAGAGGGCCAAACACATAATTTTCTGGTTTAAAGAAGAGTTACTGCTTGAGGCAATGTATTTAGATTTGACCACATTCAATGTTAGAGTATTATTGACGAGACATCTTGACAGGGGCATTAATTACATTACTGCCCCTGTTCGCTTTTGAATAAAATTCATTCCATTTTTTGCTTTGAAGAGGAGAATCGTATCATCACCAAAACTTACAATTTTGCCATATATAGACAGATTGCATAAATAATTTATGTAGATTAAGAATATAGTAGGATCCAAAACGCTGCCTTGAGGCACGCCAAAACTAATTGGGAGTTATTTGCTGAAGTTGTTATTGATTTTTATACTTTGTTTCCGGTTTGACGAGTAGCTTCAAAAATACTAAGTTCCCTCTCATTTATTCCAATCGTTGACAGTTTTGACAGGTGAGATAGTATCAAAGGCTTTAGATAGATCAAATAATATTGACAGGTATTTTAATCCGTTGTGTATGTTTTTGACTATAAAATTTGTGACGGTTCCATGGGAAATTCTTTTATTTTTTTCCTGAAACCAAATTGCTTGAAAGACGGTATGTTATTTTTTAAGGTATTACTAGTTATACATAGCTTATTGATAGCTGTTTCAAAAACTTTACACACCGAATTTAGTAGCGTAATTGGACGATAGTTAGTTATGTTCACTCTAGAGCTTCCTTATTATTATTATTAGCATTAAAAACAGAGTGTTTATGTTTAAACTGGGATGGGTAGAAACTTATTGAGACATTATAATATATTCTAGAAAGATCATACCTATAACTTCTGTTACAGTCCGTCATATATAATAATACAAAATATAATTTGCATTTTAAAACGCATTTTAAACGTCACGATTATTCATAAACTTCTCTGCCAGGAACAGCTAACTTGAAAATAACAGAATTCATAATTATATTGAGCACGGACGACAGTTGTGGACCGTGTGACAGTTAATACTCTCCCTGGCTTATTTTGAATGCAGTGCGATTTGCAGCTGAATTTTATTCAGCAGTTGAAAACTGAAAAGCGGAATTCTCGGGAGAATTGCATTGCCAACGTAGTCTGAAGGTTTGGGGTGGCGGTGGGGGTGGGAAGTTAGGGGATGGGGATGTATTGTTAACCCGCTCGCTTTGCAGGGGAGTTATATCATTTGTTAAGTGTTAACTGGCAAGGGATGCGCATGTTATATGTCGAGGAGAGGCGGAATAAGGACACTTAAATATATAAATGTTCGTCTTTGAAATGGTTTAAATAGGTCTCTGAAAAATCTCGCGAGGAGAACACTTGTTCATGCTAACACGTGATGAGTGTTGTAATGTCGCAGGATGGATAATAACTGTTTATGCAGTTGAAATAACAATAACCAGGGATTTTATTGTACGTTCCGTTCATAGAAATATGGTTGGCAAACGCAGTCTTTAGCGGCTTTCACTTGACTGAGCTACACTTGGAAATCTAGATTTTTTCACGCGTCAATTATACATCCGTCTTACTTATTAGATTCTTACGCACCGGTTCATCGTTGGTATAGTTTAGGGGGCTTTAATCCAGGTTTAAGGCCGTTTTAACCATACATACGTGGTAATAAGTCAGTTTTTCACTATTCCGACCTTACGTGCAACGTAGTAATTATACCGTGGTTATATGTAAGGGAGTAATACCTACCTGTTGTGACACCGCATCCAAAATATTATTTTTTGCGGAATGAATTCTATACAGAAATGCGACATCGTTCAGTAAGTTCTTTCGTGTGGTCTATGTACGAGTAAGCTAAATTCATTTTTCTTTCAATTTAAGGAGATAGGTATATACATTTTTTCTGGCTTTCTGTCTCATGCACCCGACTCAAGTACTTGGTTCACCTGATGGTGCCATCTTCCTAGGGCATTTAATTGCTCCTTATTTAATCGTAAAATAGAGGAATACTGAAGGAATTCTTTATAAATAATAAATCTAAACGAACGAAGAAAAAATATTTCAAATAACATTGATCTCGATAATACATTTCCGCAACACGGTATTACCGAAACAAAAGGACCACCGATAAATTTCCTGGAAATCTAAAACCAAACCAATTCAAAATTTGACAACCTCTATTCGACTGCATCACTAATAATTTCAAATATGAATTCATTCTATTCGCTATTGTGTGTGATGGAAGTTACTCGAGTTGTATCTGATGCTACTGATTTGATAAGCAGATTGCCTTTAGGAATAAGTCTTTGCACTCAGCATCCAAGGTGTACTCCGCGTGGTCTTCAGTCATCCAGAGAGACAGGGTCTTGAGGACCAAACTTCGCAGACATGTGCGTTCATCTAGGATCTGTGATCCTCTTAATCTACGGCGGTTTAATATTGAAGAACAGTTGATTGAGAAAGCTTCGAAATCTGCTGCTGATGCTCCCTTTGGCTTCGGCGCTGTGAAAACTTATGTCCCCATGTGCAGTAGGCCTCGGAAGCGCAAGATGGTTGATGATTCCACCATAATCCAAATGAAGAAATTAATGAGGTTTTGAATTGTTAATTTGTTGCTTGTGTTATATGTTTAACTGGTTTAATAAAAAAACGCTTGTGCTTAGAAAACTCTTTTTTCATGACATCTATTATAATGATCCCGACCAGGAGAACAGGCATCTTTGTTGACGTTCCTATTGACCAAGATTTTCTTCTCTTAAACGCTCTGTTTACTCACACCCCACACATTATTTTTCCTAAATTTGAAATGCCTCACACTTTTCATGAAATCTAATATTTTCCCATAAATCTGCTCTAGGAATTTTAATGATACGATATTTTCTTAACTGGAGTTGAAGGAAGCCCGTATTATTTCAGACGAATACAGTTTTTCGTCTTTTAAAATCCGTTGTGAAACCATTCATTGTGATATCAGCATCCGGATTTCATTACAACATCAATATCAGTTCTAAATTACACGCTTGAAATTAAAAAAATAAACAAAAACAAAACCGAGTCCGTTTGGATCACTGTATGTATTGTTATTGTATTTAATTCCTTTTTTAAATCAAATTTAAGAATATCCACTAGTTTTATTTTTTATGGCTGGTACTTCGGCGTCTAAAGCTGATAGTTCAAAAAATATAATCAAATGAAACACTCACACTTTGTTTAAACCAACTATGTACCATTTTCTCAAGAATCAAAGTATTATTTTAGAACAAAAATTATAACCGGTTGGAAGTAGATACCAACTCAAATGTGTATTTTTTTTTTGATTTGCTAAAGAAAATATTTAGTATATTTTGCCACATTGATCAGAATTGCAACAATAAGTCAAAACTATTCAGGGTGTGTGAAAACAACATTTCACACAAGTTTTAACATTGTTGACACAATCCGTCATAATCTAACTCCGTTCACTTTTGTAAAAACAATGCAATAATTCGGCATAAATTTATTTTTCTTATATACCAATCCCATGAATTATAAAACTTGTTTTGGAACGGGAGAATTTTTTATTACACAAGTGATACAAAAAAAAAATACAAAACTAAAGAAGAAATAAAACTAACAAAAAAATAATAGACTTGGATATATAACAAAATATAAACATTATAAAATGTTGGCGATGCCTTGATTTATATTTCAGAATATAAACATAAAAAAGCAAATCAGAAATATAAAACAGTTATTTGGATACTGTGTCAAAATGGCTCAAACTCAAATAAATTAGAAAACTAAATGTTTGAAAGACATGAAATTATCCCAGAGGAACATATTAATGAATAAATCATGAACACAGTTGAAGAAATTAAATTCCTATGAGACATTATTGATTCAAAGCTCTCAAAATCAAGGCTCTCAAAAAATGCAGACTAAAATCTATATATAAAAATAAATTTCTGTCTATGTATCCTAGATTTTCTCGAAAATTACTCTACCGTTTTCTCTGAAAATAGCGGAGTTTTCTTATTAGTGCCGGGAAGGTTTGGGGAGTAGTTTGATTGAGATGATATATATAAAAATGTGGTGTTATGTTTTAAAATTAGTATAAAAAAATATTGAACCCGCCATGTTGTATTGAGGTTAGCCAATGGATATTCCACTCCGGTTAGCCACAGATTACATATTAAAAAGAATACGTTTTTTGGGTAGAATGTTTTCAAAATGGAAAACGCAAGTAAGTACCTACTTAAAAACTTTATTAATTAGAAATATTCTGAAAAAATATATGTTGGAAGGAAATAAAATTGTCAAATTAATGTTTCTTTGTTTAGAGATAGTAGTAGTCGTCAAAGGGCATTACTTTTGATGTAAAATAAATTATGGCACCCAACCGACAAAAATTCACAACTTCATATGTTTATTAAAAAAATCTTGTGCAAGGCTGTGTACACATCAACTAATACAATAAGAAAAAATACAAAAATTATTTTAGTAGAATCCGAATCAGAAGAATAATAGAAGAGAATGTATGAAGCGATGTATGAATGTGAATGAAGCAAGAATTGTATCCAAGATCGAGTTCTTTGTCGGTCCGTCCTGTCTGCCTACCCCAGCGGAGAAACGGCGTGATAGTCATGCAGCTACTAGGCGCATTGACAACTTCACACAATATAGGAAATAGTTAAATCACTCCGTTTCATTGAATCGGCTAAATTGTCAAATGAGTTTCAAGAAAATATAATATGAGGGAGTGAATGGAAGAAGTTGGTGACGCCTGAGGAAGACATTTTTTACTGTATAATATTAATTACATACAATGGGAACATGTATCCGCTAAGCCACTGAGTTTAGTTCAACAATATTATATGATCATCATACAAATGAAGAACAATAATAAAACAATATAGGTGCATGAATGTTGTGATCAATATACACAAGTTATTGAAAAAATATTTTTAAAAATATGAATCAGAATAACAGTTTTGTTATAGAGATACTAGCGATTAAAGTAATATTATAAAAATATCAATATATAACGAATTGAAAAAAAAAAAAAAACAGTAATAATGTTTCGTTTCAGCGAGGATAGACTTAATATAATAGTAGCACATAAATAATTTTGAAGATACCTGCAGCTGTCAAGGAAAATTTGGCACGTGAAATAAATGTTTTAATCGGTTCATGTAGAGATTCGGCAAAATAGAAAAGTTATGTACGAATGTGGATGAAGCAAGAGTGGTGTGCCAAGACAGAGACGTAATGGTTAGCAGGTTAGTTAGTTAATGAGTTTAGCTTTCACAGAAAGCAGATAAAGAAATGAGTGATGTGTGTAGGAAGATGGATCAGTATAGGTTTGAGTGACGTTATCACACTTTTGTTATTTTTCTTGATGACGTCACGATCGGTAGGAACAATAATTATTACTAAGAAGGAAGATGAAAAGACGTGAGAAATAAATCTCAGAACTCGGTACGTACGTTTTGAGAAATCGTGTTTCTACAGTAAAATTTATTTAGTACAAAATATTTTAAAGAATGCTTTGACTGTCTAACTGGGAGGATTTCCCGTTTTAGGACAGTCAAAATTGTATGCAAAGAATATAATAGATGCCAATATGGGTTACATTGATGTAATTAAACCCATAATGGTATTTCAACGTACAAAAAAGAAGGAATACTAAATTAAAATAAAATAAAATGTCATTACAAAAGGACAAAAAAAAAAAAAGTTTTAACGATATAAATAAATCAATACATTATTACAGTTTTTTAATTTTAATTTTTTTTTTAAATTTCTTTTTCTTTCGAATTCTAATTGAATTGAAACATGAATGCAGATAAAATAGAATCTCTACGATTTTCGATCTAAGCAAAGACCACCTTTCAGAAATAAAAGGCTATAAGAAAGTTTAGTGGCTGGATATGCATAGCCAGGTGTATATTTCTCTCCTCACTTCCTACAGCCTCACAAAATTCCAAAAATTGGGGATAATCTCACTGGTTCCAAGCAGTAAAGACCTTTGTGCGGAATCCCAATATAAAAATCCCTTCTCGGATATTCGTATAAGAAATGCAGCAAGTCTTAAAGTCGTGGAGAAACAGGTGTTACACAAATATTGTCTCAAGAAGAACAGAAAACTAATATGGATTTTTTCCATACATTATTCAAACAATGCTAGTTCCCTCTTGCTCTCGATTTTTTACAGAACATAGCATCTACATAAGAATACGAGTGAAGGAAGACTGAACTACTTCAAAAGCCAAGTATTACGAACACGTTGATACCCACTTAGGCACGTGTGCTCAGACAAATAATGCCGTATTCGTCTTAAGAAGTACTAGGAACACTTCAAATAAAATATTATAGTAAAAAAATCAACACATAAACGAAATAACATTTCTGCATGAATAAAATGAAATACGAAATTTCAAAAAATATTACTTAGACATCAAGGAAGTTCAAAAATGTCATCAAAGGGTAAACGAAAAAATATATAAAAATCTAAGAATTAGGATTTAGGAACGTGTTTCGTAAAAAAATAATGTAGGTACTTGTAATAAAATATTGAATGGAAAAGTTAGTGAATGGAGAAATCAAGGATTATTTACAGAGTTTAAATAACAGAATTATATGTGTGAGACGATGAATAGATTATAATGGGAATAAAGTAAGAAGTGAGATATGTGGCCATCCATCATCTCTACCTGCCCTTGAAAAGGCATAAAGGTTAGTTAGAAAAAATAATTTTGAAACCTCTTAAGGTCATTCAGGAAGAAAAAATGTTGCGGATATAATATTTAAGCATCGGTTAGAAAGTAATAAATTTTAAAAACTTTTACAATTTCAAATGTATGTTACCGTATAATATAGAAAAACATGTCAATCCAACTTACCTGGGGGGGGGTTTTCCAGAAAAGCCTGAAAGCTTTGTAAATAATAATATTGAATCGAAAATGAATAAGCTACAGGAATATATTTTGTTTTGTTTGCGTTGCTATCAAAGGGGTTTTCAATTTCAATTCGTTCCTATTGATTCCTAAATATATGAATTCACTATCATCTGGGTACAGGCGTACAGAGAGCTTACGAGCTTTCAACGAATGAATACAGTATGTTCTTTTGCAATAAATAACTACGCATGACGGCGTTTGGCAGTGCAAATATGAAGTAGGATTAGAAATTCAATGTAACTATTGCTTATTAGCAAAACATTTAATAATAAAAGTCTTTGGAATCTCAATGGATCAAACACAACTAAAATAAACCCTGAACTCGATGATCTCATTAACGAGTAATGTAACGCCTTGAAATTTAACACAAAACTGCATTAACGTCATCCATTAGCTAAGTGGTTTATCGTAGGAATTTCGAGAGAATTGCATATTCAAAAAGTTTTATTATAATTCGCATTACATCAAAACTGCATTAACGTCATCTGTTAGCTAAATGGTTTATCGTAGGAATTTCGAGAGAATTGCATATTTAAAAAGTTTTATTATAATTCGCAAGATGGCAGACATACAAATGATTTTTTATTTACATAACATAGGTAACTCGAAATAGGATAGTAAAATTACCCACATACTCGTATACGTAATATTCAAATATCAAAAATACGTAACTGCTACTTTCTAACTAAAATAAATAACTATGCATGACGGAATTTTGCAGTGCAAATATGAAGTAGGATTAGAAATTCAATGTAACTATTGCTTATTAGCAAAACATTTAATAATAAAAGTCTTTGGAATCTCAATGGATCAAAAACAACTAAAATAAACCCTGAACTCGATGATCTCATTAACGAGTAATGTAACGTCTTGAAATTTAACACAAAACTGCATTAACGTCATCTATTAGCTAAGTGGTTTATCGTAGGAATTTTGAGAGAGTTGCATATTTAAATTTTTTTATTATAATTCGTAAGATGGCAGATATACAAATGATTTTTTTTATTTACATAACATAGGTAACTCGAAATAGGATGGTAAAACTACCCACATACTCGTATACGTAATATTAAAATATCAAAAATACGTAACTGCTACTTTCAGTTATGGATACTAAAATTGTCGCCCTCTTCACAATACTTGGTGGTGTAATGGTCAGAATAGATGCTTACCATTCGCTGGATCAGGGTTCAATCCTCTGCCGTTCTAATTTATTTATTTTTTAATTAGAAACCATTGTAAGATTCTTCAGGTCCAAAAGATTTTGATGGACTAGAATTTAAGAAGAATGGGAGATGATAATACACCGAAAATAATGAATGATTGGATGCTCTAATGGAAGAGCGACCCAGAAGCCGACAAAGGAAGAGATGGAAAACCGTGTGGAAGAGGATTGGAGCAGAACGGGAAGGCCAGAGAACTGGAGACGAGAGGGTAGCGATCCGAGCCTGCAAAGACCAATAATCAATTTTCCTAATTTGTTTTTCTAATGGGTATTTGAAAAAAAAAGTAAGATTATGCCAATGTTTGAAGATTTCCCGAAAGAAACAATAACAACTCTGAAAGGTGTGCACACTTTTTTTATGAATAGTATATGTACGCTTATGTAAATATTAACGTTTAATATTTTTATTCGCCTACACTTTCCCATATAACTTGTTAACAAGGTTTTTGAACTTTTTTGCAGGAATAACTTATCGAATATTTCGCTTCTGGAGGACTAATGTAATTGTGATTTAATAATGGGACTATCAAGTGAAGGAAGTTTAAAAAGTTCTCCGAGGACATTGAATCTTTACACAATACTAATTATAAAAGTTTGAATCTTACCGAGCCATAAAAATATTTTTCTAAAACTTTTAATCAAAGTTAGAACCCAACGGGATTACTAAGAATAAGAATCCGTTTAACCTAAATGATTTTAAAACATTTCAGGATTGGCATCCAACAGATTTCCAACGGTGTTTACATAATTTCATGTAATACATAAGTATCCTATTCCTAACTACAGTACGTATGGAGGGTTAATTAGAAGCCCTTTGAACATATTATCGTCAATTCTAAGGTCTATAATTACTCATTATACAGTGAAGTTTGTTTACCATCTTTAAAAGTCATCACAATGTACATAAATATACGAAACGATACGATCATAAAAGTTTTTCGCGGTTTCACCCTTTAACATTAAAAATAGGTGTTTTTCGCCAATCTTTGATTAATCTTTGTCATTTGGGGTAATAAATATTGGGATCATTAATAATAATAATGATAATAATGTTTTATCATCTTCTTTTTTTATAAAAAAAAATAACAAATAATTACACCATCACTGGAATTTTCCGTGCTGAAGATTTCATTTACAAAATATTAAATTACATTATATTAAATTGATGAAAAAAATTTTTTTTTGTGTTTTAAGTGTATTTGGGTGGTTTCGGTGTTAGTCTGTATTTGGTGTTAATTTGTTTTCTATTTCAGATCTCCGTATGTAACGGTATCCAGCCTTTTATTTGATTTTTAACGTTATTATGGTTGTTGTTATTTTTAAATAATAGTAGGGATTTTGTTGTAAAGAGTACCACGGCATAAGAAGTTTTTTGTTCGAATGTTATATTTGTGGTTCTTTATTGGATGTGTTTTAATCCATATATAATGTTTTCTTTAAATTGATCAAATACAGAAAAAATACAGAACTTACCTACGAAAAAAGGGCACAATTTGCTACTATGAAAACAGACGCAATGCTCGGGAAATAATTCAAAGAAAGCATATTTTGAATAAAGCTAGCACGATCGGTCTGCACTTCCGTAAAAAAAATTGTTTTAAGTCGGACAGGATATGCAAAAAAATACAGAACTTACAAAAAAGGGCACAATTTGCTACTACCATATGAAAACAGACGCATTGCTCTGGAAATAATTCAAAGAAAGTATATCTTGAATAAAGTTAGCACGATCGGTCTTAACTTCGGTAAAAAAAAATAGTTTTAAGTCAGACAGGATAAATTTTACTCCTCGCTTCCATTCTAAAGCGTAATGTAGCTTAGCAATACAGCCTATTTAGCTATATGTCAATTTAATATTTCTAGCTACACGTTTATTGGAATAGTTTAGAGTAAACAGATGTTCAATTACATATTCTGACTCTGAGAACTACTTACGATTAACAACTATGTTTACTCGATTCGTTACTAAACCTAGTTTCATCTTAATCCTCTGTAATGTGTGTAGGTATGTACTTATTAATTAAACTTGCCAAAGTTACGTAACGTTAACTTCTTCAATTCCTAAAATTTATAATTGCTATTATTTATATATACATATGTGTTTTTCCACTAAAACCCAAGAGAAATTACACTACATATTTAACTTTTTTTTTATTAAATTTAATGTAAATCAAATTTAATAATGTTGTTATTAAGTTCTGAAAGTATTTTTAGTTTTTATTATTGTGACAGCTGTATCGGCGTTCAAGGCCATTTTCAAAATGCGGTTAATCCACATTTTGACGACTTATTTATATGATTTTATTTACTCCCACCCAATTCTAATTTGGATGGGTTTTTAAAAATAATGATTTATTATCAGTAAAATCGATTTTGTTAGAAAATAATTAAAATTCACTATTCTGTTAGGTTTTTACAATTATAATGTGTTTAATTTGTAATTAAATGACAATATTTTCTTAATTGATATATTTAAATGTGTCATATTGTTTTGATAATATGAACATACTGAGAAGTGGTGAATAAATATTTTTTCTTACTTCATTAATTATTATATTAGGATCATTTCTTTGTTTACTAATTTCTTTTGTTTAAGTAAATTTAATCTACGACCCTTTATTTCTATATGTAAGGGTTTAGACTCGTTGTTAAGCGGGACACCGAAACAGCTCTCACATGTTTTTTTTAAATCTGTTGATTTGAGTGTACTCTGTTATATGAAAAGAAATAATTAAATTTTAAGTATTCTTTATATGAAAAACAGAAGCGAATTTCGATAGATATAAGACATCTACGACCTTAACTATGAAGCAGAAAATCTGTGGGTATGTCAGAAGTGAAACATTGAGTTCACACTTATATTTGTAATGGTACTCGTTAGCAACGTAACTATTTTTTTAATTCACTATTATTATAAATGTCCTTGTTGTTAATTTAATGGGTAAAAAACGGAATATATACTTTAGAATGTAATGAATGTGATGCACAGTATGTAGGTATGACTACTAGAAATTTTAAAACTAGAATCAGAGAACATGAACTCTGTTTACGGAATATAACTATTCCGACTTTGCTAATTATTTAATAGAGACAGGCCATAGCTTCGATAAAACTAAGTTTAAACATTCAAATGTTAGGTTTAAATTGTGCTCCTAGAAACTTTAGAAATCAACAAAAAAATTAAATCCCCCCCCCTCCAAATCACCACTCCCTCTACCCTCACCTAATGGTGACTAATTTTGTTTCTGTACTTGTTTAATTTAAGTTAGTTTTAAGAACGCTCGTCAATGGCACGGTTGTGTCGAAACCGGTAGCGAATTTAATAAATCAAAAATAGCAAAAGTACATAATAAATAAAACTTACAAACAAAAAGTTACATTTTTCAACTGTTGAGATTTTTAAAAGAAGAGTGCTGTAACTACAAAAAAAAAACAATAAAAACAGTGTACGTATTTTGTTAATTACTTTAATTCATTATGTCATGATGATTTTAGCATCGACCATTTTACAGCCGGTGCGTAATTCGTGGGATTTTCCTTGAGATTCAGAAGATCCCTAACACTCACTTAATCGCTCCATGACATCATCCAAATCTATTCTCAACATAGAAAAATCGTCATCGTGTAACCAAAGAATCACCAAAAGTGTCTGCGATCTCTGAATTTAAACGACGCCACATTACATTAGACAGATATATGAGTATGGTAGGTGGATGGTAAAGCGGACCACCATCAAAAAATTATCTAAAATCCAAATATAACTACTAAGATAAACTAGAGCAAGGTTACAAAATAGGGCAAGAGGTTGGGAAATAGGGTGTTTATCTTTCTAAGCCATTATTTGAGAGGAAAACTACATTGGAGGATGATGAAAGTCGATTCCTTTTATAAGATGGAAAGATCTGCTAATGGTTTTTTTTTTTGCTTCACCACTGTCTGAACTAATGACAATATGTATGATTATCATTAGATTTAAACCCGAAACTAAAACAAAATATTGAACTTTCTTTGTAAAATCGTTTTTGTCATTTCTCACAGAACTATTGCAGTGTAAACGAACGGGCGTATTGTCGTATATGTGATCGTTGAATGGATATTTCAAATATTCGTAGCTCATGATCGAAATTAAGTTGTTAAATGTACAAAATGAAATTTCACCATGAGTTAGTTTCAAAAATAGAAATAATAAATAGACTAACAAAAAGTTGTACAAAGAAGCGAAGCTAGGAGTTCACGATGGAGTGCTAATAGATGAAGGATAACAGTAAACTGAATGCTGTAGAAATGAGATCTCTGAGGCAAATGTGTGGTAAAATCATGTATGATCGTGTGAAAAATATTGAGATTCGAACGAAGA
The DNA here is from genome assembly GCA_022606495.2 of Halesus radiatus. Classification (NCBI taxonomy): domain Eukaryota; kingdom Metazoa; phylum Arthropoda; class Insecta; order Trichoptera; family Limnephilidae; genus Halesus; species Halesus radiatus. Next base: position 207,804 of record JAHDVE020005036.1, on the reverse strand, counting down.
AAGAAGTGTAAGAAGAATATATGACATGAATGTAAATGGAAGAAGAAGTCGGGGACCCCCGAGGAAGACGTGGCACGATCAAGTGAATCAAATACTTGAGTCGAACTATGTCAGAAGTCTGACTAATAGAAGATAATGTATGAGACGATGTTTGAATGTGAATGAAGCAAGAAGTGTATGCCAAAATCGGGTTCTTTAGCGGTCCGTCCTTTCGGCCAACCCTTCGGGAAAACGGTGTTATGGTTAGTAAGTTAGTTAGTTAATGCAGTAGTTATGTTATCTTAATTTTGGCCAATCCACATAGATGGCATTAGTGACCGGTATCGACCACTGTCGGTAAATCAATTAGGTAGCTACATTGTTGGATTTAGGTTTGTGGCTCTCTTCGTTGGAGTATCTTCTCTTAGTACATTGATTGCTACGTATTTTCAAGTAAATTCACTGGATACTGCAAATTACGTCTAATTTAAATACAGAATGAAACTGATACAAATATACTTTTTCCTAAAATAACACTTACAATTTCTTTGTACACGTGTCAGACATTGATAAACATGCACAACAGTCGAGTGACAAGCCGGCCGGCGCACCGGATGCGAAACGAATAACATACGAATTTACGTGAAGTTGTCTTATAATTTACAGTTCTTGCTTAGGATTTTTTTTAAAATTTTTAGTAAAGTTATGATGTGGTTAATTCTTGCTTGTCCTTTGGGTGTCATAATTAATTTGACAGGTATCTACTATCTTTAAACATCTGATACCTAATAATTGTATTTCATTCCTAAAAATTATTTTTCAAAATATATTTAAATAAAAAATGTTCATTAGTAGGTACCTACTTATGTTTTAAATTTTGAAAATATTCTACCCAAACAAATCCTCTTCTTTTGAATATGGAATCTGTGGCTAACCAGAGTGGTATATCTATGGGCTAACCTAAATAGAAACTGGCGGGTTCAATTTTTTTCATACTTATTTTAAAACGTTATTGCGACAGTTCTAAATATTGGATTTCATTCAAACTGCTCTCTAAACCATCCCGGCATCAATAATAACAAATCATATTTTTAGGGAAACTGATCTAGTAATTTTCGAGAAAATCGAGGACAGACAAACATACACACATTCAATTTTATACATATATATAGATTTCGTAAAGAAATAGATTAAAGTATTTTGAATAACTTCGGTAAACTAAAGAGGCTTTCTTGGAAATTTAATAACGCACATCTACGTGTACGTTTCAAAGCAATGAGACACGCGTCTAGTTAGTGTTAAAATAATTATTCACGTCGTGTCACGTAACTATTTTTGACATATTGTATTTACGGAGTTAACAACGCAACGGAACAAAATGACGACTTATCAATTACAATTTGCTTAAGGTAGGCATGACCTTCCTGACCCCACGCCCGAGGATCCAATGAAATACTTGGAAAATGACACCATTCGTAAAAAGAGTAAATAAAATAAACTGGCACCAAACACGTAAAGTGTATACAGTTATTCCTTTTCATTGGGGAGAATATTTCGTGATCGTGATAGCCCAAAAAAAATAAGAATTACTATTCATATTCGTCACACAGTGTAACGGAGCTCACAATCGTCAATTCAAACCGTTAATTATTCGCTTTAGTTTGTGGAGCAGCCACATTACAATATTACATACCTAGTCACTGGCAGGTTATGGAGAGGTGATTTAAATCTAGAAGGTAACCGACATAGTACTTGTGTTACTTTCAAAAAGCTTAATATGGGTTGCATTTGTTCAATAATTGATACCTACCTCTAATGTTTTTTTAAAAAAAGGTAATTTAATGAAACAATCAAACTTTGCTTTAACCACGTTTATTTTTCACGCCGACCGGTTTCGGAACAACCGTTCCATCATCAGGGCTATATATATACTAAACAATAATACAACATTATGGCAGAACATGCGTAATTGGTGTCACGGTGAGGGTGGGGCCGTAACTAGGGATTAGTAAAGAGTGGGGGAAGAGATAGAGATTTGGGGAGGGTTGAAAGGAAACATATTTAAAATGGGGCTGTAAGATAGGTTTTTTTATTGTTAATAACACTCATTATTATTAAGGGATTTCTTAGTTTCTTATATCTTAATTACCAAGGCTTCTAAATTATCTAAGCGTTTACCTTTAATAAATATTAATGTGAAGAATATTGATCCCTAATTTTTTTTATCAAAACTGTGATTTTTGAAATAATTAGATAATAATTAAATAATTAGCGAATTCGAAAAAATAAATATTTTTAGACATCTTACATGTTCTTTGATTCTAATGTCGAAATTACGGCTTGCTTTTCCGGTATAAAATGAGCAATAGTTGCTACAATTTAGTTTATATATACCGGAGTGAATAAATTTTTCAATCTTAAGTGTTCCTCAAAAAAATTCCCATATTATATCTTGCATAATTTTATTTATTTATTTATTTTAAAATATTAATTACATACAATGGGAAGTTGTACCCGCTAAGCCACTGCAAGTAGCTTGTCAGCAGGAGTTTAGTCAAACAATATTATATAGCACAACAATCATCATACAAATGTAGCACAATAATAGAACAATATAGGTGTATGCATATTGTGATCAATGCACACAAGTCGAAAAATATATTTTTAAAATATACAAAAACAGCATAACAGTTTTGTTATAGAGATTCTAGACTCCAATTAAATAATACCGATTTAAATAATATTATAAAAATATCACAATTTCAGCAAGAATTAATGATTTTTTTTTTCAATTGATAATGAAATCGTAAACACTATTTTTTATGTTACCTGCAACAGCAGATCTGATTTTTTTATATGAATACCGCACAAGAATCCCAACTGCTTCCAACCGTCTGGAGTCAGTGAGACTATGGCATTCCCAATTGGAGAATGTTGTAAGGCTGAAGATATTGGGGAGGGAAAGGGAAGAGGGAGAGGATGGTGGGGAAGTTCGTGGCTATTCAGGTCTGGTCACCAAATACGGCTAAAAGCCATTTCAAGCAACGTTTCAATTCTGAATGGTGGTCTTTCACCAGGGCGATACTGAGAGTATATATGGCGATACTGCACCAGAACACATATTCTGCCACGCGGTTATAAATGAGATATTTAATGGTTTTAACAGTTAAAATTACAGGAGTCGTATTTCGCGTAGATCGTAGATGATCGTAGAGCGTAGATGCGTAGAAAAATCGACAATGGGTACAACGGTACCTGAACCTTGGGTAAGTTCCACGAGACCGAATATAGAAGCGTATTTATACTGCTAATAGATTAGTTAACGACGAGCTCTCTGCGTAGAAGCGAATATGCCCAGCCAAAAATTTCGCCTTTGCAGTACCGCTGTAAAAGGAAAGCCCTTCCTTGCCTTCTGCGCAACGTTGCATACGTGTGAACTTTGAGCAAACTACAAAAATAACAGCATAAAAGATCTTCGTGTTCAATATAATAACGCCTTCCGCATAATGTTTGATCTCCCAGGATACTGCAGCGTTTCTAGTACGTTCGCGGAGGGGTTCCGATTCTGTAGCCCTTATAAGATCCAGGGTGGCAGGAATGAGGGAAAGAATAAGCAGTTCTAGGAATATTCTCATCTCAGTCCAGACGCATACAATCTAAATGCCACAGCTCCCTAAAGTATTTATTTTCGTATATTTATTACTTATTTTTTGTGTTTCATATTTCACCTACTATACATATATTTTTATTTATTTATTTATCCAATGTACAACTGTATATGGAATGTGTGGGACTGTACTGACCTCTCCACATACCGGAATAAATACTAGTTATTATTATAACCCCTAAGCCTGCCTCATAAACCAGACCGTTAAAATATGTTAAAAACCTCGGGTGTATTTTGGTGATTCGTGCCACAATATATGTTTATTAAATTGTGATGATGATGCTGTTGAAGAAATCAAATTGAATGAAAAGTTTTTGTTACTCATTCAATGAGACTATAGGGTAAGGCCTACACAGCGCATGGTTCATTAAGCTCAATGTCCAAGATAGGTAAAGTAGAGCCAAAGCAGCGCAGCGTGGCGATAAAGGAATAAAGTCCGCACACCGTTGAGTAATGATTATGATAAAGTAAATACCATTAGCACTGAATACGGCAGCGTTATTCTGATTAAATGGAAGCGGAGAAATATAAAATGTTAGAAGCTCAGAATGAAAGAGAAAATACCCAACAGCGCTGGAGAAAAGGTCGCTGAACAAGGTGGAATAATCTTATCGTATTTCATTCATGCGATGAGCCTTATTCCAGGATTTTCTACAGCGTTAATAAGTTTAATTTATTGTTATTAAATCCGTATATTTCTCCAAACATGGCGCAGAGCCGATCGAAGCGGTCATATTCCTTTAAAATAATCTTAATGGAGTTAACAGGGAACTAAACGTCGGTTTAATTCCACTTTACAAACAAAGAGCCACCAGCCACCTCCTCCCTAACCCCTGCCCGATGCCCCTACTCAGGGACGCCGATACAATATCCATTAATGCGAGAATATTTTATATTTCCTTTGTTGAACGAGCAGAAGAATCGAGAAGAAAGGGCACCATTAGCACAGCGAGTAAACAGCAAGAAAACCACAGAATGTACCAGTCAAGAAATTTATGTTATACGAGTAATGCCTTGGAATGAATTGTCTGCGAAATTTTATAAGTTCGTTTCTTAAATATAACAAATTGTGTACTTTTAATTAGAATTATTCCGAATTGTGTGCGGCGTGGGTACGAAATAACGACCGAACAAAGAGATGTATAATATCATCCTCATAAAAGTCTTATAAACGAAGAAAAATGTGCACAAAAATGTGTTGAATTATGGATAAAAACATAAAAATATATCGTTGCTTTTATTATACCTGCCTGCGTCGCCTACAGATGATACCTTTCCTTTAAAGTAGGAAATTACTCGGGAGTTTCCTCGAAAATAATTATTTTAACCAACTAACTGAGCTGCTCGCATTATAGACGATAAATTCACCTAGATCCTGTGTATACTGGCGGGGTCCGTCTTTAGAACTTTGGGGTGGTGAAATTATTATCTAAGTTCTCAGACAGTTATAAAGTAAACTGCTTTTGATATAAAATTATTTAAAACGCAAGCCTCGGTATCAAAGGAATCTTTCGTCTCACTTAACATATTAATTAAGTCGGTTTAATTAGAAGCCTGTAGATATAAGATGAAACAAAGAGATTTGTGTATGATTTCATTAAATCAATAATTGCGCACGTTCCAAAGCACGATGACTCGCGTCAAATGCTCCCAAAGTTTCCATTCAACAATTTATACTTCGCTCAGACGCTGTCAGCGTTTAGCTTCAAGTGCCAATCATTTAATTGTATCAAATCAAAAACTAGTTAATACTCTAATAGTTGGTCGGCCATCGGGTACAGTTCGAATTACTTCATTGACGCAATGTTATTTATGGGAACACCTAAGAACCGAGTTAAACTATCGGAATACGATTAAGTACACGGTTATCGACTCGTTCGATCAAAACTTTAAATTAAAATAGAAGAAATGGATTTAAAAACTCTTGCATTCTTAATGATGGTTAATGTTCTTACGATTAAAAATAGTTCAATGTGGTTACACAACACATTCTCAGCATGGGAGAGCCACTTCTTCAGATACGAGATTCGATGTTTCAGATCAGTCTCGGAACAGCTTCTAAGCCCGTTGGATGTATTAGTCATTGCAGATGTTCGAAAAATCTACGGGTTACCAACTCTATGTTCTCTTCTCCGGTCGTATTCCAGGAAATCTGACGGGATTTCCAATTGAAGTCATTGAATAACAAGCTAGTTGTATGGAAATACGCCCAAATTAATTATATGGGGGCTCTTACTTCGGTGGGAGCAGAGATCACATTATAAAAATAAATTGCTTTTCCTCAAACAACACTCTACTAATTATGGGTACCATTCTCCACTGTCCAGAATGTCGAGAATGTTAACTCAAGTCAGGGCCTTGAAATTTTTGGTACCAGTCTAAATAATTTTGTCAGGCTTTAATAAACTTCGACGAATATCATTTAATATGTCTTACATCATGGACGCTACTAAAACCTTGTTCAGGCTTTGACTTGAATGTTCTATCAAATGTATATTTTTGTCCTATTTTGGTCATTGGTACATTTTTTTGTTTTTAATCTATGCAATCTTAATGTAATGAAAGGGTTATGGTACTATGTCTATTTCACTAGGAGAACTTGTATTGAGAGCAGGCAAAATTTACAGTTTACAAAGCTTACAAAGCTTACAAAGCTTACAAAGCTTACAAAGTTTACAGAGTTTACAGAGTTTACAAAGTTTGCAAAGTTTACATAGTTAACAAAGATTACAATTTATAGTAAAGAGTGTGCAGCGTCAATTGAACATTGGATCATACTTATAGGGGATGTTTTAAAAAAAATCGTTTAATTTTGCATATTCATCCACATCTTGGTGTCTAATTTATATATATCATAATTTGTGATTAGTCTAATGGCCAGTGGAAATACATTGTCTTCGTGACAGAGCAATTCTTTAAAATGTCTGTGTGAAAAATATCATAGTAAAAATATTTTCCAACGCCTGGTTTCGAACCAGCTACAATGAGTTCCAAAACCCCTGAGTTGTCTTTTACGGAGATCGAGCAGTTATGCTTCCTAATAGCCTAAAATCCCATTGTAATATTTCATCTCGGTTTCAACTGTATTCATCATTTTTTAAATTTAAAAAAATCGTTAAAAATTTAATCAGGAAGAAATATATTGAAATAATCCTTTACCGCTGGGAACTTGATACCATAAACAATAATTCTAAGCTTATTTTCGGAGCCTAGAAAAGAACAACGAAAACGAATATAATACTTAATCCGACTTGTCTCGTGCTTAAGTTTTTTTTTGCTTTTAACGGGGTTAACCTCTCTCGCAGTTACATCATAAAAAGACTCGGGTTGCAAGTAAGAATGAAGACAAATGCGGGGGCAGAATACAACGAAAAACTTATTTGTAGACAGAATTTAGCCAAATACATATTTAGAACCATTTACATTGTGGCTTGAATAATATATAATTACTTGAATTTGTTTAAAACAATTAAATATATTGATTGGCCGGTTTCGAAAGTGCCCTTCCTTCGTCAAAGTATTATTAAAACTGACATAAGATACAAATTATACATAAATATTTAGGTATTCGAATGGGAGGCGACCAAAGGGAAAGGGGTAATTGGGGTTTTTTCGAGAGGAACTAAGCGGTTCACTGGAAAAACATCTAGAATATCTATGAGATGAATTCACTTGGTTATTCAATATAATAGAATTAATATTTAGGGATTTTCGAATTTCAAGTAACTCTAAATTACATCAATGTTTGCATTTATTTACGGTCAATAAATGGGGATTAATTCTTCAAAGTAATAATAAAACGGTTACATTGATTACTGTTAGGTTGGGTTATATTGACGAAAAACGCTCGTTTACGCTCTGCTATGAGTCGGAATTTTGCTGAAGTGCCACCCTAAGCGACAGTTATTACGGGTATGATAGATCACGAATACAGGAAATTATTGAAGATCTAGGTAAGGTGGGGATGGTCTTCGTGTCAGTGAAATCTTTAAACTCTTTCATTTGAAGGCATTTACGGCCTATTACATTATTAACAACATATACCTCCAGGCAGAACCGGAAAAATTTGCGCTGTTATTTTTCGGTGAAATTCCCGTTATTTTTGGCGAGATTCGCATTATTTTGGTGAAATTCACATTATTTGTGAGGAAATTGAGATATTTTTTTATTTCCTTTTTTTTGACCAATAAGTTGTTTTTTTTATTGTTTCCCTTCTTTTAATCATTAAAAGATTAACAGTAGCTTTGCGGTAATAACCATTTTATGTTTATTCAAATGTATCAGAACCATAGACAACGAAATCTTTAGAACGTACAATATTACTTTCTTATTAAATATGACAGAATATCACGTTAAAATTACGAAAATTCTCGGTTGTTTACCAGAAAATGGCGAATATCACTTTATTCGCATGAAACTGGCGAAATTGGCGTTATACTAAATTGCTGGGTGAATAATATACAATAACGGTATAATACGACCGTAGTTATTCTTATATCCTTTAGTTTTTGGTCTAATTTAAATGTAAAATATGATTATTATAAAAATAATCTTGTTCTAATGTAATTAAAGAATTTTTTTAAATTTGTGGGCCGTTTCCGCATTCTACGCTGTAATATCCTTCTAGGACTACCCAGAACATCTCAGAGTCACTGGTTCTTAACATCAATCTTGTGCGATCATAAAAATAAGAAATGAGAGTGCCGGCTTAATTCATAAAATTTAGCTAATTTTATTGAATGTTTATTGGCGAAATTGGCTCCATAACGTTTCCCGCGCTAAGTAAATCCACTTGGTTGTATCAATCATTTCCAACATCATCAATTATCCATCGTTTCCCCTTAATATTAATAATTTATCATAGTAATTCCAGTAATTAAGATACGCCGCCATTCCAAGTGGCAAACGGTGTAAATACATATGTACTAAGTGCTGTAAATAGGGCAGAACTAAGTTATGCTACCATTTTGGTGATACAACCAGTTAGGCTATATTCACTCTCGGTATTATTATTTATGATACAACATACTAAGTGAGTGTAATTATGAACATGAAACATGCTGATTTAAGTGTGAAACTTGCAACTTTTCCATGTTCTATAAAATGTACATGTGTTTCTTGTTGACGCGACTAAATGAACAATGAACGCACATAATTCTTAGCTAAATATGATAGAGTTCCAAGTACACTAACGTCAGAATTAATAGACTTGTCCTAAGACGATTTCGATGGCTGGAGGCAAAGGTCACGTGACACCCATTTTGGTGCCGGCTTTGGTTCACTGTTATCCACGTTTGTTTCAAGAAATTTTGACTGCGGTAAACAATTCTCATTGTTTCATTTTTCTTATTTGAATCCCCTGTCTTTCAAATGAGAAAATTTGACACATTTCTATATTTTCCTAAATTTTACGAAACAAGGAAACAAATAATAATAATACGGTTAGAATGCTTTCATAATTTTCCACACAAGTTTGTTGGTAGTACAGAAACCCAAAAACAAAGAGCCGAAGTAATCTCGTAAGTGCAGCGCTCAGGTTCTAATCAGATGTTTGAAGATGTTATCAAAGAACACACACAAAGAATGATACGACATTGTCATACACCTCATTGCATCATGCAGGTGTGAAAAATACCTGGAGAATATTAATAAAAATTTTCAAAATATAAATTACAAGTATGTTATAAAAAATCGGTTATAAACTCAACGTGATGCAATCTCGGCTCGATATTGCATTTGTGGTGCAATACCCGCTCTCGGCTCGGTATTGCATGTATTGTGGAATAATTTATATTTGGTTATAAAGAAATATATTTATTTGCTTAAATTAATCTACTCTGTAGATAAGTTCGATACAGTTGAGGAATTCATAGATTATTATATCTATCGGAAGGTTTTAGAAACCAAAAGGCAGACCCGGTGGATAGTGTCGGAGATTGCGATTTCGAAGTTTCAATTTAATAAACTCCCACATGTAACTAAGACAAATGAGTGAATCTGGTTTAAACGGGTTCATGGGGTGAGGTTTGTCCAGTTCTTAGCATTTGATGCGTCTACCCACCAACTGCGTGATAGGCCGGGATCGGGAGAGGACGGCCGAGGGAGACCCCATAACCTCTCCAGCCGGACTCCACCTTTCGTCTTACACAAAATCATTTAGAAGTAGTAGAACGGATGGATTAATACGTCCGTTACCAACCTCTCGTGTCGTTGTCCTTCCCAAAACATCCTCTCCTTCCCTTTCTTAAAAAGACCTTCGACACACAAGATGACGGAGGCCTTGAAGGAAATTATTTTCCAAAGTAGTTTTTTTTTAATATATTGTTTAAGTTACAAAAACAAAAATCTATGCAAAAAACTAATGTCTTTTTTATTTTCTTTTACTATAGTTTACATATAGTTACATGGCATTAAGGGAATTACAAGATTGGTAAAGAGCTCTTCAGATGTTATCTTACAAAAATTGGATATAAAAGTAATGCAAGGTATGTAAATTTCCATTCCCAAAATATCATATCGTGAGGTTATTTTACAGAGCAAATGATACATAGAGATGCCCTAACACGCAAGGGGACGAAACCAAAATAATAAGGCGAGCTAAATAAGTAAAAAAGAAGAGGTTATTTTAAAAATGAACGATTTTTTAGTATTTAATTTGACTCTTTCATAAATGTCTTACAAAATCATGCGAAACATGGCAGTGAACTAGGCTGGTGCCAAAATGGGTGTCACGTGACCTTTGTCTCCAGCCGTTGAAATGGTACGTTAAGGGCCGTTTTTATAACCATCCGTTCGTAACGCTTGATACCATTGTTAACTAATATTTGGTCTACCGCCTAATTTCCACGTTTTATAAACGTTCGTTAGATTACCGGTCATTTAACAGCTATCAGCTGTTGCCCGACGATCGCTTATTTGAAAGCGTGTACCATTTTAATTAAAACGACAATACATAATTTGCATTTGTGACATGGATTCCTTATCGAGCAGTGAAAGTGACGACAAGCGAATGGAAATTATTCAAGATAAAAAAAAAAACGGACAGATATCGGTCCGTTAGCGAAACGGTTCGTTATGGAACAGAAATTTGGTAGGTTGTTCGTTCTGACATCAGTGGGTTACTTGGATTCTAATTAGGTACCGAAATATTAAATGCGTAACTAATTATCCGTTTATTGGACTTGTACATACGCAAAGCAATGGAAATCAAAGGAGAGATTATGTTCAGCAGATATCCCATTAATCTTAAAGCTTTCTTCTCTTGCGTACGACTTGTAGAATCAAGATTAACTGCGCGCTCGGTCGTCCCCGGTTGACAGTTGACTATCCCCGCTGTTTGACAAAGCACCCCTGTTTACCATTCACAATAATCTCGCTTGATGGGGATCTCGTGTGTCTGCGCCAAAGTATCCACTATGTGCTCTACCGTGTGTGAATTATGGAGTGATGCAGCTTATGTGCAAGAGGAATGCACATCACAATTCACTTCCAGCGTACGAGCAGCGAGCTTTGACTAAACTTTATTGTGTAAACTAGATATTGCTATGTTTTCAATTTTCTCAGCATATAACTGTCAATGCAATCCTCGCTTCTAAAAAAATGCAATATAACTTTAGAGTTTTACCAGTCTTTGGGGTGATTTCGAAATTCACTAAGGTACCTTGCGAAAGCTTTAAATTGGATTTCGTAAAGTAGGAACGCTTTTATACAAACTGTATCCCAGCCTCTAGGCCAATGGCACTTACATGTGTGGAAAAAAACTAATATATTGTGCTAATGATACTCCGTTTGCCGTCCATCTCTTATACTATGTTCAAATTATCGAAATGTAATAATCTTTATACCATCAATGTTCAAAATTGTTAATTTGCAAAAGGAAGGAATTATCTCAAAGAATGTATTACATCGTAAAATAGGTTATTTACTCGTATTATAAATATACTAACTTATCTAATTTTTTTCTTTAAACAACTATATATGTGTATAAGTATATGAATTATGATTTCATTCCTATAATGTTTTATTTGATTTTACTTATATCTCCACCAAATAGCTATTTTTGCTTTTTCTTTCAACGTGCAACTTTATGTTGTTTTTAAAATACTTCTGTTTCTATGTCTATTACTATTCATGATACCTCAATTTTTTATTCCTTTATAACATATAGGTTTTCAACAATATTATCATATACAAAAAAACTTCGACTACCATAATTCGGGCAATTGCCTAGATTGGTAGTTGCAAATTTTTTAACTCCGTACCAAAACTTAGAAATTAATAAATAATTAATTCATAAATAATTATTTAATTATGTGATTACTTTATTTATTTTAATAATATTTCATTTGTTTATGTGTTTTATGTTTATCACTTGTCTATACTTTACTACATTATTTTTTAGTATTCTACATATTCCTGATGAAGAAAAGAAATATCTAGATATATGTATATAAATAAAGTGGGGAATACAAAATAACTTTTAAATATTTAAAAAATATCTATACTCGTATATTACATGTTTGATTGACTTTCATGCACCAAGTAGAATGGTACCTTATCATTGTAACAATATAAATAACCAACGCAAAATCAAATTCCGTAATGAATCGACAACACAGTTCAGGTAATAAGTAGTATATCGACACCGCGGGTATTAAAAGTAAATCAACTTATAAAAATAATTATTAAATAAAAGACCCTTTTTTAAACACTATATCAAATTTTATTTTTGTCTGTGACCGGTTTCAGCCTGTGACGGCTATCTTCAGACTGGTACATTTTGTTCTTAGTCTATAGATTATATACAATTTTGGGTACCAAGGATAACAAACCATGATTTTACTAAGTAAAGTAAAATCATGGTTTGTTACAGGGACAACTGTAGAAAATTAAATAGATGTCTCATATAAATACAAATATCTAGATTGCAATTATATTCGGGTAGAACTTTGTAATCATCATAAAGATGGCAGCCAATAATATGGGATTTAATGAAGGATAATATTGACAAGTCTTGAAATTTATTTATTTGATTATACACCCATCTGGGCTTATATATTTACATGGATTTTAATACAAAGAGCTATCGAAAATTACAAGTACATAGAGATTCTAAACCATAAAGTAATGAACAATCTTTTTCAAGTGTTTAACAGTGACATAAAATAAAATAACAAACCAAAACAATATTATAACACAAATCATTATCCCTACATTATTCAATCTACAATATTACATATTGCAGGATTCATCAAAGTGCTGGTATAGATGACGCTTTACTGTATAAATCGAGTCAGAAAATACGTCAACAACATCTCCAAACTTATTTCCCAGATCATGAATCCTATCGGTTAAGGAATGAGACTGATAATTGGTTGCGTAAGTGTTGCAAAAAAATGTTACAGTTTGTCTTGTGTTCCTCGCCGGTATATTTAATGTAATAGTGGCGAGGTTGGCAGGGCTGTCAATTAGGTTGTTAATGATTCTATATAATACAACTAGGTCTGACATAATTCTCCCGTCAGAATTGAGGTACGATATCGATGAAGATGGCGTAAAGTGAACTGGTTTCATTAGCTCAGTCGGTAGAGCGGTTGTCCCGGTAAGATAGAGGTCCTGGGTTCGCTTTCTGTAGTATTTTTCGGTTTCGTGTTTCATTTAAGGTTTGTTAATATTATCTTGCAAATCTAAACGCTTTAACAATCCGCAAATACCGGTCCTTTACCAAGTGAATATCTCTTTTTACTTTAGTTTCGGTAATGTTTACTATTGTTTTACTCAAAACTAGGCACTTCATTTTTTATTATAATTATTTTGTTTTATCCATTCCCCTTCGCTCTTCTAAGCCGCGTTATATCGTAGCTGTCTTTTGAGGTCAATTAGGGTTAGTCATGATAATTTGGAAATATTCGATCGTTTAATCAAATGTTCGAATACACAATGCACCGAGTCAAGGGTTCAGGGGGCAGTAACGCATTCCTAACGAATGTGCATATTTATGTTTAGGTTTCTGGTCGTTCACATTCTTCAAATCGATTTTGCGCTTCTAAAGTAATACTGCTTTCGAGTAATAATAATGAATGGATTATTTCTATAGCGCCATTTTCGTGAGAAAATCACCTCGAGGTCGCTTTACAACATAATTTATCTAACCTATACCTTATCACTTAGACGTATATCTTTAGATTCATTACTAATGGCTTACAGCTAAGATTTATAACTAGAAACCCTAATTCACCTAATTCCTAATTACTATTACCTAATTCAGACTTATAATTAGTGACTTACATCTAAGACTTATATAGCTAGCGACTTACAACTAAGGCCTGTAGCTAGTGACTTAAAACTAGTGGCAAACACGTTTATGAACAGGTGAATCTTTTAAACAATATTGTTGAATGGTTAAAATCTACGGTTTAATACTAGAGACTTACAACTAACATATTACATTTTAATATAAATTATATTGCCCCTGTTTTCAGTGATAATTTACACAATAATGGAAAGCGTTTATGTGTGATACAAAATTTAACTATTTACAGAAATCAGAACATAACCTGATATTGTGTGTCACAGTGGGGCGAGTTTGTATATGATACATCATAGCTGCATTTGTATGCCTCCGATCAGTTTGAGGATACGTACATATATATCATATAATACGTGTTTAGAATATTAAAGCATTGATTATTAACACTGTTTTCGGTTTCTTCTGGTACTATGGTTATTAAAAGGAACGTGGTTTAAACGTGAAATTTATAAAAAAAGTTTCCTTTTTGTAATTGCTCCAAAGCATAATCCCCTTTAAGTCGTTTCTAAGACGAAATTAATTGGCGTAAGGCTTAAAATTTGCTAAAAACTTTCATGTAACACAATTACTGGAGTTAAAATGTGGTAATTTAATATCGGTAGGTCTAATCTTTTTGATAAATCTTTAGAGACTTTTTTTAAAGTATGAATATGAACAGGTGTTTTTTTTTTATTTTATCAAAAAAAACGAGTATAATATACAAACTATTTGAAAGTATTCGTTATATTAGGGTTAACTTTGTTTTAAGTCAAGAGATAATACAACGATTTATCACACTTTTTGTGTAAGACTAGTGCCTATTAGGAAAAAAAATATTATAGTTGGCAAACCTGTATTAAGGCAGAATTTTTGCCTATTATTTCGTACTATAGTTTACTTAAAATATTCTCATTTGATATGTAGAACTATAAGTTCCTACATATCAAATACATACCACTGTGTGTACTCTATTTATAGCACGCGCGGCGCGGGCGAACATTATATGATGGTATTGCACGTATTGTGCAATCTCGGCTCGGTATTGAATGTGTTTGCAATAATTTATATTTGGTTATAAAGAAATATGTTAATCTGCTTAAATTAATCTACTTTGTGGACACGTTCGATACACATGCCATACAACGCAGCAAGGTGTAAGACAATACTACAGTAACTTTCAATGACTGGACGTTTGGGTGAGGGCACCTGTAAAGGCTCGATCCTTAGAACTTCAAAATTTTAACTTTTTGTTTAACTAAACTAACTAACTAACTAACCATCACGCGGTTTCTCCGCAGGGGTAGGCAGAGAGGACGGACCGCCAAACAACTCGATCTTGGCATACACTTCTTGCTTCATTCACATTCATACAACGACTCATACATTCTCTTCTGTTGTTCCGACTTCTGACATGGCCCGACTCGAGTATTTGATTCACTTGATCGTGCCATGTCTTCCTAGGGCGTCCCCAGCCTCTTCTTCCATTCACATTCGCGTCATATATTCTCCTTACACTCCTTTCTTCGTTCATTCGCTCTACATGCCCAAACCATCCTAAGCGTCCCTTTCTTAATCTTGCTCACTACGCTTACATCAGCCTTGCATTATTTACGAATCTCAACATTTTTCACTCGATCATACATGGTTTTACCACACATTCGTCTCAGAGATCTCATTGTTTAACGCTTGTGTTTAATATTTTCCGCGAGCACGTTTTTGTAGCAAAGTATCCAAAACTCCATTGACCTAAAGTGGAAAATAGTCCTGAATTTTGAAATAAGTCTTTGTGTCAAGTGAATCTTGTGTTTAGTTTTTTTTTCGTAAAATATGCGTTTTTAAAAAGACGAATGAGGATAGTTTTTGCAGAGGTCTATCGAACGTAAAATACTCTCATTAAATTTTAAATTGAATTAGAGGGAAGTCTGAGAATTATTTTTATAGTTGTATTCTGGGACTCTACGATAGGATCTAGAGCCGATGAAGCTCCTTCTCCCTATGTTATTATAACATACTCAATTATAGATTGTCCCGAATTCGAATTTTCCTTACAGTTCTGAAGAAGTGTATTGTTTTATTATTTTATTTGCAATGATTTGAATATGCAGATTCCATTTGAGGTGTGAGTCAATGGTGAGTCTTAGATACTGCATCTACTGCATTCCTATTTACTGAATTCGTTGGAGTTCTTACAGTTATGCATTTTTATAGAATACTCATCAGGTTGGTCCGTAATATGAATGCTTGATATGGCATATTTAGTTTTCTCCGTGTTAGGGCTAAGCGTGTTTGTTTCTAACCATTTTTGAAGAAAGCTAATATACGAGTATATAAATATATTTTTTTAAATACAGCTGACCACGTGTTGTCTTGGAACAAGCAGTATCGTCAGAAAAGTTAACAATTTCCCACTGAAAATCAAGGTTGCAAAAGTCGTAAATATACATTAGGAATATAGTCGGTCCCAATACGCCTCCTTGTGGAATATCAGTCAGTTGAGCACCGATTGCTAAGTAGTTACTTGCGTTCATAGGGTTTTTTTCTAGTTTTATTATTAGCTTAATGCGCGATATTGTTGTATCAAAAGAAAAGCCTTAGCTTAGAAAGGTCTAAAAAGATTGAGATTCATTTGTTTCCTTTATCGAGGCCTTTTTGAGTGAAGTCTGTGACAACAACAACGACTTCTGAGGTACTCTTATTTTTTTTTTAATCTGTCTTGGTTTTCTGAAAGTATTTTATGGCTCTCTAAATAATCTTACTGAACGTTCTAAAGGTCGTTAATAATAATTACTAACCATCGAAATCGTAAAAGTATTTTATATCTTTATTTTTATGGTTGATACAAAATTAAATTATTCCTCATTGAAGTCTATGAATCTATACTATGTAATAATTTTGGCAAACAAATAGTTTTTTGGCTTGAACAGATATGGATGAGCAGATTACGTAGAGCTTACATCTTCAATAATAAATCAAAAATAAATAATCAACTACAATTATATACGGTGAAGGAAATCAATCATCTCTATAAAATGTTAAGATTACGATAAATCATCGGGTAGGTAGAAACAAAGACTACATCACACGAAACTAAGCTTTTGAAATATTCTAGCTCATCATTAAAAAAAGATTTATTTCATCGGAAACTATATATATCCCACGAAACTAGTCTAGAAAACATAAAGGGACTCAATGTAGGCATGCTGCTTTAAGTTGGCTTTAAATCGTGGGATTGATTTTGATAAACGTTGTGTAAACCCGTAACAGGTTTGAGAACATGTAACACTCCGCAATCTATAAGCTGCTTTTCATCAGTCGGAAGGTAGGAACATGCCCCCGAGAGATACTTAACGCCGGAATATTCAATAAATAACTTATTGCTTCGAGTTCTCCCAAGTTTATGGTCGCGCTTATACGCCCGTATAAATCACTGGTGATTCTGTTCCTTCTATGGATTGTTGCTTATTTTTAAAAGAATTTAACCTATACTTAGCCATAGGTTCAGGTTTCTTTTTTTTATTTAAATCTCATCCTCTGGTTTCCAAGACTGGCCCAATAATCTTGTAACACAAAAAATAAAATAAAAGTAAATATATGTATACTATACACAATTATTATTTTTCTATAGTATTCTTCACATCTCTTTATACTTTTTCTAGATGTATTATATTACCATAATTAGTCAATCCTAGCTTTTCCCTTCTATTTTTGTATAATGATACTTAATATGAACTAAACCTGTCAATTTGACTCTCCTAAAAAGGGATTTGTTCCTAGTTGGACAGTCAAAGCTTTCTTACATTCTGTTGCTAAATAATTCTTCTTTAATCATATAAATTATAAATTTAATTTACACTTTACAGATAATACCGAATCCTTAAAATTCCGTAATTTCATCACGCTTCAAACGCGACACTTAATATTTGATCAAATCTTGTTATTTAAAATTATGAATAATAATAGCCTGGACTCGCCAGAACTCATTAACTTTATAAACATTAAGATACCATCAAGATCAACCCGACCAACCAATCTTAGAATAAATTCTCCAATTCACCGTATTTGTGCGCAATATAACCCACAATTTCACAATATCCACATTCTTCACAATACCCTTTCAAAATATCGAACCGAAGTAATACGTACGACCACAAATTGATGCACGAGTATAAAATTTATCGAGAACATCTTCTGTCCCGATCCTATCTTCCTTTACCTCCTTCCTTCTTATTTTGTTTATTCTAATAAAACATCTGTACTTAACCACTGTTAGTAAAAGAAACTTTGTTGGCTTGCCTTTTGTTAAACTTCCTTTGCATATCAATTTGTATTAAAAGCTGTTCGTTTCTTACAGATAAATAAATAAATGTGTGTTTCATATAAACAAATATTATTGTTATTATTATTATATAGCTCCATTGATATAATACCTGTTTTCTTTATAAAGCTGGTGGTCTCTGGGATTGTCCTGTTGTTGTTTGTTGGACTTTGTCCGGATTGTCCAGACTTAACAACCATCGGACTATCGTTTCTAGCCGGCCGAGCATCTTGATTTAAGGGTAAACGAAACATGAAACGCGCTCACAGATGGCGCTAATTTAAATAGTTTAGAAACACACACTTTTAGCATTTGATGTTTTTAAATATTGAGATGAATTGTTTTTTGGCGGGTGTACACACGGAATGTGAAATGGAATAAATTGTTTTTGTAAGTTTAAAGCTCAAGTCCTCCAAGAAACTTTTAAAAAATACTGTATATTTTAGCATTTTTTAATATTTTTTTATTGTAAAATGTATAAAATTATTTTTCATATAATGGCAATTTATACCCGCTAAGCTACTGCAAGTAGCTTGTCACCAGGAGTTTAGTTAAAAAATATATACATAAAACAATAATAAATAAAAATAATCATAAAAATAGTGGCGCAATAATAGAAATCAATGGGCACAAGTTGAATTTTTTATTTTTATAATATGAAAAACAGTAGAACAGTTTTGTTATAGTGATACAGACTGCAATTACACAATGTCAATAGCATTATATTATAAAAATATCAAGTCATCACCAAGTATCAAACAGATTGAGAGATACAATAAAGTAGTATAGTTGTGTTACAGTGATAATAAACTCTTAATATGGTAGTAGAACTGAAATAATTTTAAAGATATCCGCAGATATCAAGGAGATATACAATCAAACAGACCATCATATTTGTTTAAAATATACAATAATATTTTGTAACTTTATAAGTTTCTTGAAGGACTGTAGATATAAATTAACAGTTGAATATTGATGAATGATTTTAGAGGCAACTTCGGAAATTATTTGGGGGATTAATTGTTTTTTTTCTTTTAATTATTATATTTGCTATACAAATATGATAAAATAAAATAAAAAACAAAATATCTTTAAAAAAAATGTTTTTCGCGTAAATACTAGCATTTACCCGAAAAATTACCCTATTTTAAATTAAGTACGGCAAATGTATGTTCCAGGGTAAAATAGTTATTCTTAATTTTAATTTAAGCCAATTATAATGCTGATTTTAACACTTCCTATTTTTTATTTTTTATTTTATAATTCGTTATATTTTCATAGCAGTTGGGGCATTTTTTAATTTTTTTAAATCACCACTATCCCGAAAATAATTGCTAAATTTGTCTGTAAAATCGTGAAAAATCGAACTATTTATTGGCCTATATTTCATAATTAAAAAATACATATTCGTATAGTCGTACCTATTTCAATTTTGAATCTATCTTTGTCTCCAGGCAATCCTATGTTTATATGTATTGTTTCTTACTATGGATTATAAAACATCCAAAACACCTTTACAACCAAACCTCTATTTATACACATAAACTATATTCTAAAATCTGAAATACATATAACATCTACGTTCTTGTATTAATTTCTCGTCAACTATTCTTTTCTTTTTCCATTTTTGTTACTGTTTGCATATTAGAATTAATCTTGCTTTTTTTTACAAATCTTCTGTTAGCTAAAAAAAATAATTACTTCATTACTTAATTTTTTTTAAATTCTATGTAAATAAAATTTTATAATGTTATTATTAAGTTCTGCAAGTCTTTTTAGTTATTATTATTGTGACAACTGTTTCGGCGTTCAAAGCCACTTTCAAACTGCGGTTAATCCACATTGTGACGACTTATTTATATGATTTTATTTACTCCCACCCAATTCCAATTTGGACGGGTTTTTAAAAATAATGATTTATTATCTAAACGGATTAAGTTAGAAAAAAAATAAAATTCTCCATTCTTTGAGGTTTTTACATTTATAATGTGTTTTTACGTATTAATAAATTTGAATTACGTTCAATAAAAAAATAAATAAAAATTAAATGGGATTCTACGAATTAAACACAAAAACAATTAATAACATTTATGTTCGTACATTAATTTTTCTTCAAATATTCTTTTCTTCGTCCATTTTTATTATTTGTTTGCATATTAGAATTAATCTTACTTTATTCATTTATAAATATACTGTTAAACTAAAAAAATATATATTTAACCTTACTATATAATGTTCCTATATGTGTCTCAATACAATAATTTCCCGATGAGACAGACATCAATCAATCCCTTATGTGTTATGTTTTATAAAGGTAAGTAAATAAATTTTAAAAAATACATCTGAAGCTATCCAACCCTCCAGGAGTGAGAAAATACGATGAAACGCCATACGATTTTGTCGTGGAACGCATGTCCTGCTTTATTGTCATTAATATAATATCTAGAACATACTCGTCAATCTGTTATGACAATACTCATTTCGCGACTCGAGAATTCTGATCGCTAGATCATTCCATATAGTCCCGGGGACCCCGCTTCAAAAGTAATAAATAAGCGTTAATGCTTAAAAATAACAATTATTGTGGTTCTACGTCGAGTTCATCCTTTGTTACGGCAAGGTCCGTTTACTTCTTAAGCTCAAGAAATATGAATTTCATTTAAATTTCCTGAATTTTAAGAGAATTGTCTAATAAGCCACTTTATTAACATTTTCTCCCAAATTGTGCCATTTCTCTCATTCTCTAAAGAGGACTGTTTCATTTTTAAAACAAACCAGACTCAACAGGCCCATTCTATCCTGAAATAAAAATTATTTTTGGTTAGCTGAATAGTACTGTTTTATTCCGAGTTCAAACAGAAATAAAAATCGGTGAAAATTGGATCATTTTTTTCTAAAAGAAAATTTGAGAGAACGTTCCATCGCATTTACGGATGGAAAATGTTTATTATAAATAGATTTTTTTTTCCAAAAACAAACAGTTGTAAATACAGATACACAAATCACAGTGAAGTTTCCGCTAACAATATTTTCTATAAAAATATGAAAAATATTGTTAGCGGTATTGTTATAATGAAAACATAGAAAGAATTTATTACATTATTATAAATATAAAATATTAAGACTTTTCCCTTAAAAGTCAAGTAAACAGAACTGTAAGTACAGGGTTCTTTCAATCGAGGCAAATTAAAGCAGTACGGAGAAACCTGCCGTTAAACTAGTAGTCAATTCGTACGTTGTGTCACGTCTAGATTACTGCAACGGAATACGTGCAAGTCTCTCCAAATACCAAATTAATAAATTGCATTCACTTTTCAACGCTGCGGTACGAGTTATCTCCTGCGTATCTAAATATTTCCACATTTAAGAGCATCTCAAAAATCTCCACTGGCTCAAACGTCTTGAAAGAATCCCGTTCAAGCTCTGCTGGATGGTCACTTAACGGAATGGCCCCGGCTAACTTATTGGTACTGTGTATTCCTGAAAATACCAAATCATCGTCATCAGCTATCAGGAGGTTGAAGGAACCAAAGCCCACATCTGATACTAAGTTCAGTGATCATGTTTCGGAGTATCAGGACCTAATGCTTGGAATTAACTGCCGCATGACTAAAGAATAATCAAAGACTCATCTTTTCAGACAATCATATCCATAAATGGAAGAAATACACACGTAAATTGCTTAGTTAGGCTAGCCGGTTAGTGCTCACCTAGAGACACTTCGAAAATAAGTAATTTTTTTAACGCACCGGTGCGCAAATGCGTCCACAGCCCCCAACACCGTAAATAAAAAGTGTAAAAAAAAAAGGTAAATATCTATTAAAATTAAGCTTTTTAAGGTAATTTTATAAATATTATCCAGTAATAAAAATTAAAAATATTTTTAAATAAATACATACTCTTCTTGTGCCACCAATCTTCTAATAAATCTAATACCAATAGAAAAGGAGGATAAAATAGAAATTATAAAAATCATATCTTCTCTAAGCGTAAATTGTCTAATAAAACTGTGTTCATCTGAAGCGACCTCCCAGGTAAGTAAGTTTTTCTGTATCTGTTTATACATAATTAGATAGAGAATAGGTAATATTTGTACAGCGCCCTTGAGGTGATTTTGCACAAAAACAGCGCTATACAGATCATCCAATTATTATTATTGGTATATTTGTTTATAAGCGGCTAATGTATACTTGTGAAAACTTCAACGATTCAACTATTGCCATTTTCCGTAGTGTAATTAAAAATTCATTTGATATGCATTTCGTAATGGTATGTGTCATCAATAAGTAGCCGAAGATTGATAGATGTCTCGATAACGGAAAGGCGAACTCTGTGACACTTCACCTCAAATATAACGCTTGTATCATCGGACTTGTTATTTCATGCGATACTACAGAAGTCCAAGGGTAGAAGATGAGAAGTAAAAGGGGGAGGGGGAAGATTAGGAAGTACTGGCTATTCAAATATAGTCACTAAACATATCTACCGCCATTTTCAGAAACGTGTAGATTCCAAATGTTGGTCCCAATCAAGAGCGATGTTGAATGTATTCAACTCTAGAACGAAGTGCAAACATTGAAACATTGACTGGGTCAATGACCTTACCCCTCTGCCACAGATATTGTACGTAGTTGACATTATACAAATGATTAAGATATTAAAAACAGAGAAAGTGCCAGAATATTTTTTAAAAGATATTTATTATATTTAATTAACAACATTGTTTACATGATAACAATAGTTGGAATTATTACCTTTTACTTTTTTTTTTTTTTTAATTAATACCTCCCTAATTGAAAAATTCTCGTATTTAGAGAGGGAGTACTGTGATGGTTTTTTATACGAAAATTACCCACACATTTGTGGGGTTTCGCTTATAAAACTGTTGCAGACTGTAAAGAACAACAACAATAATGATGATGGTTTTGGTTGATCGTAATAAGGGATAATTTTAAGGTTTAAAAGGTCAAGGAAAGCTAAACACTTAAAGAAAGAATTCACGAAACGAACATGCTCCTCGAAAGTAGTTTTTTCTTCTCCAAACAAAGGAGCACTCCATACAATTACTCTCAGATCACTCACTGTGTTCCATTTTTCAAAACGTTGTGTTTGGTTTGGGAAGGTAGGGAATGGATAAATGACAATTAAGGTAGGAACCAAACACATTATCATTTCAGAACCTAACAACACTAATTGCAAAAAAAAAAAAATTTTTAAATTAAACACATGTATAAACATGTACACATTTTTTCGAGTGAACTTATAATATACATCTAAAATTAGTTTCTTATAAAGTGTATTCTAAGTTTTTCCTTTAAAATTTCATAATTTTTTTCAGCTTGTATTTCTTTGGGTAGTTCGGTAAAGCATTTTATGGCTGAATATGTGAAATTGTGTTGAGCTGTTGTTGTGTTAAGTTTAGGGATTATGATTTGTCCTGTGGTTCTCAGCCTAGTTGTCAATCAGGTGGTTTTTTAGAATTATTTTAATGAGTCTTCTTTGGACTATTTCCAATGGGGCTAAGTTTGTTTTATAGGGTCACCCAGCCTATTATTCCATTTTGTTGAATTGATTGTGCTAATGCACAGTCAACCTTCAGTAGGATAGATTTTTGTAAAATATTACTTAGTTTGAGGAATATGTAATGTAGTTTTCGTATTCGTTTAATATTTTACGCAATATGTTCTGTCCATTTAATGTGTTGATACATTATTTCTAATTTTGATACATTGTTATGCCCAAATATTTTTTTTATAATTGGAATTATGATGTTGTCCTAATGTTAACTGAATTCAAGTGCTTTACACGTTAAATAACCAACCGCAAATAACAATGATTTAATTACCACTTGGAAGTTCGTGCTTTCGGAAAAGTTCGCGTCAAAAATTTCAAAATTCAAGATCCGCGAACAGCCAAACTTTTTCATTATTTAAAGTCCATATTGAAGTTAATTATTCCACCATTATTAATAAGGGGTCGCCTCCGTCATCTCAATGCGTTAACAGCTCAGAAGGCTCCATTGATTGGTCGTCTCAAATCAGCGCCTGTCAAAGTTACACCTTTTGCCTCGGGGCGGAGAATAAAAACTTCAGGCGATTTATTTTTGACATGAGTTATGTACTAGAAATTGCAGGCTTCATAATCATCTCTAATGGACATGTCTGTTGGCTAGTGACCTTTGATGATTGGGTTTCTGCTAATTTTAATCACATTTCTTTGTTACCACACACTGCACGGACTTGTGGAATTGTGGAAAATCCGCGTGGAAAATGATGTGAGGCAGGTGAAAGAGATGGGGGGATGTAGAAGGAGGGATAGGAAGTACCTGGTACATATATGTACAGCTGTTTTTAGTTT
This sequence comes from Halesus radiatus, assembly GCA_022606495.2. NCBI lineage: Eukaryota > Metazoa > Arthropoda > Insecta > Trichoptera > Limnephilidae > Halesus > Halesus radiatus. The sequence continues at coordinate 183,198 of JAHDVE020005036.1, read as the reverse complement.
GTTTTATATTGTTCCTTTATATGTTATATTTATTATATAAAATCCGCTAACTTCACTAGGACTAAGGCTATATCGAGGTAACAAATCAAAGTAACATAAGAAATACAGATTTTTATAATATTTATAAATTATTCGATTATCGATTTTAATATTCAAATATCGATAATGTTACAAAAATGTTTCATACAGATGGATACTAACGCGGCTCGAACGTATGAGAAATCATTTGTCAATCAAAAACAACAGTGGTGTATCGGACGCTTTGCCGCCCATTTTAATATTGTGTGAATAATTGTAACTTGTAAGGGAATCGGGTCGTGTGGAAAAATAAATGTTGCTTCACTGTTCGCACACAGGCCCGATTCCCAATATTTTTGTATATGAGACGACGGGTGGTCTGTGGATGAGCATGTTTCCCCAGACCACTCTGACCACTAGAATGAATAAAGATGACAGAGCAAGATGACGCGGCGGGAGGGAGACGGTGATGTCGGGTAAAAACTTTCACGGCGCTGCTCGATGCAAATTTTGTGTCGATAGCGCCGTGAGAAGCCAACTAGGCCGCCCGGCGTAGCGCCTGGTTGGCATTTGTATACGGGCCGAAAACGGGAAAATCGGCAGTCATCCAGCGACACTCGAACTGACATCACCTCTGCTCCACCGACCGCTCTACCTCGCTCTTCTTGAAACTGACCTGCCTTCTTCTTCTTTGACCCCCCGCTGACTCTTGGACCACCCCCCGGAATACCTCCCTCCAAGAAACCAGACCCTTCACCACGGACAAGCCACGCAGAGCAGCATCCGAGTTTGCACAAAAGTGTGTATTGTGCAAACGGATTTGTACAGCCGCAGGAGTTTTTGCACAAAAGGAGTATTTTGCAAACGGCAAAGTGATACAGAGATCGTTGTCGTTTCCTCCTGGCAAAAGGAACGATAGGTCGCCACCCCCTCCCCTCCAGACCGCTTCGTAGATTGGGATCAGCGGCTTCTACAGTTCGCTTGTGTGCCAGGACACGTCTGGTACAAGTGGTAATGTTGAATCTTATAATATAAGACATGTCTATTAACGACAAAGATGAAAAAAATTGTTGGCAATCCTCGGCTAACACAAACATTTTTTTTTTTTAAGTAAACAAAGAATTAGATAATTTAATACATTATTTTGCTTATACGTACGTACTACGCGTAGTATGTAACTCGGTGCATTTACGAGTATAATATACCTACAACTGTTTTCTATTATTTAGACCAATTACTGATACTAGAAAATTTTAAGTTTAAATATTATCAGTCCCTAGTCCTAGTAATGTTTCAATATTTGAACTGACAACACACTTCTTCTATTCTAAAAACTTTTTTGTTTTTGTTTTAATGGTTTATTTTCGTTGTTTCTGCTACTGTAATAATCCAACGGTCAATCATTTAGTTTATGTATTTTCACTTGTCATTATAATGTCAAATAGCCACCTCTGTGATAGATTGCTCTGAATTACTTGATCTAAATCGATTAAGAGTGCCCATCAAACAAAATCACATACTACTAAGCCTCCCTCAATGCAACACTACCTCAAAACAAAACACATTTATCCACCACTCTTCACACATTTTTAACACTTCGTCATTTGTATTTATTAGAAACACAAACAAAATATTTACATAAAAGCATAATACATAATATATCAAATATACATATACAATCGGCGTATGAATGTCTCTAATAGTACGCAATATAGTTTATGAATTATTTAGTTACAAATAACAATGTTTATTTACCTATCTCACTGAAACTCGGTGCGTGCAAAAACACGATAGTGAAATAACAATATTGTTTGTTTGCACGATGACCAAACAAACTAAGATACATAAAAAGGTTCAAAGATTTTACTAGCTTTAAATTTAATTTATTTATGAAGGCATAAAAAATCATCAGCTATGGCTTTTTTATTGAGATTTTAAATATACTAGTATTTATGGAAATTGAGAAAATTTCAATTTTGTGACTTTTCGTGTTTGAATAATTAAGACACTTGAATGAAAACCTATTATTGGTTCAATTTTTTATATATACATATTTACCATACTTCATAAATTCTGTAAACAGTTCATTTTACAAATAAAATAAAATAACCGATGCAACACTGGTAATAAGTTGTTGATCCGATGTAGGTTTGTATACTCGTATATACCGATTGACTTAGCGTCATATCTTCCCAATTCTTTAATACGAACCGCGCCTAATCAGCGCGCGCGCCGACGCCACACTCCACACTCCCGTCAGCCATCAGCTCAGCTACCCGCCATTGTTCGCGATACTCATTTGGTATTCCTGACAAATGAATTTCGACAAAGGGCCAGGCGTGTTGAATTGATCAGGATGAATAAATCAATATCGCCGGATATTCCGGATAATGCTGCGTTCACATGAGCAATTTGTAGCTCGGTATCCGTAAACACGTAGATCTTAGTACTTACGTACGAGGTACGAGGTCCCGCCATCAGCCCGCGGCTCGCATTAAGAATGGATTTTGATTTTGGAATTGTGACGGTTTGTTTTAATCAAAAGTTTGATAGTTGTTTCGACGTGAATTGGCACCATCAAACTGTAGGAAAACCATAAAAATAACCCCACTATGATGTGATGCAATCTAAAAATCTTTTATTATTAGCTGTGGGCCGGAAAATTGGAAATCCACTGGAGAAAGAATATTAAGAGTTAAGTAAAGATGTCCTATAAGTAGGGTAATAAAAACGTGATAAGCAATAAATATTACCAATATGAAAGTAAAGCTAGCCGCAAATTAATGGTAATAATTTTTGTGTTAACGTATAATATTTACGTAACTATGAATTAACATTATTGATATGTACGAGTACACGTCGTCTTTTTTCACTTTTGAATGGTTTTGGACACAACCCGCATTATTCAGCACAATTTAACAATGAAATCAAAAACACAAATATTAATTAAAAAGGGTAAAACATTTTAGTATAGTTTTTTTTTATTTTAGTCATAAAACAGGCATTATGCCCAAAACTTACATACGAGTAAATAATTGTTTACATAACAATAATAATCAATAAGTACAATAAACAACAACAAACATTATCTCGCAAAAATGATAATAATAATGAAAAGGAAGAGAAAGGTCGAAAACACATTATAAAGTAGGTGTATAAACTAACTCCTCATTGTCACCTGTGGTGATAGTACACTGTTTTGGTAATTAATAAAGGGCATCATCACATTATCAGTTTGATATAAATGGTAAAACTTTTTTTTCAATTGATTAATTGTCATTAAAAATGTCTATTTCATTATTAGATCAGTGAACTCGTATAGTATTGTAATTTCATAATATCCGCGGTTATGTACAAAGAAGAAATCCAGTGGGACAGTGGCATCCATTGAGTGTTATCTTTTGTATAACTCCCGTATCACTCTATTTTCTTTTATTTATTCCTATGTTTAAGGGGGAGAGGGACGTCGGAAAGTTATAATTTATTAATTCAAAATAATGATGGTATTATTACGCAATACGAAAAACATAATGTTTTTAAATAGAAAAAATATTTTGTAAATTTACATAGGCTTAGCATATATCAAAATCTAAGCAGAAATATTACTTTTTTCTGACCGTTCCATTGTATGTTTTACAAAATATTTAAAATACGAATATGATTTTTAAAGTGGAGAAAAGTATGTTTAATAATTTGTCGTTGCGTTTTTGTAAAAAAACGTAACCAAAAATTTGTAATCCGCATTACAAAAAAAAAAAATTTTTTCTGATTCGATTAAAACCTGAACTATTTTTAAATTAAATTATAATTTCGCAGTATTCTTTTTTTTTTTAATAGTACCATGCCTGTCTCATTAATAGAACCTGTGTTGAGAGCAGACAAAGTTTACAATTTACAATATAATGTTATGTAGTTTCAAAAGGTAATCCGAGTTTATAATTAACATATCTTAGAAATTTATATTGAACTTTTTCAATAGAGTCGGGGTGAATTTTATAGTGAGGGGACCACATAGAAGAATAAAGCGATTTTGCCATTCAGTTCTAGTATCGCAAGCAGTTTGGGCATTGACAAATACACTTCTATGTTTAAAGAGATATGTGAGTATGTTTTTGGGTCCAATATCCAAAACACGGATTCTCCTAAAGATTTCGTCTGAACTGCTGGTGATCGGTAGTTCTAGAATAATCTTTATAATTAGTTTCTGACCTAAGATATAAGAAGGTAGACACTCTATCACAATTAGCGTATAATTGACAATACGACGATTAGTTGAACCTTGACATACAGGTATAACGCACAATGGTGTAATAACGTTGCTTTGTTGTTTTGTGGCAAACGGACAACAACACAACAATACCAGAATGATAACGCAGTGTCGTTTTGTAATAATAATTCTGTAATTACCTTTCTCTTGGCGGCAATCGCCAAAGGGAATTCTCCAATTGACATCGTAGTCCGGCGCCATGTCAATTGCGGCCGGATTACCAAAATGGCCACACACGGATAACCAGTATCCACTAATTTAAGTATGTAAATTATAGGTACTTACCTACCATTTCGTAGGAATGTACCAACCATCAGTCTGACATTTAAAAATAGACAAAATTTGGGCGCCGTGATCGTTTAAAGGGTTTTAAATGACAACACCGGGATGGTTCATGGAAAATTACTAGGTTTAATAAAGCACTACGATCCAAATGCATAATTTTTTTCAGAAATTGAGGCTACTTTTCGAAAGGAGATGATTCTACATCACATTCTAAGACAATTTTACATGTGAACTTCTTTTATTTATTTAACGCTTAACAAGATAAATACATTTCAAATTTTACAATTAAAAAATCGTTAATTTAATCGAGTTAGGTTTGTTTAAAATGAAATGTGTAAATTTTGTAATGTTTAGAACAAATTTCAAAGACAAATTGAATAGCTCGGTGTGCCAGAGAAAATAAAAAATTTAGTTCCACTTTAATAAATGTCTACATTTTATTGCCAAGCTACATTTTAGAGTTTTATTTCACAAACTTCTTCCTCGTTCTTCCAGCGTGTGTTACATGTCTTATAAAATCAGCGCCCTCTCTGTATCATATAGCGAACGAAAGAGAGAAAGAACAGCGATTCTACGAGATATAATATTTGAGTAATGTGCATACTTAGCAATTCTTGGGGAATATGACTTCGAGGATTGGTACTTTGCAAGGCCATATGAACATAATAATTGCTGAAAGAACCATTGCTTCTGAAACATCGTTATATACATTATTAATAACAATGGTTAAAACATTATGTACGGTCTCCGTGGTTGAGTAGTTACGATCCTTGGCTACGGTCGCGGGTTCAAATCCTGGCGTGCACAAGTAAATTTTATTTGATTAAATTATGTTATTCCACAATTTGTTCATTAAAAATAATATGTAGTATATTTTCGACACGTTCCAGAGTGGTAGATACTATTAGTACCGCCCTGGCGGAGGACCACTATTCAAAACGTTGATGAATTGGCTGTAAATACCTCAGAATAGAGAATTTAACTATCAAAATTATTTCTGAGCAAATCGGTGTTTCCCGAAAACATTAATAATCATTTCAAACGACATAAAAACTAAACTTGGGTTGGTAAATAAAATCATATAAGTAAGTTGTCGCAATGTGACATAACTGTAGTTTGCAAATGGCTTAAACACAGAAACCGATGTCATAATAATAAAAATTAAAATAATCGCAGAACTTAATAATAACTTTATTTAAATGATTTTCTACAAATTAGATGTTGTAGAATATACTGTGCACCGAATCATCAATAATAAAACGTGATTATTAATGGCATAAATATTTAATAATTTTGTTATGTAACTATGTAAGTTGTCATTCGATCAGTAAATCCCTTTATAACTTCTCTGCGGCATGCACTTATATATTATTATACATACATATATATTATAAATATGTTACACTTATGGTATATACCAACTATACATCATGTTATTTTTTTTAAAGTTCTGTACACATAATCATTATTTTTTTCTTTTTAATTTTTTTTCAACTTATGTACATTGATCACAACATGCATGTGCCTAAATATAAAAATTTTGCCCTACATTTGTATGATTATTGTAATTTATTGTTGTATTATATTATATTTTTGAAATAAACTCCTGCTGAGAAGCTACTTGCAGTGGCTTAGCGGGTATAAGTTCCCACTGTGTATAATTAATATTATACAATAAAAATAAAAAATAAAAAAATGTTAAAACATGTAAAAGCCCTTTGGGGCATTAATGAATAAATAAATAAATAAACACGTTTCGATTGTGAATGGTCGTCTTTTTCCAACTGGAGTGACAAAGCTGGTTAATAAATATAAACAAAAAAAAAATCTAATTTTGAAACTGTCAATTAATTGTGGAATTCCATTTTAATTAGAATTATATTGATTTAAAAAACTTTGTGACTTTTTCCACTTGTTTCTTTTCGATCAGACCGGTTTCACCCTATCACGTGCATCTTCAGACTGGCACAATTAAAACTAAATCTGTGGTATATATATAGCATCGATTTCAGGAGTGAGTCCCATTGCTTTCTAACATTGTTTTTATTTATGACTTGAAATTTGTTTTATTGCTGACGGTACTGTTTTACTACTATGTTTTAAACTACTTTCGGGTTGGTTTATTACCTTCTGGAAGACGGATTACATTCTGTTTGTTTACTTAATCTAGCGTTCTTAAAAATTTACATAATCTCATCGTGTCAATTTTTATTTAAAGATATGTTTATTTCTAGTTTTGATTTTTCCCTGTGATTTCCGTCTTGTTGCTAAAATGAATTTTATAGCAGTTTTTGCCATGATAGGATGAAAATAAATAAGTGTAAAAAAATTACAAAGGTTTTTTAATAAAAAAAATTCATAACAAACAAAAATGCTACTATGATCTCTGATAAACTTCAATGCAATGTGATTAAAGATCTCAACTCGGAGTCGGGTAAATGGAGATTTTTCAAATATAAATGTTTAGTTATATCAGAAATACGTGAATAAAATACAAACTTCGTCTATCCTTCAAACGGAACCATTTTCAGTGTGGGAAATATTTTTAATACAAACATCTCATTACCCGGAGTCTGAGAAAATGAAATTCCCCGTTCGTATTCCTTGCATGAATTGCTTTCCACGTTGCTTATTTCATCACCATTGGAAATTTATTTTACTTTATTATATTCTATTTATTTTTCCCTTCTCTTAATAAATATCTTAATACGCCCTTAAATAATGTGCCCTTAAACCGGGATGGATACAAAACGCCCCCCTTCACCCTTGACAATAATAAATCTCGAGACAAACATTTTTTTAAGATCTTCCTTTTGTTTAGTGGGGTGAAATTATTCTGGCTTCGATTATTTGTATTAAGAAAACAAATAATTAGGGATATCAGTATTTAAATTCGAAATAATTATTTTCCGCAAAGTAGATATTAACTATTACGCTGGCTGATTGCAAATCGGTGATTGGAATAAAGTATTTTTATACCTATGATATCAGAACACAACTGAAATGATACTTCTCAAAATTATAATGCATTTACGTATCCGAACACTTAACACAAAGGGGAAAACTTTTACTATTTCAATCGAAAAAAATTACCAGAGATAACAACTATAAACACTCTTGGACCACCTCAGGACATATTCTACTAAGGGAAACAGACACCTCCAAAATTATTAAAATAAACAATGTACTTGATCTTGATCGACTAAAACGTTTATTACTGTGAATGACGATAAAAGGTATGTCAAATTTTACTGGGCAACAAAACGTTAACCTCACTGTTAAATTTTCTTACCATACTTTACCTTCTTTGGTTCAAATTCAAGCTTTTTTTAATATTCTTTAACAAAAAAGTAGATCATTTCGTTAATACTATTTTACTAAAATATTTTTATATTGGTCACACTACTATTAACAATATATATACTCAAAATAATGTGTTCATACTTTCTTTAAGATATTCCTCTAGTTTTAACATAATTACTGTAAAAATATGCAATTTCATGCTTTCTCATCATATGTACAAATAACACCCCTTTTATTAATACAAATATACCCCACCGGCAACAACATTTGCAGTTATATTTTCATCAAGGTTTACTGGCAACAGTTAATACATTTATCTCAATACTATATAAAACTTTGAAAGAAATTTATTGCAAATGCTCAAGCTCCGTTTTAATTTCACCTTTGTTCATTTCACATATCATTATAACTGTTTATTTTGTTTTAACATACATTATTCAGAAAAAAAAATTTTTTTTAGTCAAAACAAATGATTGCTATTAATTTACAAATAGAAAACCAAGGAAACATAATGACTCCTGAAACCAATGATCCCTTAAAGTGTATAGATATACTAAAACCTTATACACGATTAAAAATATTTTCAACAAATATTCGCAGCATTGATAAGAACTATAATGACCTACTTGTAACACTTGTCGGTTTGAATAATATTTTTGATATAATAATTTTAACTGAATGTTGGATCAAAACAAATTATACTCACAAAAACATTCCAGGATTTACAGTGTTCAATACACAAAATAATAAGACACAGTCAGATGGATTAATTGTATACGCTAAATCCGAGCTAGACCCGATTATCTCTGAACTATTAATCGATAATGCCAACTGCCTTACAATAAAAACCAACCAAACCACAATTCTAGCACTATACAGGTCACTTAAACACAAAATATTTCATCCTTCCTTAAATCATTAGACTTGGCCTTATTGAACTGTTCACCAAATGAAGAACTAATGGTAATTGGTGACATTAACATTGATTTACTTAAGCCTATGTCAACACAAAGACTAGATTATAAAAATCTCATGACTCAACACGGGCTTGTTTCTCATATTAATGCTCCTACTAGAGTAACTGATACGACAAATTCATGCATTGATCACATATTTCTAAGAACAAAGAAAAATGCCCAGGGAACTCTATATCAACCAACCATAACAGACCATTACTCAATAGTAATTGGCCTTATGCATAAAAAAACCCATTACCGGAACATCACGTTGTAACATAAAAAAGAAAAATATTAATTTCGAGAAATTGACTTCCATGAAACTTGGAAAATTGGCACTCCACTCTAAATTCCAGAGACGTAAACGTTGCTTTTAATACCTTTTCTGATACCCTTTTGCAACATATTGAGGATGTCACCAAAGAATCCCCTTTGAAAAATTAAAAAAAAAAAAAAACTAAAACCATGAATCAGAGATGGCCTAATTTTTTGTATTAAAAAACGGGACAAAATACGACATTCTCTCGTCAAACCAGTATGGCTTCAGAGAAGGGCTAAACACAGATTCAGCTATTTTAGAATTAACGTCACATATAATACAAGCCCTAGACAAAGGTGATAAATGTTTGGCAATACTTCTGGATTTAGCTAAGGCATTTGACACAGTTTCTCGCCCAATCCTTCTAGCTAAAGCTCCAAAAATCGGAATAAAGAATAAGGCGTTTGAGTGGTTCAAATCACACCCAACAGACAAAAAGCAATGTGTTAAGCTTCCATCACGTAAATCATCTTATCCAACCAGCATCAGTTTTGGTGTACCACAGGACAGTGTACTCGGTCCCATATTTTTTCTCATTTACATTAATGATTTATGTAGACTACCGATTGATTGCAATATAATCACTTTCGTCGATGATATTACACTTGTACTAAAAAGTAAGACATGAGAAGAAAAATTTCATAGAGCGGAACTAATATTGAAAAATATTAAACAAAGGTTGGATGACAATCTACTGATGTTAAATATAAGTAAAACGAAATATCCAACATTTAATCTTAATATTCCAAGTCAGCCTTCAATCAATTATGTACTAAAAATACATTCTTGTAGAGATCTCTTAAATTGCCTATTGGAACGAGTAGATTCCATTAGGTACTTGGGTGTAATAATTGATAATAACTTCGATGGGAAGAATATGTAATTAATGTCACAAACCGTATACGAAAACTGTCCTATATCTTCAGATCATTACGAAATATATTAAATAAAAATACATACTTATACTAAAACAGTATACTTTCCCTATGTTAATCAATTATATCGTATGGTATAATAGTCTGGGGAGGACACTTTAAAACTATATTAAATCAATTAATTAAAGCTCAAAAATTGATATTGCGTACTATTTCCAAAGTACACTATATTCACCCCACGAAGGACTTATTCAAGGACTTCAAAGTACTAAATATAAAATCCTTATACATCAAACAAATATCCTCCTATTTTACATTTTAAATTCAAATATATGAAAAAAAAAATATATTGTCAAATCAAACTACAATACTAGATATTCCAACCAATCCAATTATATTATTCCAGCAACAAAAACATCAATGGCACAGTCATAATTTAATTTCCTTGCTCCTAAAATCTTCAATAATTTAACAATTGAAATAAACGCAATAACTAAATACCACAGTTTTAAGAAGGTGCTTGGAGACGTAATAATGAGTGATTGTGATAGTGTTAGTAGCCTGATGATGATGCCTCAGAAAACGAACCTAAAGTAAAAAAATCGAAGAACACACAAAAACGTGACTAACCTTTCCAGTTGTCAAAAACAAACCACTTATCCAAAATGGCTGATAATGCTAACATATGATAAACATATGCGTAAAAAAACGATAATCGAATATACACAGCCCGCGAAAATTCAAAATTCACCTTTTCTTTTGAACAAACCTCGTATGTGTATATTATATGCGTAAGTGTTTGCCTGTGTATGTATGTGTGCACCTATGTCCACATGTGTGCATGCTTGCACATATACAAATAAAAAAATAATGTTTTTGTGATCTAATCCTTACGCATGTTTTTTTCTCCTTTCTATCTTCTACTTTATTTTATAACTTTTCCAATTGTCAGCATGTTTATATAATTAATATAATAAATCCATATGTTTACACTAGACTTCATACAAAGTAACTATACTCCATTGGTCACCATGAAACAGGCAGCAGCCTAGTATGGTGATCTAATGTATCTACTCCATGTAAATGTCAACATTAAATATCATGTATTTTATAAATAAATAAATACAAATAAATATATTTTATTAATTTACAAGTTGTACTACCCGGTTTCGCTTTTAATTTATTCATTTAGTCTGGGTAGTCAGGAAAAAGTTATGGAAGGTATTGTCCAAGTATGGAGTGAATACGAATCTTATACAGGCAATCGCGTCTCTGTACGAGGGAAGCGTTGCATGTGTTAGGGCAAACGGTGATTTTACGGAGTGATTTGACGTCACAAAAGGTGTTAAGCAAGGATGAATGACGGGGTGCTGATTGCTAACAGTATGGAAGATCTACAGTCTCTCGTATCTAGGATGAATGTATGTATGAATAATGAGCTAATGATGAATGTAATTAAGTCTAAAATCAAGATGTTTGAAAGAGAGGGTACGAAAACAGAGTACAATATAGTTGTGTATGATGAATACTTGGACCAGGTCGATGAGTTTGTATATTTGGGAAGTGTAAAATATGGACAGAGAACTTTAGATTCCTAGCTGTTTAAATATGTTACCCGCTGAAAAAACTACATTGAAACTAAACAGTTAATAAATATATTGAAAATTTGGCTAGCTAAAAGAAGCAATTTGTATAGATAATTAGGAAATATTATTTTATGTACGATTTATTGTTGTAGTTTATGTTTTTATTTTTTTTAATATAATTTTGTAGAAGTATATTTGAGTAAGATTCTAGAGAAATATTTATGATTTAAGTTTGTAACATATGTTTTTTTTAATGTTTTTATTTTATATAGATTTATATATTTCGTAACCTTAACTGAACATTTTGATATTTGAATAACTAGCTCCCGTTAGACAAACTGCAAAAAAATAGGTCAACGGGACTTTTTGCATTGTATTTTTTTTTGTAAAATATAAATAAAAATTTAGTAAAAAAAGAAGTCCTTAAACCAAGAAATTGGCCCAGAACGCTTCTTTACTTTGTACATTCAGTGGGCGGTGTCTACGCGCCGTACCTAATACGTGTGTCGTATGTAATTTTTTATTGTCGTCAGCAATATAAATAATGATGTGTTTCGTGTCACTTTTATGTCTTCTTCCTCAGGAAATTCGACCTTCGACGGGCGATTGGACTACTGCGTGATATTCATGATGTACAAACGACACGTGGTGTTGTGATACTATGGATATATTTGTATGTTGCGACGATTATAAGAGCATCGCATAAGAGCTAGTGTACTTTTTTTTAAATAACCTTTTTACTTACCTACAATCTAAAAGCTTGTTCCTATTTTTTTTATTTCTTTGTATCACGCACTATATTATGTATTATGCAATTTCATACATTTTTACGTCATCCCAAATATAAAAACACGTAGATTTTTGTTTCACTTGTATATTACGTATCATGTAGATCAGGCTACTACTATAATTATTTTTTAACTAACTAACTAACTAACCATCACGCCGTTTCCCCGCAGGGGTAGGCAGAGAGGACGGACCGCCAAACAACTCGATCTTGGCATACACTTCTGCTTCATTCACATTCATACAACGCCTCATACATTCTCTTCTGTTATTCCGACTTCTGACATGGCCCGACTCGAGTATTTGATTCACTTGATCGTGCCATGTCTTCCTCGGGCGTCCCCGGCTTCTTCTTCCATTCACATTCGCGTCATATATAAATAATTTTTTTTTTTAAGTATTATCGACAAATTAAAAACGTTTCCCTTTATCACTTCTCTGTATCATGCACCTATCCAATATTATACGAGTACATACATATATTTCATAAATATATAATTTCACACTTATATACCTACTACGTATCATGTTTTTGTTTTTGTTAACTTAAAACCCATGTTTTTGTTTTTGTTAATTTAAAACTTTTTTTCTTTCTGTATACAAAATCATCTAAATGTTAAAATATATAAAAGCCCATCTGGGCGTTAAAAATTAATAAATAAAAAATAAATATTCAGTTGAGAACATCCGTAAGCCAAATTTTGTAATTTTGTTGGAACCCACAAAAAATGCATTCCTTCTTTGCGATACCACCCCCAGAATGTCCCGTTTCCTGCTGCATCCCTCCAATTTCCCGCACACAAAAGTACAGTGTTGGCCTCCGGTCTGTACAATGAACAACTACCTTTATTTAGGCCTCATAATAGTTCCGTCCAGTCCTCGGAGGTCAGCTTCTTTGCTACAATGCTACACAAAATACTCATTTTTTCAGAAAAACATGCACAAACTACAACATCATTTCAGACGATGATATTTTCCATTTATCCTTATGACAATTCAGTAAATTCTTATCATAAAAATATATATTACAACGTTAGTTATAACTCTCCCTGTGCTATATTCTTTTTCGGTTGTTAGATTTAAAATGTATTTGAATTTCACATTATCAAAATTTATTTTATTTTTACTTATGTTTTCCTAAATAAAATATATAAAAATATTTTTTTTGTATCCATTGGGCATTAACTATGTAACAATTTCTAGACATTTTGTGTTTACTGTATCGGACGTCCCGCCTCTCCCGGAATGTTTGACGCACATTTCTTGTTTGTTAATATATGTAACGGGCGGTCTGTGGCGAGCTTGTTCTCCACCGACCGCTCATAATTAAATGACTGAAATAAATCGTTAGAGCGGTACGGCTAGTGGGAGGGAGACAGACTTGTCAGGCATCTACACGTCACCGGCGGTCTGCGCTTGGTAGACCGCCATAAATAGCCTACAAACGCCAGTTTGCGGCAGTTATCATTCGACCGCCAGCCTGACAAGTACTTCTCTATCTCCACCGCCAGCTCTGACTTCTGAACCACCCGCCTTGTTTCACTCTGACCACTGCTTACCCCCATCAGATTACTGCCTCGGACTGGACCCATTAAGCAACTGCCTCGGACAAGGTTAACAAAAGTCGTTGTCGTCAGTACCGTTCCTCCTTGCAAAAGGAACGGTAGGAGTGCTACCTCCTCCCACAGCCTCGCTCCGTAGATTGGGATCAGTCGGCTTCTACAGTTCGCTTGTGTGCCAGATTACGTCTGGTACATTTACTAAACAAATATATATTTGTTTTTGTTTATTTCTAATGTTTCTAAGGCGCACAATTAAAAAATATGTATTAATACATGAATGTTTAAATTCAGTTTTTTTTTTATTGAAGCTATGGCCTGTCTCTAATAAATGATAAGCAAACTCGGGATAATTATTATTTGGTAAACAGAGTTCATGTTCCCTGATTCTAGTTTTAAATATTCCGTTTTTTACCCATTTATTAGAAACATCGTTTTTAATTAACTTTTATAGTTTGGTACTAGTTTAGAAAGATAGAGAAATGTGATATGTGGGATATTTTTAAATATAAGTCGACTGTATAAATAAGTTTTTTTACAAAATTTGTTGTAACTAGAATTTCTCTTATTATTTCCACTACAAACTTACTTCTTTGTGGAAATTGTTGATTATTTCGTATTAACTAAGCGGTTAATTAATTCAGGTTTATGTTTATTGTTTAGGGCTATTTGTTTAATAATGTTAATTTCGTCAATATAATTTATTGGAACATCGGTAGCTCAATGTATTATAGAGTTGTAGGAGGCTAAAGTGAAGTAGTAAACAAATTTAATTCATTTAATAAACATAATAATAGCAGCCCCTATTGACCATGTTTTTTCTTGTTATTTTAACTCTTCCCACTGTGGTCGTGAAAAGTAAAAACTGCAAAATCATTTCAAAAGGTCAAATATGTAAACACACATTGTATTTTTAAACCCTGTGAATTCATCAGTCTAGATGTAGATTGTATGTGCAATCTTCTTGCTTCATAAAATTCAAAGTTCACAGTAGAGTTCAGCATCGCGCTCGTATATTCTAGAGGCATTATAAAGTCTGAATCCGAAATTAGGGTCCTGATTCCGGTTCTTTTCAAGGATAAGGCATTGTCCATACCTTAGGCTTACAGACATTTTGCTTAACTGCAGTTCCAATTCTCTCGGATGACAGCAGCTGTCATTCAGCGAATGACTAAAAATAGTGATTCTTGCGTAGTTTAAAAAAAATAAAAACTGAACGTAAAGACACATTAATTATAAACTCGGTATTCCCAGTGAAAGCATTATTAACTATCATTACTTGATGAAAGAACTAAATTTACTAAATCTCTCAGACCGAAGAATGATTGTAAATGGTAGTATAGACAGTCCTGATTTAATTTACTTCATTCAATTTCATATACCTACGAGAGCTACTAGTTCCAAAATACTGTTTAAATATAACAACACCAGGACTGAGCATTACAAACACTCGCTTGTACTTTGATTACATGAAGTTAGTAATATATCCGCAGATGTAGCGAATCTATTTAACTGTACGGAAGGTAAGTACAAGAAGGCTATACTATCATATCTTTTCAATCAATATTAATTTAACCTAAGTTTATTCTATGTTCTATGTGTACGCATATCTTTTACTTTTATATCCTTCATGAACTTCTATTCTTGATGTGCTCTCTGATGTCATTTTAAGACCTAATGCCACATTTAATAGTTACATTTTAAAATATTTTGTGCTATATTCTTATGCTTGTAGTTAACTGTGATATGCAATTATTGTTTATGGTATATTTATACAATTTATATTAAATAAATTAATAATTATCATTTTTTTTTTTTATATGAATACCGCACAAGAGTCCCAACTGCTCCCAACCGTCTGGAGCCAGTGAGACTAAAACATTCCCATTCGGGGAATGTTGTGAGGCTGAAGGTATTGGGGAGGGGAAGGAGAAGGGGAAGAGGAAGGTGGGGAAAAATGGTAAGGTATTGCCTTTAAACATTATCAGTGAGACATTTGTCGAATAATAATGGTATTAAATTGACCGAATTAACGAAATTAGGATGTTTGTAATGTCAAAAAGATGAAGTGGTGTCAGATAGAAGTGGTTTAATTATTTAATTAATAATGACGCCACAAAACTATCAATCGTTTCAAGAATCAAGAAATTTTAGAAGTGGTTTAAATTATTAAAATAATAATACACTACACATGTGATGTAACTATATTTTTTTAATAATACTTTGAAAATTCAACAACAAATTCCTTTAAAAATGTATTGTCATTGACTTTTAATCGGAATCGAAGTTAAGCAAAATGTCTTTAACCCTAAGGATAAGGGCTGAATCCTTGAATGGAACCGGAATCAGGTACCTGGTTAAAATTTTTGAAAATGTACAAATGTTTTCCAAACTACTTTAATACTTTGTGCGAAGAATGACAATTTAAATATATTTTATTTCCTTTCAATACCGAACAAATTACCACTGGAAGTATGAACTATAACAATGTTGCCAGTTTAAATAAGACCTTTCCTCCTAGGCCCTCCAGACAAACCGAAGAAGTTAATGATCTGTTCAAGAACCAGCTTCGATGGAACCCCCATACCAGCAAACGTATGGGGGCTCCATCGAGGACAAAAGTAAAAGTTAAAAAAAGACAGGAGTAAAGTTAACCTCTCAGAAGCTGGGCGTGACCCTGTACACATCGCAAGTGTGCCCTTGACTCTGTGCAGAAACGGGCGGCCCGTTTGATAGATTCACCTATCTTTGGAGCGCAGACGTCAGGTGAGAAGTTGTCCTTATTCTACCGGTATTTTAATGGAAGATGCTCTAAGGAACTAGCGTCATGGATGCCTTTGGCACCGATGCACAGTAGGAAAACAAGAAAGTTGACATTTGTCACATGAGAACGGGTCGCTTCTACAACTCGTTCTTGTATTCAACAGCTCGGCTGTGGAATGACCTGCCGGCCTTTGTGTTTCCTCCCTCCTACAAAATCGGTCTCTTTAAGATCCAGGTTCACTCCTTTCTATCCTCTAAAAGACCCTCCACGTTGCATCCCAAAAAAGATATTATAAAAGGAAATTATTTCCCTTAGAGCCTCATGTGTGGAGTAACTTTAAAAAAAAAGAAAGGTATGTAAAAAATATTTGATCAACATTACCAAGTTAGAATGGGGGGAGGGTAAATAAAATTATATAAATAAGCCATCACAGTGAGAATTAACCGCAGTTTGAAAATGGTCTTGAACCGCGAAACAGCTGTCACAATAATAAAAAACTAAAAATTGGTACTTAATAACAACATTATTAAATTTAATTTACATAAAAAATAAAAAATAAACATTTACAAGAGTAAGGACAAATTTTGATTAAGTAATTGGGCAAACGGACACGCCCACAACACACTTCTGCCAGTTTATCTCTTCAGTGGTTCAGGTATATGAATATTATTGAAGTGAGTAATGAAAATTGAATTGATTGAATTTGAATTAAGACAGAAATGAGACCGGGAATTGGCCCGTGTTCTCTATGCTCAACCACGAGTAAAAGCTTTCGCTAATTTTTCAGAACCGAGGAACATAAAAGCATAGAATTCAATGGCGAATGTTTATACTCCAAACCCAATTCGTGTAAATGTCGAGTAATAACTCGTCAGTTCTAATAACGCTTCATTCTACGACCGGCTAAATTGTAATATTAATTATGCATAAGTTCATTACAGGAAGGCCCCGGGCCACCATTAAGTTCCTTCACATCCCTTTCCTTCCCCATCCTCGCCAATTAAGCGTGATTACCATGAACAAATAATAAAACCTTATTCGTCCAAACATACACCCTAATTTTCTTAATTGCTTCCTTTCATTAATTTTCTAAACGAAATACATACCGCAGCTCGATCGCTTTCTTACGAATATTACCATAGGCCTTTCATATGCCCCTCCATTTTAAATCAATTAATACATTCGGGAGAAACTATATATTAGACAATACTGAAAAATACTTAAAATTCTGAATTTTGGGAGGTGATTTACATTAAATTTAAAAAAAATTAAATGGAGTTCTACGAATTAAACACAAAAACAATTAATGAATATTTTTTATTTTAATCTTTTTTAACATAACTATTATTCTATATTAATTATTACACTAAACTCAAATCATCTGGTATACACAAGTTTTTTTTTCTGTACTATTCTTCACATCTCTTTATACTTAATTATTATACTTTTTTCTAGATATATAATATTACCTTACTATGTCAATACTAGCTTTTTTCCCATCTATTTTTGTATAATGGCACTTAATAAGAACTAAACTTGTCAATTTGACTGTCCTAAAACGAGATTTGTTAATAGTTGGGCAGTCAAGGCGTTCTTACATTTTGTTGGTAAATAATGTGTGTTTCAAATAAATAAACTTTATTTTTATAATTTTTATTAAAATAGATAAAATTATTGGAAGAAATCAATACCATACCTTCAGAAATACGCGTGTAGATCAGAAAAATCGGGAACTAAGCATGCGAAATGACTCCATATGATGTCATATTACAATGTTGACTGTATTCTATACAAAAAATTCGGGGGAAGACTCAATTGTGTTAGTGTCGAATAAGGCCATGCCTTTCGATACAAATCCAAAAGTAACCATCAGTGCCATCTAATAACAGTATTATTAATAATTATAATTAAAACGTTTATATGTCAATAAGTTAGTTTATATGTATACGTGTGTTTTTTTACAAATTATATTAATTTAGTAATTGACTAAGGGGTCAATGCTTGGCTATACATTCCCGAGCCGGGTTACAGGTATGGATTTCAGCAGTGCTGTTGATACCTCTATTAATTATTACAATTTTACAACGAAGTATTCATCATATTGTGTTGGATTTCATACATGCAATCTATTAATCTATTTTTCATCTAAATATCCTAGCTCAACAACCCTGTAATTTTCCATTTCAAGATAGGCGTTTCACACCTAGTAAGATGGGCAATACGACAGCCGATAACAAATGTTCGTATAAATAAATAAATAAATATCTAAAAATATCTATAAAAATAAATAAATATCTCTCCACTAAGCACTATAATACACTTCCGACAGCAATAAAAAACGGAAAATGCAAATGATTTCGAAATCAAAACCTGGCTCAAAGAAATCAAAGACGAGGAGTTGTCTATCATTTTGTGACGCAACTTGATAAAACTTAGTCCACCTCAGCAATACCTAGTGAGCAGGACTATGAAAATCATCCTGAATTGTCTAATTCGCCTTATAATTTGTCATTGAATAGAAAAAAAGTGTATTGAAATAAAAAACAATAAAAACTACTATTACATAATATAGCTGAAAATCATTGGATAATAGATCTTTTCTCTTTCAAAGAAAAAATTCTAATTGTTCTTGGTTCCATAAGAGTTAAATTCAAGCCTCGGGAACTGCTATCCTAAAAATGTTTGTAACTGAATAATAATTAGTCTTATTAGTTCTGTGGTAGAACGTTGTCGCCGTTCTTTCTTCTTCGTATGGTGGAGGGGAGTTGGTGGAGGTCATAGTGGGATGCTGAGGTTATTCAGCCAGTCAACGGCATCGGAAGTCACTTGGTTCAGCACAGATGTCCACATTTATATTTTTATAAAAGGAAATTTAACAAAAGGTAAGCCAACAAAGTTTCTTGTGCTAACAGTGGTTAAGTACAGATGTCTTATTATAAAAACAAAATAAGAAGGAAGGGGGAGAGTAAGATAGGATCGGGACAGAAGATGCTCTCGATACATTTTATACTCGTGCATCAATTTATGGTCGTACGTATTAATTCGGTTCGATATTTTGAAAAGGTATTGTGAAGAATGTCGATATTGTGAAATTGTGCGTTATATTGCGAACAAATACGAGGAATTGGAGAATTTATCCTAAGATTTGTCCTGCATGCAGCAAATGAAAAAAATCGGTTTGTCGGCTTGGTCTTGACGGTGTGTGAATGTTTATAATAATAATAATAATGAATCGATTATTTCTATAGCGCCGTTTTGGTCAGAAAATCACCTCAAAGGCGTTAATGCGAATGTTTATAATGTGAATGAGTTCTGGCGAGTCCAGGTCATTATTCATAATTTTAAATAACAAGATTTGATCAAATATTAAGCGTCGCGTTTGAAGCGTGATGGCTTGGTATAAAGGTGTCCAAATCGGTGTGCAATATTCTAAGTGAGGGCGGATATACGCTGTGCAAAGGGAGTACAGAGTCTTTATGTTGCGAAAAGGTTTTGAAATATGAATTATAAATACGAGCATTTTATTTTATTGACAATCATTAGATTGTTTGATAAAATTTAGTTTCACATCCAGTATTACCACAAGGTCTCGAATAGATTCTACTTCAGTGATATGCGTATCTATAGTGTAATTAAAATTAATTTCCTTTTTGTTACGTGTGAATGATAATTTGTTACATTTTGATATTAAGTTTCTCCAGTGCTTATTTATTATTGCGATAGTTGCTTCCGCGCTCAAAGCCATTTTCAAACTGTATTTTTTTTTGTATTTCTTGGGCGTTAACTATGTAGCAATTTCAAGACATTTTGTTTAGAAGAGGGTTATCCAATGCATACATTTGTTACTTCAATTTATTTATTTACTAACGGTTTCGACACAACCGTGTTATTTACCAGCGTTCTTAAAACTAACTTAAATTAAACAAGTACAGAAATAATTAGACATTATTAGGTGAGGGTAGGGAGTGGCGATTTGGGTAGATGGGGAGGGGCGGTGGAGGAGCAAATAGCAAATGTACATAATGGATAAAACTCTTCAAAACAAGATGTACATTTCAAAACTAAAATACTTGCAGAAGTTGGGAATAACAGTTTGATTTACTTATTAGTAAATAGATTAAATGGAGTTCTACGAATTAAACACAATAACAACCAATAATATATAATTCATACAGCGAAGCGCTTTTTTGTGAAATATAACTACTACAAGGACGCTGAACAACGCTATTAAATAAGTTTATACTAACATTAAATTACCTTAAAAATACTTAGTTTTCAGTAACTACGAATTATATTATATTCCTGGAACCGTAATCTTATTATGCTAAGTTTGAATCTTTGGTTTTTTTGTTTTGTTTTTTACTTACTAACAATTAGATATTTTTCATTCTCGATGAAGGTTCGCAATTTAACTTAGTTGACTTCTTCCGATCTTGACTTGATAATGAAAGACGAGCCACGAGCTATGCTAATGACAATGCGACGTAACTTAAAACCATGGAATTTGCAAAGTACGGCGTTAGACAGATTAATGTCAAAATCACGGTATTATGCCGTGAAATCGGTGGCGATACTATAATAATTATTATTATTTGATTATTAAAATCACCTCAAGAGCGCTGTACAAATATTACTTCCTATTCTTCCTATTATGAAAAACATACTTACCTGCAGGTCGCTTCAGATGAACATAGTTATAGAAAATTTAGAATATTTAAGATGGTATGATTTTTACAGTTGCTATTTTATCCTTCTTTTCTATTGATGTCACATTTATTAGAAGACTGGTGGTACAAGAAGACTTCATATTTATTTGAAATATTTATATTTTTTTGGACTGGATAATATTTATAAAATGACCTTAAAAAGCGTAACAAGTTTTTAATAGATATTTTTTTTTTTTACACATTTAGTTATTTACAATGTTGCGAGCTGTGGACGCATTTGTGCACTGATGCGTGATTTTTTTTATTCATTTTTTATTACTTTTTCTATAAGTGACTTTAGGCACTAACCGGCTAGCCTAGCTAAGCAATTTACGTGTGCATTTTTTCAATTTATGGATATGATTGTCTGAAAAGATGAGTTTTAAGTTTAGTTCTGAATTGAGTCATCGATCATTCGCAAGTCATGCAGCAGTTCATTCTTCAGGACCTGATACTCCGAAAGCAAGATCACCGAACTTAGTATTAGGTGTGCGCTCGGATTCTTTCAACCTCCCGACAGCTGATGATGCTGCTGACCTAAGGGTGGACTGCCGTGAATTGATTTTTTAAGGAATACACGGTTCTGATAAGTAAGGCGAAGCCATTTCGTTAAGTGACTTAAATACCATCCAGCAGAGCTTGAACTGGATTCTTTCAGAACATTTGAACCAGTGGAGATTGTAGGCCCTTCTAGAAGCCCGTGGGCAATGGAACCAAAAGTTTAAAATAATAGCCAGTGAAAGTCTCATGCATTAAGTAAATCATAGAAAAAAATGTTTATGTAAAGATTAGAAATTAACAAATTAAAAAATCGCTAATTCCGAATATTTGAAATAATTAACTAATCTTACATACCATCTCAAATATGTTCTTATCATACTAGTGCAGAAACGTGAAAAATTACGGAATATTATAATTTGTTGTATAATTTGTGAGGTTATTTTTATTTTTAATATAATTAAATAAATAACAAAAATAAAATTAATTTAAAATGTTTAAATTTTTTTTAAAGTTAATACCGCTCCCGAGAATCGAACCCCGATCAACCGCTGGAAGGCAACTATGCTGAGAAGCGCCGCCACCTACTGTTAGAACGGCGACATAAGTTCATTGTATGTATTGAAAAATAAGAATTACGTATTTATGAAATAGAATGTTACAAAACGCTCCAAATCTATGGCCGGTTGGTTTGGTCAGTTTTGAGGTTAAAATGTCAAATGTCACAACAAGGATGAAGTCTACCGTACATAATTTTGTATTCTATTCATAGTAAACCATAACTAAACATAAGAAAGAAAATTATGTACCTTTTTAGAAACTTCAACTCTATCATAATATCCTTATTGATAATTAGTTGCTCATGAATAGTCTAATTTCTTTCAGTAATATTTTTTTTTTTTATATTGAACTACAATTATAGAGCTTAAAGTCATCCAAATTAGGTTTAAATATCGCCAAAACTATAAAAATACACATTTAAAATACAAAACAAAATCGAAAAATAAAAATGTCCATACTAATCCAAAAACTAAATGCCCACATGACGTCAGATGTTCCAAATGCATTGGTACCAACATAATAAGGTGTTTCGATGAGATGATTTTTTATTCACTTTTAAATAACAATTTATAATTTCTACGTATATAATAAAAGTTATATATTCAGAATCATCGTTTGCTGATCTATGTGAGCAGATATATTTATAAAGCCATTATATTTTTCGCTGGAATTCCTTATTGTAAACATTAATGATGATCATCCATACCTACTGTACCTACCTATACATCAACTAGCCCAAACTCTTCCAAGCTGGCCATTACTCCGGCCTGCTCTCGAGATCGTTATGGTAATGATTGATAGATAATTGTCAATTAAATTGGTGACGGTCCGTGCCAATGGGAGGCCGAGCAACCGCGCAGGGTAATTAATTGTAACAGAGACCTGGCAACTAGTAACTTTGCCCACTTGGGACCATGGTTTCGGAACCCCCTTTTGGATCGCATTGAAATTAGAACTTGACTCAAAATCTTATGAGAGCTCGTAAGATCCGTGGTAGTGAAATATTTTCGGAATTATCATAGTGTCCTAACACTGAGTTGTTTAGTATCACTGAATAGAAAATCCATAGAAGTGTGATCTAAGCCGATTTTAAATATATCTAAAAAGAACTTGAGCCAATTTAAATATTCTTTCAACTTCTAGGTCCCAAGACGATATTTGAAAAGGATTCATCTGAAGTAAGGAAAAATTAACTCCACTTCGGCATTTCTGTCGGTGCATCTCTCAGAAAAATTACCTATGTTTAATTACTTACGAGAAAATCACATAACCTGTGTGTATAAATGATTTGTGAAACGAATGCTACAGCTAGATTCGACTGCCTACAACAACTGTTGAGATGAGATTTTTCCTCAACACTGCTCAAATGCATAACTACGCTCTTCCCAACGCAACTCTCGATCAAGTAACGATCAAATTTACAATCAAGTTGGGGAATCAATTCTACTGGATCAACAAATGACTAGTTATAAAAAGTGTTAACAGAATGAAAAAGTGTCAGAGAAATGTCGAACGTCGTTTGGTTAGCGATCTGTTTTTTATCGAATTTTGTATTTAAAACTAACTAAAAAGAACTAACTTAATCTACTTATTATAAGCTACCTTTTGACATGTTTTTCACAGAGGAGAAACGTCGAATGTCAAATGTACGAAACTAATAATTTACTATCGCGGCATTAGCAATAGTCAAGCAAACAATTTATTTTTAACGCATACGTTTGTAAAACATAAAATGTTGGTTTATGTATTAGTTTTTAAACAAATGATCTGTATAAATAATAAATACAATATTAATGTTAATTTAACATTGAAAGTTTTTACTTTGATGTCATTTTAATGCCTATGAAAGTAGGCAGGAAAGAACGACAATAAGAAAATGCTTGGAAACAGGCAATAGATTTATCATTCGAAAAGTTGGGAAGAACGGCTGTTAGGGTAGATTTTGTTATTTCGCCAATTCATTGGCAAAAATCTAGATGTAAGACGAAGAAGGTAGCCGATACTGGCCCTAAAGTGGTTGACGATGATCAGAAAAATATTAACTTGATGATGATAAATGCTTTTGTACTCCCCATAAGAACGCCAACAAATGTTCAAATATTTTGCAGTGCCTAACATCTAAAATATCTATGCTAAGAATTTTTTAACAAAAGTTCAAAAAAACCGAAGAAACTTAATTTTCGCCACACAAGAACGAACCAAAATGACATTATGAATATTCCTAAAATTGAAACTATTTTTGTACAAAGGAATTATAAATAACTCTCCACTAGTTATATAATTCACAACCATCGGCCATAAAAAAAAAATAATAATAATAACGCATAAAAAAAACGAAAACGCAGAAAAGGCACGTGATAAAAAAAAAAAAAAATCAAAACCCGCCTCAAAGAAATCAAAGAAGAGAAGTTATCCAGTATTTTGAAAAGAACCTCGTAGGAGCTTAAAAACAATCATTTATTAAATAAAACGGTAACCCCCTAGTAAGGAGTAAGAAAAACATTATAAATTATTAGTTTTTCTTATTTTTTTTGTAGTCAATAAAAAAATATTAATTGAAACTAAATAAAAAAAACCAGGGCAGCAAAATCTTGCTGACATAAAGTCCCGTTAAATAATTGAAATAAAAAATGATCATAACTGCATTTGTTTTGTCCGAGCGATCTATTCACATACTCGTAGGTACCTATATACAAATTCACAGCGCGATATTTAGGTACAAAAAGCCATGAGAACAACAAAATCACGTAATTTTTTTATGCTATAAACACTTCAACCTATAAGGTATATCTTGGAGGTAAATAGCGAATAACTCGTTGTAATTGGAATTCGATTAAGGCATTTGCGGTTGCTCAGCCAAAAGTAGAATATTAATTAATTAAATAAACATAAACGAATTACCCAAAAACAGCTGAATGAAAAGACGCAGTAGCCCCGACGTGGCGTCTACAGTCTATAAGTTTAATTGCTGACTTTGTTGGTAATTACCAACATGCATAGTGGTTTCTAGATGCATTTCCCGTAGAGCAGTAATTCGCAACCTTTTTAATAGTGGGGCCACATAGTCCAATAATAATAATAATAAAAAAAAAACAAGAAACTCAATAGCGTCAACAGTTGGGCTGTGGAATGATTTTCCGGCTTTCTCTATCTCTTCAAGATCAGGGTTAATTTCTTCCTTTTCTTAATGAAACCTTCTACACAACATCCCCAAAGATGACATGGACTCCGAAGGAAATGATTTCCAATGGTTATTAATTTCCAATTATTTTTTTTAAAATAACTTAATGTACAGACCTTTTCACTTAGCATTACTTGAGCTGAATAGGAAGAAAAACCATACACGCTATATGTATCGAATTTGATCCGACCGCCTGGTAGTCGAACGTCCTACCCATCAGACTGTCAAACACCGTACTATTATTAAAGGGAGTAATTCGGTATCTGGTGTGAGTATCGAACTCGATCCGACCGATTGCTAACCGTGCGTTCTTTTTGTTTTATTTAAGTATTATTTTAAGAAAAGCCGTGAATACCTCTGTGAGGTTTTTAAATCTTCTGAGAATTGTCGCCAAAGTGACACATTCCTACTTTCAAATATTAATTATTAAATTCGGCCGCATTGGGGCCCGCGGACCACGAGTTGTACATCACTGGTGTAGAGCTTGCAATTTACGATGTTTCAAACAAAGCCATAAAACTTGAACTTTCAACCGAGTCACGTGACGTACATTCCACATATGCACTAAATTGGCACTGCACTTGAACAAGATGCTCTTCTTACGTAACAATAATTCTGAATGTGGCTTGGAAGTGTTTGATTGTCAGATTGATGCAATGCTAATTAAATGACTCGGTGATAGCAACTACTATCGTTATTATAAACTTCTGTTGGACTGTTTAGTCTCATTGAATGGAACGATTTTTTTTTGCCTCAAAATGCATCTAACTTGTCGATCGGTTTTTGAAGCACTTATCATTCGATGGGACAAATTTTAATCTAAAGAAGTCGGTTTACCGCTCTGCTTACCCGGACACCACTTTTAGCATTATGTTATTTCACACACAAACGTTAAAAATATTCATGAAAAATTACAAGCCATTTTTTCACAGCGTGAGATTAAACCTACAACTTCCGAACTTCAAAAACCAAAGTTTAAGAAGCATATATAACTTATACACCAGTTATCATAGCTCAAACGGCAATTTTGAAAACTACTCTTAGAGTCCCCATCAGAATTCCTACAGACTATGTTTTAATACCCTGAATTTACTGTCTCTGAAACAATTATATTCAAAAGATATTTTAATTTACGCATTCAAAAACCATGATTATTTTACACATACAAACTCTGGTCGATTCACAAGATCCTCATTACAACTTACATTCTCCACCAACCTACAACTAAAACAACATTTGGACAAAGAAATTTGCAATATTTCTCTATAAAAGTATTTAACAACCTCCCTCTAGCAATGAAAACCATTACAAAATTAACCAACTTCAAAAGAAGTATTAAGTTATGGATTATGAATGGAAGGAAGAATATAGATATGGTGTTGCAACCGAACAAAGATTATAGAATTTTTATTCATTTATTGCTTTATAATTTTCTTCTAGTAATATTTTAACATAGTTACTAAAACTCACTTAAAATTAACAAACTTAATTTATAATCCATACATAAAACCATGTACAATGTGACATTAGAACGGGGTACCCCAGAAAGATCTCATTTTTTGCAACTTTTGTAACACATTATGAAATAAATAAATAAAATAAATCCGAAATCCTAAATATAACGCATGTACATTACTTACAGTCTGTACACGCGCAGTAAGTGAATAAGATTTCCTATTTTTTCGTGAAAATCCCGCTCCACTACCACTTGTATTAATTACGTAAAATGATATACTGGGTAATTAGTTTGTTTATATAATCTAAACGTATGTCATTCTATGAATAACTTGATCATTTGCCATGTTGCATTCAACTTAACGCTCATTAATCAACGATGGAAATAAGATTTTCCGTTGTTCATTAATTATTTAGTGTGGAAATTTATTACTAGGAAGATATTGCAAGTTTTCAAGTCTAGGTAATTGCTTATAAGTCAGTTTAATTAATTTACAAGTTTTTAGATAGATTTTTTTTTAAATTAACAGCCAAATAAAAACAAAATATAGGTCGCGTATAGGAAACTACTCATGTGACCCCCTCCTGTTCCTTGTACAATTGTTCAATTGCGGTGTTAGAATTTGGAATCAATTTCTACCATTAATTCCCCTAAGTTTAACGATAATAATAAGAGTTAGCGCACGTTCACCTCACGTTTTTGTTTTAATAATTTTTAATAAATATTTTCGGAATAACACATTATTATTTTTTTTTAAATGGAATAAGTTATTGAAGCTTATTGTAAGTTTTTTTTTAATCATTGGAGATAATATTAACAAATCTCAAATAAAAGTTTCAGTCGCATCTGGAACTCAAACCCCCATCAAGTTCCGGATAGACCGAGAGATTCTGGGTTCGAGTCCCAGTTGAGACCGTTACCTTTTTATTTTCTGTGTCTTTTTTGTTAGATGATTCAAAATATCTCATTGCATTTTATCTTCTTCCACTTGTCCTATTCGGATAACGGTTAAAATATATTTGTAATATAACTTTTGAAGCCCAGAGAAAAAAGTTTGTTTTTGTTTTTGTTTATATCTCCAATTCTAGGGCTAAGCCGCTGTAAGAGCTTTATAACGTTAGGGAAAATCCCGAGTTCGCCAAAAAAAGAAAGCAACGATGGAAATAGGTTTGATTATCATGAAATGAATGTGATTATAAAAATAAATTGACACTTTACACTCATTGCGTTGACATATTAAGAGTAATATTTGGATGCTCCTATGATGATTAGATGGGAGTTTTCGTTTCATAGTTATAGCGAGAAGCATTAGAGAAATTCATTCATAAAATATTTTTAATATTGATAATCACGAATGTTTCGCTCAGCCTAAATGTAATTACATACATGAAAGGAGTGGTATAACTAACACTAACTAACCTAACCTAATATACTTGTAAAATGCAAATTAAAACTATCACATAAAATACTCACGAAGAACAGACTGACTTACATGCACAATTTAGAATAAACTAGGGCTATAAATAATCAAATATAATGTAATCAAATACAAATATCAAAAGGGCAAGAAAATCTACACAAAATAACAAAACCAGATATAATTAGAAAATAAACTAACTATCTAACCATCAGGCCATTTCCGGCACGGATAGGCAGAAAGGATGGACTGCCAAACAACTCGATCTTGGCATACACTTCTTGCTTCATTCACATTCATACATCGTTTCATACATTCTCTTCTATTATTCCGACTTCTGACATGACCATAAAAAATAACATCGAAAATAACATGCATTTTACGTGCACGAAAATTAAAACCACGATTTAAAATATTCAGAGTAGCAGACTCACTTGGATGAACATTTTAGCTATTATACTGTAACAATTTAGAAGCTAAGGGTGTGTTTTGGCATATTAAAATTCAATATTGTCAATTAGTTCACTACCCCCCCCCCCCCCTGACCCTGACCCGATCCCTATATGTCACTGGAGAGAGAGTGCCTGCAGTTCGAGATAAACGCTTGTCGCGGGATGTCAGGAGTGTCCATCGTCGCGAATCAAGCAGCTGCCAATTCTGGAGAAGTGAAGTTCAGTGAGGTGAATAATTTCGAAGGATCCACAAACCAGGTAGGCATCTTTCTATTTCCGTGGCATCCTCCCGGTTTCTATGCAGCAATTCCTTCACCTCATTTTCCTCAACTTCGCCGTCAGTCCAGAATTGGGATTCATTAGAGCTATCGAAACAGGGCGTAAATAATCAAATATAAAGCGGGTACAAATAACAACAGAGAAAGAGAATATTATATGACATTATGTACATGGTTTTTCACTGGATACTAAGGGCATTGAATAACAAGGTGGAGAAAAACGCAACTAAATAAGCTATGGAGGATCAAAAGAAAAAAAATGGCCTGAAATTCTATTTCTACGTACACATATAAGTTTAACACTATACAAATTAGCCTTTTCTATCTTTATGATAGTGGGACCATTCCAGTATTATAAATATTGTTACTGGAATGGTATTATATTAAAATTATTAATTATTTTTTTATATATATATATAAATATTTTTTTTCTTTTCTTTTTTTTTCTTCTATATTTTCATATGAAGCGGTAACTTGGTGATGTGACATAATAATTTAAAAAATAAAACAATAACTTTGTTTTACAACACTTTTATTTATACTTTAGCCGACCGGGTTTCGCTACTACCGTAGCTTCTTCAGGGCAGTATACAACTAAACTATGAACTAAGATGCACATGTGTTATAGATTGATACACACAGGCTATTGAAGGGCCAAGGGTGGGAGATCAGCAGGTACCTGCTGAAACCGGCCGGCAAGAGTATAAATAAAAGTGATGTAAACAAAGTTATTGTTTAATTTTTTAAATTATTATTTTTTTAAAAAGGGTCTTCGATGAAGAGTACACAGCGGCAGGAATAAAGATGAGCACCGTAAAAACAGATGTTATGGTTATAGGAAGAGACCAAACTCAGTGTAACATATTCGCTAACGGAGCAGAGTTGAAACAGATTGACCAATTTAAATACCTTTTAGTTGAATTCTCAAGGAATGGCCAGCAAGACGGAGAAATTGACCAAATTGATGCGGCAAGCAGTGTGCTGCATACTCTTTACAGCTCAGTGCTGAGCTAAATATCGAGGCAAAGTTGGCAGTATACAAATCAGCGTATCGCCCCACGCTTACTTATGGTCACCAGGGGCGCTTTTCCCGTTATTTTCAAGGAAGATTCCTTACGTTTTTCCTTAGGGTAAAAGACTTCTTGATTAACTGCGGAATTCCGGTGAGAGATAGTAAAAAGATCCTAAATAGATTGTCAAGAGATTATTTGAAAACACAAATTGATGAAATATCTTCGAGTGACATAAGATTTTGAACTCAAACTTTTTAAAACAATTATACGAGTATTATATTATAATTCATTTTAATACATTTTTATTTTATTTTCAAATATCATAAATAAGCGATCTAACGAAGAATCGAGTTTTTTTTTTTAAAAAGGTACCTACCTCATTAGATAGTAATGACCTTTTTTGTCTGTAGTTCTAAAAGTGACATTTGAATTTGTGCCGACTTGACGTGAATTGTCAAAAATTTCAACATCTATATAATTTTTAATAATGTTTACTAGCTAATTATGTTTAAAGTAAATAATAACGTAATTGGTAACAAACTTAATATTGAGTTTTTCTCTTGTTAAAACATCGCAAATATTGACATTTTTAATGAATGTCGCTCGCTGAATTCAGCTGACAGCTGTCATTCGACAGAACCAGAACCGCAGTTAAGTAAGAAGGCTTTAACCCTAAGGAAAAGGTTAAGGAATCTTCCTTAAAAGGAAGGGGGATAGCGCCCCAGATCTGGATATTGAACGAGCGAACACGTTGCGAAATGAGATTTCTTTAAAGGAATTGCAAGATTCACCAAATGGGATCGAACAAGAAGCTCAGTGATCCAGGAGAGCTAAACATCGAACCACTGCCTACTATTCGTGGAAAAGTCGCAAGTGAAGTGGCTTGGGAACATATTCTGTATGCCAGAAGGTCGAATTCCGCCGAAAATTCTAATCCAGTTGCTATTTCAGAGGGAAGACTTCCGTCCCAAACACAAGTGGGAGAAGCAACCCCTGGATGCTGTTGACGTGGTGGAGGACAGGGACGACTGGAGGCGCCTTGCCGATGAGATGTGTCCACGACCCGAATAGGACAGGGGGAAGAAAATTTATTAATGTAGTAAAAAAAAATCTTTGTGGTAATAAAAATAATAATAATAAGTGTTTTTTCCGGTATGTGGGGAGGTTCGTACAGTCCCACACATTCCATACAAGGCTTACAAACATGGATTTTTAAAAATAAAATAATAATAATAACAGTAGGTGAATGATTCACGACACACAAAACATAAATAATAAAAAATAAGTACATGAACATTAAGCCTTTAAAGAGCTGCGGCATTTAAATTATGAGGGCCCAATATTTTTCTCCAGTATGCGTTGATGGTGAGGGCTAGACTCAGGCGGACTTCAATGATGATGATATATTATGTTACATTATTATTCGAACTCGACAAAAGTAAGTAAAACAAAGCTATGTGCAGTGGAAAAATAATAACGTAAAGAATATTTTAAACGAGTTTTTCTCAGAATTTAAACTATTTTCAGAATCAATATTGACACGCTTCCGTACAATTCCATACAAACATGAATGGTGTGTTTCTTTATATTTACATTAAAGTGAAAACCTACGTTCGTAATAACGTAATAACGTAATACGCTGTAAAGATAAGCTATCGGTGAATACTAAAAAAACAGCTGTTGCCTTGCATTGGGTATTTGTGTTGAGATAAGGGTATGCATTAGAATTTACAGATAAATAGAGTGCTCACACCACACAAGGTGAAGGTGTGATTGATAAGAATCGTAAGTTTCCTTGTTCAAATGGTTTACTTCTACTGTAAATTAATGATTCCCTCTCTTCTATTACATACGTTTGCAACTTCTTGGTGATAAACGGTCTTTAAGCACTCGGAGGTCGATTCTGAAAATTCAAAGGATCTGTTTGATGTCATTTTTTGCAAAAGGGTATGAATGAAATTCACTATAAAACGTAATAGTATTCTGATGAAAAATACGAGTTTCTTCGATAGATCTTCAGGGGGAAAATATCTAGTAGAAAATCACCAGGAAGCGTAGGAAATGAGGATTCTGAGGAATGGCACACGAATGTTATGCAAAGTTACGTAAAATTGAATAACTTCACTGACGTCTTTTTGCTTTGTGAATAACTTCAACCTTGATGAGAAGTAGGAGATTTTTTAGGTCAAAAGGTGAAACTTCTAAACAATAGGTAGAACTCGATTATTTTTTTTTTAATTTAATAAATCGAATTTAATAATGTTTTAATTAAGTTCCGTAAGTATTTCCGTTTTTTAATTTATAATTATGACGTTAAAGTTGTTTCGGCGTTCAAAAACAAAAACAAAGGAAACTGGTAGCAGAGACTTCCATTCGTGTGATGATATACTTTTTCCTGCTCTAATTGCATATTTTCCCCATTTTCTTTTCCTTCTTTTTTTCATTTTCTTTTTTTAATTTACCTTCAACACCCATGGACTAATACAAATATACTGCCACTAACTGATACCAGGTACACCCACGCATTGGCCTTACCTATGTGGGATTTTTATTTTATTTTATGTACGTTACACGAAGGTTTATGTACATGTGTTCAGATGTATTTATAAGTTAATTTAAAATAATTAAATGTTTATAACCTTTTTACCTTGTTTGTGTAAATGGATGTATCATAAAATTAATTAATTAATAAACAAATCAATAAAAAAAAAAAAATTCTATCATTAACTATTAATTCAACCCGAAATTTCCGAAATCAAAAACCAATATGTGTACCAAGACGTTACGGTGGCCTTTGAAATTTATTACATGTTTTTTTCTTACCTTAGAAAAACAAGATTTTTTTTAGTGACGTTTACACGTCAATCACATAATTCTAAAATCTCAATAAACAGCAGAAACGAGCACAATATCGACGTATAAAAAGCCTGCCAATACGAAGTCTAATCTTTTGATTTCTTCTACATAAAACTAAAGCCTGGGTTGTTTTTATCATCCGATTCAATAAAACCTTCGTTTTATTAGACAAGCCTTGAGGTAGACAGCCAACACTGTTACGAATTTTTATATGATTTATTTATCGTCGAAGCGTAAACATTATTTAAAACTCGATAAAACTATGTTATTTTCTTACCTTAATAAAAACGCAAATAACCCTTTTCTATTTATATTTATTTGAAAAAAACGTCGGAGGTTCAGAAAATAACAAAGAAGTTATTCAATTAATAAATGAGTTAACTTTCATCACAACAAATAAACTCGTTACTAACAAAAGTCACAACGAACTTTGCAAGAGTATTTCTATCAGTAATGCTTCTAACGGTATTTGTGCTTAGTTAGGTCGGGATGTTTCAAACTCCATCAAATCGGCGATCAGCGACCAACATCGTTTTTTTGACATTTTTCCGACACCTCTTCCTTGCCGTGTTTGATTTTGATCAAATTGTGATCAACTGATGACTTGGCTAGACGGCCTCCGCGGTTAAGTGTTTGCGATCCTCGGCTACGAATCCGGAGGTCGCGGGTTCAAATCCCGACCTGCGCGAGTAAATTTCATTTGATTAATTTGTATTATTTCACAACTTATCAATTAAAAATAATACATAGTATATTTGCGGCACTTTCCAGAGTGGTTGATACTTTCAGTACCGCCCTGGTGAAAAGCCACCATTCAGAATCGAAAAGTTGCTTGAAATGGCTTTAACCGGACCAGATCTGAATAGCCAGGTACATCCCCACCTTCCCCCTCGTAAGGAGATATCCTTCCCCTCCCCACTACCTTCAGGATGCCATAGTCTCACTGGCTCATAATTGGCAAAAATTAAAAAATACATATATACAGCAGGTCACAATTTGAACAAAAGCTGCAAAGGGCCGAGAAGCGGTATTTATTGGGGACCGTTCTAATGCAAAAACTTCAAACGGCACTAAACAAAAAGTGATAGAGTTAAAAATATCCCAAACATAGTGAAACAATAATACGTATTAACAGTATCTCAATAAATCCCAAATTATCTGAAAAAATCCCTTGACCCTCTGCAGAAACGGGAGGTCCGTTTGATAGATTCGCCTATCTTAACAAACGGATTGCAGTCTTAGACGTCAGGTGGGAATGTTGTCCTTGTTCTACCGGTATTTTAATAGAAGATGCTCTGTGGAACTATCGTCATTGATCCCTTCGGCACCGGTGCATAGTCGGAAAACACGCCAAACGCGCGCCCAACATTTGGATATGGTTGACATTTGTCACATGACAACGGGTTGCTTCTACGACTCGTTCTTGTGTTCAACAGCTCGGCTGTGAAATGATCTGCCGGCAGCTGTGTTTTCTCCCTCCTGAAACACGGTTCTCTTCAAGACCCAAGTTCACTCCTTCCTATCATCCAAAAGACCCTCCACACAGCATCCCCAAAGATGGTATAGGCCTTGAGGGAAATTATTTACTTAGAGCCTCCTGTAGGCTGTAAAAAAATATATATATATTTAGGAATTTCTTAATCATTTCTTCAATAAATGTAGTCATTATTCATAAAATTAATAAGAAATATTTAGTATACTGTGTATCCTGATGAAGGAAGTGTCGCTTCCGAAACATGTTCAAATTTATATATTAAAGAGTGGTGTAATTTTATGAATTTCTTAATCATTTATAAAATAACATCCTTCTGCAAAAAGCCCATTTTGTAGTAATTTATCTATCTTGTCCAGTCGGTATATTGATTTAAGGCCGTATA
Source organism: Halesus radiatus (assembly GCA_022606495.2). Lineage (NCBI taxonomy): Eukaryota > Metazoa > Arthropoda > Insecta > Trichoptera > Limnephilidae > Halesus > Halesus radiatus. The sequence goes on along the minus strand of JAHDVE020005036.1, from coordinate 148,185 downwards.
TAGACTATACCCTCTGGCTTCTAGTATTCCAACTACGTAGTTAAGTTTTAAAAATATTATTTCATTTAATATTCTGTGAACCGAACCTATCATCACCTAAAACCAAAATCTAATATTAAAGATATTTATAGAAGCTGATGAGCAGTGGCGTGCAGTGACATTTCTCCACATTGTCTGGACAATTTTTTTTTAATATGCTATTAAATAATATTCTTTTGCACCATTTATAGGCGAATTATACATTTATCCCTGACGAGGGAACGATGATTCCGAAACCGGTAAGAAATATACTAAAATAAAGTGGTGTTATACTAAGTGAATTTATATTATTTTTGTAATGAACAATTACAAAGTATTAGCTGTATTATACAATAGTACATAAATTTATTTTCGAACTTTTCGTCCAGACAACGTCGAGATATGCCATATTTTGGAAACAAATCATTCTTTTGACATAAATAAAGGTTTATAAGTCTTACGTACTAATACAACTGGTTAACAATTAGATAAATTTGAAGTTTTAGAAATTAGAAAGTGTTAATAGACAATTAAATATTATTAATAATCTTTATTTTGAATATAATAAATAGCTATAAATCTCTAAAAATTTTAATATATTAATAACTATATTTAGAATATTACAAATATAAATTTTGATCATAATAACTATACTATTTTACTTTTTATGCGATGTTATTTTCTTGATTGTAAATAAATTTTAAATTTCTAATATAAACTTATTAATTATATTTTTTTCAATATTTTTACATCTTTGATTAATTACTTACCTACTTTCATCACATATTGTTATTTTTTGTAATTTGTCAATTCTTACATTATTATTTTTCCATCATTATTATTTGTCTCTATTTGTCATTATTTTTCAGTATACTGTGTATCCTGATGAGGGATGCGTCGCTTCCGCAACACGTGTATATTTATATATAAAACAGTGGTGTAAACAAAGAAATTCTTATTAATATATTTTTTTATATCAACCAGACAAACTAAATCTGAATATTTTCCGAAATTTTTGAATTATCACTGCACCCCATAGTACTAAAACCTTTTGAATATTTTTTCTATTTTATAGGGGTGTTGTTCTACCCTACACGCTCGCTATCTATCTTTCCCGTTTTCCAATTAATCGTAGAACATTTTTAACGATTTCTATAAATAATGTATATTTCTACTTCGTATAAAGCGAATCGAATCGAATTATTCCTTGGAGATCCGTCGTCTATGAACCTCCCAAGGCGGTGACGGATAAAATTCCATCCAATTTCTTATAAAGAATTTCCAATAGGAAATTACATCGCGGCTCTTTCAGAATTTGTGAAACCTGCTTAGTGTTTAGGAGCCGAGTTTAAGTTTTCCGATAATTGAACAAAATAAAAATAGCACGCGGGACTTTCTTCTTTAGAAACCATTTATACGTATTACGAATGGGGAGATTTGAAATTGCGCATGGCCCTTATAAGAGTAATGAACGTGGTTTAAGAAAAACACATTTAGCCCTGTATAGCGGAGAGACGAACAAAGTATTAGGAAAATATATGACGTGCAATTGGTTGAAATAAGTTAGGGACGCCCCAGAAATCATATCCCAAATACTTTAATCGGGCCACGTCAAGCGTCAGGGTAACGGATATATGAATACAAAAATACGAATGTAGCAAAGAGTACGTGTAATACCAGTCAATGTTGATAATCAGGGTAGGCCTTAGGAAAAACAGCGAATTGATTTATCTTTAAAAAAATAACCCAGACAAGTTTTCGCTAAGAATGGCTAAGCTGCTGGCTCTAACCAATATTGGTTGGGTTATCTAAGCCACATCAAATATTCAAATAACCGCTTTATGTATGCAAATTAAAACCCAATTACTGGATATATATAAAACTTTCCCTTTTTCCGCTAAATAAACATAGATAAAATTTGATATTACCATCATTTCGTTAATAATAATAATAGTTGGATGATTTGTATAGCGCTGTTTTTGTAAAAAATCACCTCAAGGGCGTTGTACAAATATTTCTTAACTAATTATGTACAAACAGACACAGAAAAACATACTTACCTGGCAGGTCGCTTCAGATGAACACAGTTTTAGAAAAATTTATTTATAGAGATGATAGTTTTACATGGTTATTTGTTTCTCCTTTTCTATTGATGTTACGTTTATTAGATGATTGGTGGCACAAGAAGAGGTGGTATTTATTGAATTATTGGTATTAATTTTTATGACTGGAAAGTATTCATAAAATGAATTTTAGGACTCGAAAATATTTATAAAATTACCTTAAAAAGCGTAAGAAGCTTTTAATAAATATTAACGTTTTTTGTTTGTTTATTTTATACTTTGGTTATTTACAGTGTTGCGGGCTGTGGACGCATTTGCGCACCGATGCGTGAATTTTTAATTTAATTTTATTATTATTTTTATTTTATTTTTTTATTTATTTAATGACTTTAGGTAAGTGCTAACCGGCTAGCCTAGCTAAGCAATTTACAGGTGAATTTCTTCAATTTATGGATACGATTTTCTGAAAAGATTTTTTCGATTCTGATTTTTTCGTTAGTATAATTGTCCTGATGAAGCTTGAGTTAAGCGAAACCGGTTGGTGAAAATAAAATATATTCGTGGTTTATAATAACGTGTTTCATTTACTTAATACAATGTCAAACCACAAAGTGATTGCTTCCTACGAAAATATTATAATTGTTCTGATTAATAGATGTACCAACAGATGGCACTGATTTCTACATTTGCTGGTATTGGAGATTTATTTATTTATTTATAAGAAACAAACAGCTTTTAATACAAATTTATATACAAAGGAAGTTTAACAAAAGGTAAGCCTACAAAGTTGTTAAGTACAGATGTTTTATTTGTGAAGCTAACAAGATAAAAAAATAAATAAGAAGGAAAGGGGAGAGGAAGAGGAACATAGGATCGGGACAGGGGATGCTCTCGATACATTTTATACTCGTACATCAATTTGTGGTCGTACGTATTACTTCGGTTCGATATTTTGAAAGGGTCTTGTGAAGAATGACGATATTGTGAAATTGTGCGTTATATTGTAAGGTGGGGCAGGCAGTGCTTATGTGCCAATATGGACGATATAACTCTGCCTGTTACGATATACTATGGTCAGTTTGTTGTTCGCCATTTATGACACGTGTAAATAGGAAGAAAAAAATCTATTTCGTTCTTTCATTCAAGACATTTAGTGATACTAAATTATTTTTCGCAATATGGTAAATAACAACCGAAATTATATAATGCCTTTTTTATACAATTATTTGTAAAAGTTTGTATATTGAGTGCGAGTTATGTTTTAAAATTGAATACTTTTTATTCAATGTGTTTTTCTTCTGTACCAATCAAGTTGAATTGATAATTTCATGCCACACGGTTTGGGATTGTCCCATAAAAAGCAGATGACTTAATTCCGTCACAATGGTGTTCGTCCCACACTTCCCACAGAAACACCTGTTACAAATTGCACCTGACGAAAAGAGGCACCACTGAAATATTATGAATAAATGAAACCACTCTGGTCTTCCCATTTCGCCGGGATGGTCACCAATCCACTTTGTCAAAGCTGTGGCGAGATGGTTGCAAGGACATGATTTTGAGACTAGTTGTGCGAGCTGATGGGTCAAAGAGAGAGCTTGTATTTTGGTTGATTTGATGGCGAAGAGTAAGTTTTCCCCCAAAATATTCACTTGTTTTTTCACACGCAGGAAAGAACATTTTCTGATAAATTGATGAAAAAATTTTGAGACGGTAAACGGCTGTTGCGTGAAAATGGATTATTTTTTAATGTCGTACTCTTTATACCGGGTGTAAGAAAGCCTGAAGCCAAAGAGAGCCTCTGAAAAATGTCGCTAATGGTCTTCAATATATTAGAAAAACACGCCGAAAACTTTTTTATTCCCAATATGAACAGGGCGCATTAGGAAGTAAAAACCGATGTGTATGTCAACATGATAGTAGGTACGCATCAAAATAATAAAAATATGTATATACATTAATACCTACTACGAATCATGTTTGAATAGTGTTTGTATATCTCGCGATAGGTTCTGTACAGATAGTGATATATGGAATCTAAGGAGTTGTTTGAGCAGATGTATTGCTTTGCTTGGCATTTAATTGTAGGTATTTATTATTTTGGAACTACAAAATGTCATTATATGGCAACAAAACACTACTCACTTCGTCTTAAAAATGTGTCTTCACATTCAAAAGATTTCACACATTCGCTTTTACAGTTTGTTTTAAAGAAACAAGGAAAACTATCAAAATATTTTTTTTTACGTTTAAAATAAATTTTTATTTTGATCTTTATCAAGTTTTATTTTTTTATTTATCTAACATTTGATACATAGTTAATTCGATAGATAAAATTTCATAAATACAAAAAAAAAAGCCTTTTTATATAATTAATACTTCCTTCCAAAAAGTTTTAAGATAAAATTACTTTAGAATATGATGAAGAAACATCTCCTTTCGGAAAATATCACTATTTTTGTAAAACCGTTTCGTAAAAGTAAAACATACTCGTATGCACTTGGATCATTCTGCTTTGTTTTAAACATACTTTGATTTTTCTATGTTTCTATTTCTAATTTTGAAACTTGGTGGTTTTCTTTCTTCTTTTATAATTTTTTTTTCATACTATTCACATTACCCCGTTCGTGAATGTATTCATAGATGATGAACCAATTTCGCAGTGCCTGCCACTTTACGTGTCTGCACTGCGCGATGCTGGTAGATGTGAATCAAACTTTTCTCGTAAGTTCTTAGATTTTCAACTTTCTTCAAGGTTCAATACTTCTAAATTCACATTCTAAACTCCACAACAAAATCCCTTTTTCCTTCAAAAATCACAACAATAATAAATCAAAAATTCAAATTAAACGCTGGATACGTTACATAGTGGAGATCTGAAATAGCCGAAACCACTCAACTGCACTTAAAATACCTAACAATTATTTGTTTAGCAATCACATCTATTTAATATAATTTAATTTGTAAATGAAATCCTCAGCACGGGAAATCCCAATGAGGATACCATTATTAAAAAAAGGTAATAATTAAATTATTATTCGTTTGTAACAAAGGGTTATATTTTGGTCGGCAGCTGTTAGCTAATCAATAATAATTACTGATTTAACCAAAAACATTGAAAAACACAAGTACCTACTAAAAGAGAGAGCCGCAATCTAATAATGGTGAAAACTCGTCATCTGGAGTAACCGCGTCAGATAGAAAATCACATGGGTTATTATACTTGATGGATGACTTAATGCTGAACATGGGGGGAATAAATCACCTTACTGGAATGCTTGATATTATTAGATATAATCGCCACCTACATTATACGAGATGAACCTTTTTAAATAATGATTATTTCGGTGAAATGAAGAGACTACCCACTCCACGCGTAATGTCACATGCGACTGGCATCGCTCCGAAGCGCGTAGGCTCAAAGTGTTCACTCAATCATTGCTGTTTTTACATCGCTGCTACATACGTGTCAAATTTACGTATTTCACAATCCAGAATTCCTCTTTTACTTAGCTACGTTGAATATTTATTCGATTTTCATATTGTTATTGTATTGTAAACTCGTCTGCAGTTGTGCGCAAGTATTTTCTAACGAGAACAATTTTATTAAGAAATTTATCAAAATTATACTCGTCTGTTGCCTGAAGCAGATTACATTATCGAACGGTGAGCTCTGGCGCTGTAACTTTTAAAAATAATATTTCAGAAATAACTGTTTCATCTTGCAAGATCATTTACGTCCATCGAAACTATTTTATCTGATGGAAAAAAAGTAGTGTATTTTTTATATATAAATATATATATTAAAAGCTACATAGCTCATGACGTTGCGAGGTGAAAAACAGGAGTCCCATCTGCTTCCAACCTTCAGGAGTCAGTGAGACTATGGCATCCCCTATTAGGTATGTTGTGATACTGAAGGTATTGTCGAGGGATAGGATATGGGAAAGAATGTGGGGAAGTACCTGGCGATTCAGATCTGATCACCAAGTATGGATAAAGCCATTTTAGGCAACGTTTCTATTCTGATTGCTTGTCTTTCACCAGGACAATACTGAAAGTATTTATTGTGTTCAAATATGATTTAAATACAGAGTATTTTAAATTTTATGACGACTATCATAATTCAATTTAAAATACGCTTTACTGAACAATTTGATAATGCCTTCTGAAGGCGAAACAGCTTTCACGCATAATAATAATAATTACCTAGGAGAACTTTTTATAAATAAACCTTTTTTTATTAGTAAATTTCAAAAACTTGAAAAAAATATATACCGGAAGTATTTACCACTCAGGAACGTGCGGCAAATATAATGTATATTATTTTTAATGAATTAGTAACAAGCATCGTAAACATTTAACAACGGAGACCGTCTGACCTGAAAAATCCAGACACAAAATAAGTGCAAAATTCATGGAACAAGAACTTTCTTTTTGAGAGTTTTTTAGCTTCACATAACAGATTTGCTTTATAGTTCTCTTTAAAGATTTTTTTTCTGAATCGACACACGGATTCTACACTTTTTTATATAAGTTATCACATTCAAAAAAGAACCATCTTATTTTTAAGGAGTAGGCGGACCAATATTTTAGCGTACCTGCGTAAGTACTTAAGCCGTAGTTTATGATTGTAAATCAACGTAGGCAGTACATAGACAAACGTTTGATGTTTAGAGTATTCATACCATTCAAAACTGTGCGGGTAGTCAATAGTCAATAGTTAATATATTGCCTGCTTAATTTCAGAGCCATACATCTGCTAATAACTATTAATTAACGTGACAATAATAATTAGTACATCGGTACTTCCGCCATAACAAATATTAGCATAAGGGAATTTGAATGTGTAATCTGATAATTTAATAGGCTACTGAAATAATCGCCTATCAATTTCTATTTCGTTATGGTGCTAATGTCATATGTATGAGATAAATCAAATTGATCAATAAATTCACGAATATGGGATGAATTCAATTCTCTGTACACCTTACAATATGAAGCATTTTAAGGGTTTTGTAATCTTCTAAAATGATTTGCCTATGAGAATAACTGGGAGCAAAGCTTTGGATCTAGGTCGAAAAATTTTCATCAAGTAATTTATTTATTTAAAATTTTTTTTTTGGTCAATTGTTTACCTACCTTAATCACTTTTTGTTTATGTTTATAATTTGTCTATTATTGCGTTATTATTTTTTTAGTATTCTCTATGTCCTGATGAGGAAAGATTCGCTTTCGAAACGTGTTGATATATTCCCTATTGCAGTATGGTATTATTGGGTGGGGATGGGCCTATAAAGCCACACTACAGCCAATAATTATAATTAAAAAAATAATTAATAAAATCGTTATTTAAAGTTCGTGAATTTAATGTACCATATTATAGAAATATATAAAAGAAACACCTTATATCAAATCTACAAAGAATTTTTCGTACTATTTTCGTAATATTTAACGTACATAAGGCTTTTACATAGAGTAGTACACCTTATGGTTTTAACATAGAAAATTAAAGAAAATACAGTGATAATGGATGTATGTAAAAAGATAACAGTACTTTGAGAATATAATAACACTTCTGTATGACGATTTTATAACATAATATTTATATGTTGTAACATTATTGCTATAATTCTATATTTCACTTATACAATATTGTTTACATACAATATTCTGTAACATTAAAATTAGCATTACATTCTGTTTTTATGCTGTGAAATTAATATTCAGTTGCGTATAACCCACACACAGACAGCGTCTACACGACTTCTTATTTAAATTTAAGGAGAAAAAAATATATATATAATGTGTGTGTCGAATTGATCACTTGGTAGTAAAAAATGTTTTAAATGATACTAAAAATTATCCATATATATATATATTACTAGCTGATTGTAGTTAAAAAAAATTATTAAATAAGTTAATATATTAATAATCATCTCTTTTACGATCTTAGACATTCTTTGAAATAATTCCTTCCTTTTCAGATTTCCATTTCCTAGTATCAGTACTCAGTGAGTTGAACATTTTGGGAGCAATATAAGAGAACTGTCGTTGGGCGAAAGCTGTATTCGTTTGGGGAATTATGAATTTTAGTTGTGATGAGTAGCGGGTGAAATTTTTTTGTTGTGTTTTGTTCTTTAAATCATTTTTCCATATGTATATGAGAATAGTCTTTATGTATAACTGTCGAATATCTAATATTGATCATTTATTAAAAATATTCTTAGCAATAGTTTTTGAGTTATGGTATAAAGAATTGATGCTGAACTTCCCAATCCCACAATACCATATGTAGCTATTTATTGAAAAAGTGCAAAGTAAACACATCTTATGGTTTGTAGGTTAAGTATTGATCTGAGAGAGTAGAAAATGTAACATAATTTAAGCAGTATTTTTGTTTATAGAATCGACATGGGCCTCCCAACGCAGTTTATCATCTATAATAACTCCTTAATACTTAATATCGTTAGATTTAAGAAGTATTCTTGTTAGGTGATGTAACCATGATGGGGTTCTGTGAACATGAATGGATGATGAGTTTAGGGCAGTTTTAAGGAAGGATGAGTTTACGTATTGAAAAAGGTAAGTATTACTTGACGGCCTCCATGGTCGAGGGGTAAGGCTCTCCACTACGAATCCGAAGGTCGCGGGTTTAAATCCCGGCGTGCGCAAGTAAATTTTATTAAATTAATTTGTGCTGTTTCACAATTAATTAATTAAAAATAATATATGGTATATTTGCGAACGTTCCAGAGTAGAAGATACTCTCAGTATCGCCCTGGTGAAAGACCACCATTCAGAATTGAAACGTTGCTTCAAATGGCTTTTAGCCGTATTTGGTGACCAGATCTGAATAGTCAGATATTTCCCCACTTCCTCTTCCCCTTCCCAAAATACCTTCAGCCTCACAACATTTCTCAATTGGGGATGCCATAGTCTCACTGGCTCCAGACGGTTGGGAGCAGTCGAGACTCTTGTGCGATATTCATGTAAAAAAAATATATGTTTTACTAATGTTAAGAGTGAGAAGGTTTACATCTAACCAATGTTTTATTTCTCAATAGTTAAATTCCAATTTTCAGCTTCAAATATGATAACCGTATCATCGGCAAAAGATATTAGAATCAAACCAGTACCAGTATCTAGATTGCTATAAACAGTCAAGACTCAGTAAGCTTTACAAAATAAACCGTTTCGGAAATCGCCCTGGGCACTTGCCGGTAGACCGGAACGCCACTGGTACTCGGTATACATTTATAGTTTATGCATTATTGTCGGAATTATAAATCTATCGTAACAATAGAAGTATGGAGGCTTTGTTTCTGAACGATTATAATTATCTCGTACTTAAATTGGTAATTCGGGGAACAATATTCGATCAATTCAGCAACCCAATTGCCGAAATAATAATTAATAATTCGTCCTATACGTATTACAAATACAATGAACCGTTATATTAATTACCAGGATATATGTTTTATCGTCACTGAATAGGACCGCCATGGAAGAGCAGTAAGTTTAATTAATTCAAATCTTGAAGTAGGGCTTTTAATTATTTTTATTTCAAATTCGTGTTTTATGTGCTAGCGGCATTTGCTGATGGCAATCTTATATTTAAGACGGCTCACTAAGATAATGGAGCAAATTATAAAATAAGATTTTTCTTTTAAATTTAATTTATTCAAAAAAAGATACATAATTAATAATTAAACAAGGTTACAATATTTTTCAAAAGTTCAATATTTATATAAGATGTACCCCTATAATTAAGCTGAGCTTGTGTGTATGGGGGTGTGTTATTTATTTTTTCTTTGTTTATTTCTATGTTATATTATTCAGTGTATATTTTCAGTGTGTTTTTTAAGTTGTGTTTTAAAAATTTTTAAATCATCATTAATGTTTCTAATTTTTTCTGGTAATGAATTAAAATATTTAACTCCAAGATATTTATAATTAAATTGTCCCATTGTTTTTTTGCATTTTGGAATTGGAAGAAATGATGTTTGTCTAAGATTTCTATTATTTTTAAATGGTGCAGTTTTGTTTAGAATATTATCTTTATAAATTTGCAAAGTTACATGATAGAAATATAATTCTTTTAATTTTCTGACTTTGAATTCCTTAAATAGAAGATCTGACGAGTATGTGTATGGCTTGTTCAGAATTGTTTTTATTATTAATTTTTGTGTTATGTAAAGAAGTTGCGTGTGATTTTTATAAGTTCCACCCCATCCTACAATGCCATATTGTATTATTGATTGGCAGAAAGCAAAGTACGTCATTCTAAGTAATTCTTTGTTTAGAATATGTCTTAAACATCTGAAGATGTATATTAGTTTCCTTATTCTGTCTTTGAGTAAGTTTATGTGAGGGGACCATTTTAAGCATTGGTCTATTGTTATGCCTAAGTATTTAATTTCGCTCTTGCTTTCTATAGCTAAACATGATATATTGCAGTTATGTTGTTGTGTATATATTCTAATAAAATAATGGATAAAAATATTTATTTCTTAAGGTGTTTGTTTTTTTGTGCAAAATGGGATATAATAAGTTTTTTTTGAATTCAACGTTAGCAAGTTTATGTCACACCACATTTTCAGTTGATTGATATCCGTGTTAGCTATATCGTTTAGTTCAGTCCATGTATTTGCTTTCAATAATAATACTGTGTCATCTGCGTAAGATATAAATAATCTCTCCATGTTTAGAGATATTAAAAATATCATTTACATATATGATAAATAGTAAAGGGCGTATATCTCCACTAAAGGTGCAGAATTATTTTAATTATTTAAGTACTACATAATACCACAAAGATAAAATCACGTTAATTAATAGGACACAACTCCTGAACCTGTACAAATCGCAAGTGCGCCCCACTATAGAATTGTCAGCCACCTCTGGTCGGGAGCCCCACAATATCTGAAAAAAAACCCTTGACTCTTTGCAGAAACGGGCAGTACGTTTGATAGATTCGCCTATCTTAACAAATGGATTGCAATCTTTGGAACACAGTCACAACAGAGCACAGAGAAGTGGCAATGCTGTCCTTGTTCTACGGTATTTTAATGGAAGATGCTCCGAGGAACTAGCGTCATTGATCCCTTCGGCACCGGTGCATAGTCGGGAAACACGCCAAACGTGCGCCCAACATTTGCACACGGTTGACATTTATCACATGAAAACGGGTCGCTTCTACGATTCGTTATTGTGTTCAACAGCTCAGAGGAAATAGCGTTATTGATCCCTTCTAAGCGTCCCTTTCTTAATATTTCTCATTACGCTTACATCAGTCTTGTATTCTTTGCGCATCTCAACATATCTATACTCATCTACGACTCGTTCTTGTGTTCAACAGCTCGGCTGTGGAATGATCTGCCGGTCTCTGTGTTTCCTCCCTCCTACACATGGGTCTCTTCAAAACACGAGTTCCCTCCTTCCCATCTTATAAAAGATCCTCCACACAGCATCCCCAAACACGATATAGGCCTTGAAGGAAATTATTTCCCTCAGATCATCCTGTGTAGAGTTATTATAAAAAAAACATATAAAAAGTAGGTTTAATTAGTCAAAGGCGTAAGATATCGGCAGAAAGAGTAATAAAACTGAACTTTTTATCTAGTGGGAGGCTCGCGTTGGCTTCTAACCGTGTTTTGATTATGTATTTAAATCACGATTAATTTGGCTGAAAGGTTCCGAGGTAATTCAAGGCAACAGGCAGCAACTAAACTACCTGCCCACACACACACACACCCAGCCCCTAACGCCTAACCCCTAATGCCTGCGAAGGCTTTACTCTGTGGGCACTGTGCAGGTACAGATAATATGGTATGAGTTCTAGTTGGCGTGATTTTTATTATCATTCCTCCTCAACTCGTGAAAGATAAACTTCTGTATTTAATCACGTAGATGTCTGATGCCAAACAAACATACGTTTTGATAAGCTTGCTTAAAACCAAATAAGCTACGTGTTTAATTACATTGGGTGAATTTATTAAGGCGGGGCGGTAAATATTTGTAAAATCCTATCACTATAATTTGATTGGGGTCTTTTACACGCGACAAATTAAAGTTTTCTTGTTCGATGTTACGTTAGCCCGAACTGGTAAGAATATATTAAGCTTTCTAAATTAAAGATGCAATGACTACAAGATTCTAACCTGAATTTATTTGTAATTATTAGATACTAGATATTTATTTATATTTATTTGTAAATTAAGTAAATTTTATTTATAATTTCTTCAAATGATTGATAACTTTGTGGCATCATTATTAATTATATAATTGAAAATACACTTTGTATATACCACTTTACTTAAAATATATAAATATTTCTATATGTTTCGATAGCAATGCTATCATCTTCAGGAATAAATGAATACTAAAAAATAATTTCAAGTATAGAAAAATGATAAAAAATTTAAAACAATAATAATATACAAAATATGAGCATAAACAAAAATGAATTAAAGTAGGTAAGAAATGTTAATGACAAAATAATTATAAAGCATTGAATAATACATTTAAATTAGAAATATAAATAAAAAATATTATTATTAATATTAATATGTAAATAAATTTAAGAGATAGCTATTTTTAAAAAATATTTGATTATTTATTAAATTTAATTCGCTATTAACACTTTTTCTTATTTCTAAAATATGATTTGCAAATTCAGAATAGTTGTTATTATTTAAACAAATTAATTAAATTTTATTTAATTAATTTGTGTTGTTTCACAATTAATTCGTTTAAAATAATAGTGTATTTGCGCACGTTCCAGAGTGGAAGATACTCTCAGTATCGCCCTGACCACCATTCAGAATTGAAACGTTGCTTGAAATGGCTTTTAGCCGTGTTTGGTGACCAGATCTGAATAGCCAGGTATTTCCCTATTTCCCTACCTTCCTCTTCCCCTTCTCCTTCCCCTCCCCAATACCTTCTGCCTCACAACATTCCCCAACTGGGAATGCAATCACTGGCTCCAGACGGTTGGGAGCAGTTGGGACTCTTGTGCGGTATTCATATAAAAAAAGTGTCTAGGATAAACCAGATTTTCTTTATATGGGACATCTGTTAAATTTTTCTATAAGTCTAGGATTAATATAATTTTTTTTGGAATAACCATTGTAATTTCCTTAAGAAAAGGTAGCAGCCAAAATACATGGGAATTAATGAAGGTGATATTAACAGTTCGTAATAAATTGAAGTATGATACCGATAAAAATGACGGGACGAATTGAGGTAGCCATAGCTAAGTGGATTAGAGCGCAGGATCTCCGAGACACTACGAGGTCCTGGGTTCAAGTCCCAGCTGCTATCGTTATCCTTTTACTTTCTGTGTCTTTTCGGTTTCATGTTTCATTCTAAGAGTTGTTAATATTATCGTCAATGATTAAAACATATATTGCGATGAGGTTTACACTTCAATAAGTTATTCAAAAAATATATATACCTAAACCATTTACTTAGCGGCTAATAACTAGCAGATTTTCTATTATATTCAATATCATACTGTAATTTTTTGATTTTGTTATATAGTTAACAAATTGAGTAAATATTGTAGTAATGAATTAAAAATTACCTTGTAACCACCACTTTATTAGTATATACATATCAACATGTTTCGAAAGCGAAGCAAAATATGGCTAATTCAGAATATAATAATTAATAATATTTTTAAAAGGCAAATTTATTAATTAATTTTATTTAGTCATATATTTTTAATAAATTATTTAGATCGAAAAGCAGTGTGTTTTCACCATGTCCTAATTGTACCTGCAATTTAATAATGTCTGGTTTTGCAAAAAAAAATTGGATAATAAGATTAAATTTGTAATATTTTCAATAGGTATCATTATATGTTTTTTGAAAATATACAGTTTATAGCTGATTACGATAAAAGTGTCTCATTCATTTGATCAGCTTGGTTTCATGGTAACGAAATGAAAAATTATTGTACCCAAGTTCATGTTTTAGCCGTTTTAGTGCTGTACTGATTTCGCAAGTAGGTGCGTAAACAGCTATTGATAATTTGTATTATTAGTTAAATATGATAACTAAAAATGCAAAAATTTGTACAAATATCAACTAAAAGTAGTGATTATTTTTGATATTAAACATAAAAAGAATTGTATCCCATGCAACTAATAAAAAACTAAAACTACTAAATATAAAGAGAAAAAAAAAGAAGAAAATGATGTCGCTACACAATTGTGTTTTCCCCTGCAAAGGTAATGTAGTCCCGTCTTACAGCGGGCGCATATGAGGAAAATTCACTTTCTATTCGCATTCTATTATTGCGATGGCCAATAATCACACTTCCGTCATCACTGTCTCCATTTATCAGATCGAAGGGCTCATCATCCGCAATGTCGCCGCCATTTGATAGGACTGAGATTCGACATGGTGAAATATATCGTTTTAATTTATTATAACAGGACAAACAATATAGATTGTGTACAAGATATACGCCAACTGCAATACACCGCTCTCAAATGGAACGCGTGCTCTCGTTAGAATCAACAAACACACTGAAGAAGGCTGCGCTTAAGCGCTTCGTCGCAATTTTCGTGGCTAACGCTTGCAGCTCCATAGCGCTGCACCGCACTCTATCGGTTAAATATTGTATTGTATCAATGTTGCTCTCATTAATTCACTAATAGAATAAGGAATCTGCTGGGTTTATAAAAATGTATTAATTTCCGTAAAAAAGAATATTACCATAATTTTAATCATGCATGGGAATTATTACCAAAGTTTGTGTATGAATTTTTAGTTTGTGTTGAAATTTTGGTAATATAATTTTTTCACTGAAATTAAGATTCCTCATTATATTATTATATTATACACACATTGTATGTTTCAACATTTCAGCAAAATGTTGCTTAATACAATATTTATTTACTTTTTATTACGAACCTGGTGGCATGATATTTTTTTCCGTTCCGTTACCATGAATATTTTCTAAAAAATGTACAAACTTTAACGAAAATGCTCCTATACGCCGTCTACTTACGTAGTTTTTAACACTACACAGTGGTTATTGTTAAATAGATAGTTTTACACATTTTTTTGTTGTTTTTGTTTTGATTATAAATTTCATAATAGCGACGAATTTTTAATTTATTTATCCTACGCAAAACCGTTGATTTACTAAACACCTAAAAAAATAATATACGAGTAGGTTTAACAGATTGTTAACTGTTGTGTTAGATTAGGTTGTATAGATTGAAGATATTTTTGTTTGGATTACAAATTATCCGAAAGCGGTGAATTCCTTCGCGGTTTCTCTTACGCAAAAAAAACGGTTTACTAATCATCTGAAAATAAATATAGTGAGACTTTGAACACATTGTTGAACTGTTGGGTTTGGCCTGAATTAGTTCCACTAATTAAGAATTTGGATTCGGTCCAACTTCATAAAATGAATATGCTAATACTGCTCTGGGGATGGGTCTAATAGCGCTGTATTCTCACACAGGGAACAGGGGGCAGCAAAGTGGGACGGTGGAATATGCAGATCATCGGACGATGATACGATTAGCCCATTAGAGATAAGATCAGGTTCGATAGACAAAGTCGTTAGACCTTTTTTATTGTCGGCACGAATGTAAACCTGAATGGATATATTATTGAATTTCACTCAAACTTAATGAAACGGGAACTGCATTCCAAAGCAATCCAATCACAATGTCACTATTTTCCAAATGTTTCGTTCAGTTGTTTAACAATATGATTAAGATATTTTAAGTGAAATAATAAAAAGAAAATATAATAAGGTAAATTTGTATTATAATTTATCTATTCTTACATTATTATTTGTCTACAGTTGACATTATTATTTTTTAGTATTCTGTATATTCCTGATGAGGAAAGCATCGCTTTCGAAACATCCGTGATGAATACAAAGTATTTTTAGTTCATTTATTTTATTTTTTTATAAATGATGTAATATTACTTGTTTTTTAATAAATAAATAAAATATGTACATATTTTCCGCCCTCAATAAATTAAAATCACTTTGTGGTGTCATTTTCAAGAAAATGAATAATAAATGTATAATATAATATATAAGCATGTGTCGGAAGTACAGCTACCCCCATCAGAATACACAGTATACTATAATTATAATTTGTATTGTTCCGTATTAAAAAAAAAAAAAGTTATTTATCAGTTTGTACCACGTGTTACAAACGAATCGTGTAAATCAAGATGCACAATACAGTTAGCGCAAGACAAATACTTTTACTTGAACACTTGTACAAATAAAAAACATTTGTTCTACTTCGGTACACTTTTCCCGATCATAACAATATGCATTCTTGGCATAAAAGATATTTCCTAATTCCTCGTGGACTTATCTATTTTACAAACTAAAACATAAATTTTATACAATCCCATTGTAAACGTACTTCATTAAATACTCTCAGGCATCACCCTGAGGCCCGATTCCGGATCATTTTAATAGTAAGACATTGTCCTCATCCTTAGACTTAAAGACTTTTTGCTTAACTGCGGTTCCGGTTCTCTCGAATGACAACTATCGTTCAGCCAATGACATCCTTTAAAAATATCGATATTTGAAGGGCTTCAACAAAGGAAAAACTCAATATTGTCAGAAGTATTGACATTAAACATTATTAATGGATTATTTGTCGCAAAATAATTCTACGAAATGGACCGACTTACGATATAGAAATTACGATATAGTTCCAATGCCAAAGGCCCGAAATGTCAGATAAAAGTGATTTAAATTCGAAAAATTGTAATGAACTACACATTTAACTATCTCATTAACAAACTAACCATAACGCCATTTCCCCGCAGGGGTAGGCAGAGAGGACGAACCTCCCAAAACACCTCGATTTTGGCATACACTTCTTGCTTCATTCACATTCATGCATCGCCTCATACATTCTCTTCTGTTATTCCGACTTCTGACATGACCCGACTCAAGTATTTGATTCACATGATCGTGCCATGTCTTCCTCGGGTGTCCTCGGCTTCTTCTTCCATTCACATTCGCGTCATATATTCTCCTTACACTACTTTATTTGTTCATTCCCTGTACATGCCTAAACCATCTAAGCGTCCATTTCTTAATCTTACTCATTACGCTTAGATCAGCCTTGCATTATTTACGAATCTCAACATTATTCACACGGTCATACATGGTTTTACCAAACATTATTTCATCCTCTGTGCACTCCATTGTGGACGGCGAGCTTCATTAGCACGTGTCAAGTAATTAATAATAAACTACACGTGTTAAGTATGTGTGATGCACCTAGAATTTTTAATAATACCAATATTAATTAAACCACAACCTACTTTAAAAATGTATTGTCATTGACATGGAATACGTCTTTAACCCCATGGATAAAGACCGGTTAGTGGCTGAGTTGGCATCGCGTCTGGGTCTCACCCAGGCATCAATTCTTTCACTGGCTAAGTCCTCCATCACGACACATGTAATATGTAATTGGAGTAGGAGATCTGCAAATATTGTCGGGTTATTCGTAACCCGGAAATGTTTGTCAAAAAAATTGACTGTTCAACAATCGTACAGCGCTTCAGACAGGTTTGGTGTTACTATGTTGATCGTGTTATCGTACCTGTTTTTAGGTTAAAACTAGCTTGTTGTCTGTTGTCGGGTTGTTAATAAAACTATGTACTTTGGGAGTACCGGCGGTGCGAAACTCATGAAACGTTCACACGTGACCAGCTGGTTGATTAAAAAGTTACTTCCATGTTTAATATTCACGTCGCGCTGGAGAGAGTAGAATTATCATGAAATTTCAACACTATTTTTTTAAAATAATATCTTTATTAATAACACATCGTGTTTTATTAATTTTGTGTTGGACAAAGCGCGCCACTTATGTAGTACATGGAGATTGCAAAAAAGACTTGATAATAATAATACTTGGATGATTTGTATAGCGCCGTTTTTGTGAAAAATCACCCCAAGGGCGCTGTACAAATACTGCTTGTTAGGGTTTATCTTATTATGTACAAACAGACACAGAAACATACTTACCTGGTAGGTCACTCCAGATTAAAACGTTAAATTATAAAGTTCGCTTGAGAAGATATGACTTTGCACGCTCAGGACACAATATTAGAAAACAATGCACATTGCATGATATTGCGGTTATTGTTTAAATCCTATTTGTCATTATATCAAAATAATAAAAGTAAATAATAATAAAAAAAAGAAGTTTAGTATTGTAATTTGAACTAAAATGTATTTAATTTCAATAATTAAAAATAAAAATATATACATATCAATATGAAAAATACACTTCGGTCACACTATTTTCACATTTTTTTTAAATTTCGTCAAAACATTTCTGTGGTTGATGTCTTACGGTAGGCCCAGCTTTTCAGCCTTTATCGACTGCACGCCACTGATGTATATTTACATATATTAAAATGTACTAATATAATACTTGAGTCGGGCCATGTCAGAAATCGGAATAATAGGAGAGAATGTATGAGACGATTTATGAATGTGAACGAAGCAAGAAGTGTATGCCAAGATCGAGTTGTTTGGCGGTCCGTCCTCTCTGCCTACCCCTCCGGAGAAATGCCGTGATCGTTAGTTAGTTGTTAGCAGAATACCTATCAGAGATGTAAAAACATTTTCATCATTTAATTCAAAATATTTATTGAAAAAAAAATCCGCAAACTAAAAATAAAAGAGTGAAATCACCGTAGTGCCACGATTGAAAAATATTTTTTTGATATAGACAACACTCTCATTTTTTTTTTAATTCCACTAGTATAGAAATTTATTTTAATCAAACGGATTTGAATCAAGATTTATGAAAAATACTTAAATAGATAAGTCCGTCTTCTACCAGTAAATGTCCGCAACGAAACAAAAAAAATCAGAAAGCCACTTATTTTTGTGTCGGTATGCCTCTTTGTATTTACGAGTACTCGTAGGTGTCAATAAAAACGATGTCTGTGAACATTGCACTCCGAAAGAGCGTAACACCTAACTTCGTCCTTGAAACGAGTGTTTTAGTACAAAAGGCGTGCAAAGCTTGTGACAGTTTGTAACAGGCCACCGGTTCTCGTGTTGTTAAAAACAAAATGTAAATTTTCACGACGCAATAACAATAACTGCAACAGGCGAAGACATTCCTTTTAGTGTTATCCCCGCACTAAACTCGCTGGTTTTATCCCAGTTTCGGGGATTACCCAGTGACGGTACAAGGTGTTTTAATTTTTTTTTCTCACCGAGCGCATAATACCCACAGATGCCCTAACATGTAAGAGGAAGAAACCAAAATAAGAGAGGTGAAGGGCGAGCTAGGCGTGCCGTCAATTTAAGTAAAACTACAAAAAAGTAAAAAGGTTCAGCCTCTTTACAAAAACTGAATATTTTGTTCGAGTATTTAGTTTGACCTTTTTTATAAATGTTTCGTAATTTGCTTACCACAGTCAAAATCACGCGAAACAAACGTGGATGTCAGTAAAACCTTTGCTCTAGCCTTAGAAATCGTACTTAGAGCAAGTCTATTAATTCCCCCCCCCCTTTTGACCTACCGCCACAGTACAATGAAGACCGCAGCCGCTAATACGAGTTCCGCTAACATTTCGAATCGCCGCTGAACTTTAACCTCGTCACCGACCAGCATAACGCCACATCTCCAATGAAATACAAGTGAATACTACATGTGCAGTGAGTGCATTGGTGAGTTCCCTTCTTACCCTTAACTGTCTTGTTCCTTTCCTGATGCAATAATCGCAGGTCCTTCATAACCTAAAAATACAATTCGCAATCGCAACCTTCGTGATAATTAATATCCCGATTGGCATCTACATGTACCACCCGCACACACCACAATATTCTTCGTGTGGTGTACTAGTGGGATGCTGATGTAACTCAGCCAGTCGATGGTATCTATCACTAGATTCAGCATAGATGTGTCTTTTGCGATATGTCGCGTAGTATGTATGAATCCACATGAAAATAGTTGTAGGAGGGAGGAAATACAGAGACCGGGAAATCGTTTGAAATCCGATCAGTTTAGCGCGAGAACAAGTCGTAAAAACGTTCCGTGGCAAACTTCGATGGTGTACAAACAGGCACGCGTTCTATGTATTTCCCAGTTATGCACCGATCTCGAAAGGAATCAATATTGTTAGCTATATGCACCACCTGTCACTGAGTTACCAGTAGAATGATTGAAGACCCGAGAATGATAACTAGATTAAGACCAAATAGTGAATTTTACAGAAGAGACTAAAAACTAAATTTAAAAAATCAGTGAATGTTACATTATAGTTAAAGTGGTTTTGAATGCGTAATAATCAAAATAATTAAATGTTTTCATTTTTTATAATAATTAAATTAATCTTTATCCTGTTTTAAATATATTTTTTGATCATTTCATTTTTTTTTTTTATAAATGAAAACAAATAATGTTTTCTGGTTTGTTTTTTTTTGTTGTTTTTCATTAGTTATAAGAAAAATATTTCAAAATATGAATGGCAAAAAATTTTTATTCATTCATTTTGAAAATCATCATCTTGAACATGTTCGCCAGTAGTTGTTTCTGATTGAAAATTATCATAATATTCTTGGTAAACCAAAATTTTGAAAGCAAAAGTTATTTCAGCCTAATCTGGTTCACCATATAGGACATCTGCCACCCACAACATTGTTTTTTTTTTTTTTGTAATGCGGATAACAAATTATTGTTTACGTTTATTTACAAAAACCCAACGACAAATTATTAAACATACTCTTCTCCACTTTAAAAATCATATTCGTATTTTAAATATTTTGTAAAACATACAATGGAACGGTCAGAAAAAAGTAATATTTCTGATTAGATTTTGATAAATCCTAAGCCTATGTAAATTTATAAAGTATTAAACATATAAATATTAAATATATGAACAAATATTTTTCTATTTAAAAACATTATGTTTATCGTATTGCGTAATAATACTATCATTATTTTGAATTAATGAATAATAACTCTCCGACGTCCCTCTCCCCCTTAATAACAAAGTCAAAGCACAAAATTCCTCGTTTTCTAATGCGTATTAAGAGACGGAATCTTCCATTATTTATTTATAATCTTCACTTTCAGTGGACATATTGAAGACGCTTTCGAACTAACATGCAACAATTCATACAACAATCATTGTATCACAAAACAAGGTTAATACACCAGCAAGAAAAACAGCAAGGAGGATAAAAAATATATTTTTTTATATTAAAGCATATCACACAAATGCGGGATATTTCTTTCCTTTACCGCGGATATTAAGAAATTACAGTACTATACACTGCTCTAATAATGAAATAGACATTTTTAATGACACAATTAATCAATAATAAAAAAATAATTACCATTAATAACAAACTGATAATGTGATGATACCATTATAAGTATCAAAACAGTGTACCATCAGCACAGGCGACAATAAGGAGTTAGTTTATACACCTACTTTATAATATGTTTTCGACCTTTCACTTCTTTTTCATTCTTATGATCATTTTTGAAAGATAATTTTTGTTTTAGTTTATTGTACTTATTGATTATTATTGCTATTTAAACATTCATGTATATAAGTTTTGGGCATAATGCCTGTTTAATGTACTAAAATAAAATAAAATAAATAACAGTTGACAAAAAATACGAACTAATATACGAATGAGAATAAAAACAGAAAATAAATGGTTTACATACCTTTCTCATTCTCAGTGAACATAGTTTTTACCTGAAATTGATACCACTTTTACGATCTTGTGATAAAAGTATAAATGCGTTATATCTGTTCGGCCGGTCAGTGGCTGAATTGGCATCGCGTCTGGGTCTCACCCAGGCGTCGTGAGTTCAATTCCTCGGCTGGCTAAGTCCTCCATCACGACACAAGCAATATCTTTCGCTTACTGTGATGGTAGTAGGAGATGTTCAAATATTGTCAGGTTATTCGTAACCAGGGAATATATGTCTTTCTTTAAAAAAAAATCTCATTCTGATACTCCTCGATAGAGGGTTTGTTTAAAATGTGAAAACACCGAAAAAAGTTTTTGACTTTTTTTGTTTATATCTTGTTTTCATTATATTATATATAAAAATGAATCTTTGTCTGTCTGTCCACGATGTTCTCGAAAATTGTGGACCGGTTTCAATAAAAATAGCACAGTTTGTTCTTATTAGCGCAGGGAAAGTTTAAAGAGTAGTTTGAATGAAATCCAATATATAAAACTGTTGCCATAACGTTTTAAAATTAGTATGAAAAACATTAAACCCTGCCATGTTGTAATGAGGTTAGCCAATAAGATATACCACTCTGGTTAGCCACAGATTACATATTCAAAAGAAGAAGTTTTATTTGGGTAGAATATTTTCAAAATGAAAAACACAAGTAAAAATAAATGTTTGGAATGAAATAATAAAAAAAAACGAGAACTTCCGGGTACACATCAGCCAGCGTTCTAAATACTACAACAATTCGTTAATATAAGGGGATATATCAAATGGACTGCCCGTGTCTGTTTTCAAGACATGTTGCTTGGGGGGCTTGTTTTCAAATGAATATTCTATTTTTTTGGTGCGGCTCACAATTGGAAGTTACGCCACTGTATAACCTGGTTAAAGTGTCGATACTCAAGCGGGGGATATTTAAAGGGAGACAACGCGGCTTAAAATATTCAGGATATCCCATCAGCCTCGGGTCAGCGCCTGGCGGGCGCGTCAGCCGTGACGATCACCGCAGTGGGTTACACCTCAAAGAACTGTGAACTCCGCAAAAGGAATTACAACCAATTAAGGAGGTACAAACCATCAAGTTGAATGAATTCGTTCTATTTCCGAGGGGGTAAATAACAAAATCGAATTTCTAGTATGGTTTGGCAGGCTGCGGGGAACTTGACAAAAACTGGTTCATACGTAAAATGGTAGAAATTTAGAATGAAATTTGCAAAGGACATTAAAATTGCACGTGCTAACAACGGTTTAGCAAGCAAACTTGGCAAAAGCTTGTCTCAAACGTAAAAATGAAGACATTTTTGTGTTGCATCATTTAACTCTTTTTGTATGAGGGTGGATTTTGCAATGTTGAACTGGTTTCAGTGTGGCGAGCTCTCAGATACGTATATGGATCGTTTACGCTTGTGGTCGTGTACGTTTCGGTTGGACGTTATGCTACGGCCACACAATTGCCGAACGTCCCAACCCGAACACGGTTCGAAGTTAGGATGTTGGCCGATCGTATAGTGACTATAAATCGGGCAGCTACACGTTCGGCCAACGCTCCAACTAGGAACTCCAAACTAGTGATGACATTTTAGCTAAAATCTTTAATATTCATAGAAAGTCTACCGAAATTTATAATATTATTGAAACAATTCGTACCTATAATACTGGAAATAAATAATAGCTATCAGTGAAATAATAATTATCGGGAATCACCAAATCACCCATCCTTTGTTCCTTGAACTTCACAATAAAAAATCACCTTGTCGCATGTTTTTATCTTTCAAAATTTAATAAAAATATACGGAATTTCAATTTTATATCCCCCACCGCTTGTCGATAACTGTTGTGCCTGTTTTAGATCCGTATTTTATTTTTACGCACAGCCTAAGAAAGATTGGAGTGCAAAAGAATATAACAACTAGCCCCTATTATATATACATCGGATTACATGCATTTCGCTATTGAGGTGATTTTTCATGAAAAACGGCGGTATATAAATAATTCAAATTATACAAATACACGTTGCATATTTGGCCATTTATTTTGGGGTTAGTTACATATTTGAATCTCTTTCCGTCATTATAAACATATTTCAGTCATGTTTTATTCTGCATGCAGCACGTCCGCCGGGTCGCCTGCCGAACTCGTACTGAACTGCCAATGTGTGGAGACTGGTTTGTGCGAGTTCGGCCAACTAGTTCGCCACCGGAGCGATCTCGGGTCAACGTTGGCCCAACGCGCACCCCTCTACACGGTCGCCTAAACGTTTGGATTGGAAGGTTGAGCGATCATGTGGTTGTGACATTAGATTAACGGCAGGCTTTCATTTCAAACATAAGCCACCGCTGCCGCCAGCTTTGGGACGCGTTCTGCACGCTCGTTGAACGCAACGTTCTGGTGGACACTCAATACTGGCTCACTGCTCACAGGCCATCAAGCTGACTCTATGCTGTGTAATCTAGGTATGGCTAAGTAGGAGATAGGTTGGCATACATTTAACTGGTCTGCACATTTGGTCCGTATTATACCGCTTCTATAATATATAGCAGTGGTGTGCAGTCCATAAAGGCTTAAAAGCTGTGCCTACCCTAAGAAAAGTGAACCATAGGAAGAAATTAAATAAAAATTTTAAATCGCGAAAAATTTCTTAAGAATATGTGCTCTTTATATGAATTTAGAGAGGAACTTGTACGCTCATTTATTCGGTTAGTCATAACAGTTGGCTGAAGTTGGTGATAAAATAGTTATTTTCAAAATAAAATTCAATGCACTATTCGTACCTAATCTTGAAAAACTACATACAGCCTACCTTTGGTCAAATAGCAATGACAACACGGATAATTATTTTGATTTTATCTTTTATTTGAAACACATAATATTAAAAAATAAAATGTAAGAAAGCTTTGACTGCCCAAATAGGAACATATCCCGTTTTAAGACAGTCTAATTGACAAGATTAGTTCATATTAAGTGCCGATAAAATAGAAGGGACAAAAGATAGTAATGACACAGTATGCTAATATAATATATCTAGAAAAAAGTATAATAATTAAATATAAAGAGATTATGCACATGTGTTCGATATGTACTGATTGGTGCTATGAGGAGAAATATGCATTTAAAAATGAGTAGTAAAAAAAGGATAATATTATTGAGTAATATTGATAATATTAAGTTACGTATCACTCAGCTTTATGAGGCGACGAAAAAACTGATGGAAGCAGCCCGAAAAGGGTGCAGCAAATAGTTAATAACATATTGGATCAGATTTTCTCGTTGCGTGTACTCACAGAGAAGTTTTTGGCAAAAAACTAGAAAGTTTTCTGTTCATTTGTAGATCTACAAAAAGCATACGACCGAGTTGACAGTAAAATGTTATCGAAGGTGTTGTCCAAGTATGGAATGAATACAAATCTTATACAGGCAATCGCATCTCTGTACGAGGGAAGCGTTGCATGTGTTAGGGCAAACGGTGATTTTACGGGGTGGTTTGACATCACAAAAGGTGTTAAGCAAGGCTGCGTAATGTCACAACCACAGTCTGTGCTGATACCAACCCCTTAACTCGCAGAGGAAGGATGAAAGTAGAATGAATGCTGTAGAAATGAGATCTCTGAGACGAATGTGTGGTAAAACCATGTATGATCGTGTGAAAAATGTTGAGATTCGAGTGAGCAAGATCAAGAAAGGTACGCTTAGATGGTTTGGGCATGTAGAGCGAATGAACGAAGAGAGGAGTGTGAGGAGAATATATTACGCGAATGTGAATGGAAGAAGAAGCCGGGGACGTTCGAGGAAGACATGGCACGATCAAGTGAATCAAATACTTGAGTTGGGCCATGTCAGAAGTCGTAATAAGAGAAGAGAATGTACGAAACGTTGTATGAAAGTGAATGAAGCAAGAAGTGTATGCCAAGAACGAGTTGTTTGGCGGTCCGCCCTCTCTGCCTACCCCTGCGAGCGTGGTGGTTAGTTAAATATATTTTATTCAACGCGTACTAAAAGCAACTTTAGTAAATTGCTCATGACCAAGTGTTTGTACTTTTTCCTTTCCTTGGTTAGGGTTTTTAATCAAGTCAAGGTCTTTTCCCAAAGAGCACAAATTTGGGTATATTATTTAAAACATTTCATATTATATTTATTTAATGACGGTTAGGTAGGTAGGTATAACACAATGTTTTAAACAAACATTTCAATTGTAATAAAATTATTCAAAAATAAAACATTTCATATTATATTTATTTAAATGATGGGTAGGTAGGTAGGTATAACAAAATGTTTTAAACAAATATTTCAATTGTAATAAAATTATTCAAAAATAAAACATTTCATATTATATTTATTTAAATGACGGGTATGTAGGTAGGTATAACACAATGTTTTAAACAAACATTTCAATTGTAATAAAATTATTCAAAAATAAAACATTTCATATTATATTTATTTAAATGACGGTTAGGTAGGTAGGTATAACACAATGTTTTAAACAAACATTTCAATTGTAATAAAATTATTCAAAAATAAAACATTTCATATTATATTTATTTAAATGACGGTTAGGTAGGTAGGTATAACACAATGTTTTAAACAAACATTTCAATTGTAATAAAATTATTCAAAAATATAAATATTAGATTATAGACTATAAGTCGCGTCGAAATGCTTCGAATGGTGTATCTGTAAATTCTATACGAGTAGTTTGGAAAGGGTTTAAGATTTCCAAAGACAAATTTCCTCAAAGTGTAATCTTGTAAATACTGTATGAAATACGTACTGGAATTTAGATAAACTGCACCTATTTTCGGGTGTTGTTGTTTGTATTTCATAGAATTTAAGATTACAGTTGAAGGAATTTTGTCTTTTGAAATAATAATAAATTAATAAGAATTTCTTTGTTTAAACCACTGTTTTTGATGTATAAATATTTACATGTTTCAGAAGCAAGGCTCCCCTCATCGGGATAAATACTATACTAAAAATAATAACGTATTAACAAATACTCAAATAGGACAAACTACAAACATAAACAAAAATTAACAATAAATGATTAAAGTATATACGTAATTAAGTAAAAATGTTAAAAAAAATGAAAAAATAAAAAATTATTAAGAAATATTGTATTAGAAATTTAAAAAAGAAATTGTTCTTTTTTATTTTTATTTAAAAATTAAAATAACAAGGCGCAAAAATGAAATAATAGCAGTAATTCTTATTCATTTTTTAATTATTACAGCACAAAGTGATTACGCATATTTTGAAGAAATAATGATATCATAATTTCTTCAAAACATTGGTATTTACTTTGTGGGGTCATTATTAATAAATGAATTAAAAATTACTTTGTCATCACCACTTTATTAATATATACATATCAACATGTTTCGAATGCGATGCTAAAGAATACTAAATACTAGAATACTAAAAACAGTAATGTCAAGTACTTATATTTTTTTTAGTATTCTGTATGCTCCTGATGAGGAAAGCATCGCATTCGAATCATGTTGATATGTACGTATATATTAACAAAGCGGTGATTACAAAGGAATTTTTAATGCATTTATTAATAGTAATATTATTTGGAAGATTAGTATAGCGCCGTTTTTGTGAAAAATCACCTCAAGGGCGCTGCCCTATAAACTTCCTAACTACTCTTGGAGAATTTACAGATAAATCGATTGTAGTATTGCTTGAGATAGCCAACTACTATGTGATGTTTCGGGTCATTTTTGGGAGCTTTCCCAGCATTATTGTATTATAATATTTTGACTAAGTGAATTTCAAACTTTTTTCTGTTCAAGCAAGACTGAAAATAATAAACAACCCTATAATTAATAATGACGCCACAAAGTTATCAATCATTTGAATAAATTATAATAAACAACTGTTTAGAAATGTTTAGTAATAAGGCGAAGTTTGGACCGATAAAAATAACAAGCCGCTTTTAATTGACGAAGAAAACATTGGTAACTTAATTGGATAAAAATAATGACTAAATAAATTAATTATTTAGTCAATAAAACAAATAGCAGAAAAGACAATACACTACAATTACAAAAGAGTCTCCGAAAACTACCTTCATGAGATAAACTACAATAAGAAATAAATATTCATATTAAATAGAAAATACTTTTCATCAAATCCAGCCATTACAAACGACGCAAAGCAAAAACTAGAAAAAATGTTGAGTTGAATTACGTTTGTGATGGGTATTCCTTCCAAACTTACCATTTTTAAAGAAGGTATCATTAAGTCAGTATGAATATTTTTATCGTCTTCTTTTATAGAGATCGCAGCCTCATAGAGCATCATGCGACCACCCAGATCAGTGAGAAAAAACAAGTTAAGTCAAGTGACGTCACACCCACGCACAAGTGGATTCACAGAGAACAATTACTGTGAGTTTTTGTCCCTGGTCGGCTGATGACAGGTGTGTTCCGACGTAAACAATTTAATAATTTGCGTCAATAGCACAAGAATGATAGGTTATAAGGTTTCTTTGATACGAGATAATAGAGATTTGGATAGTCGTGGCATACCTCTTGTGAATGGGAGAAGTCTTAATGTGGGAACAGGAGAATCGAGATGTAAGATGATATCTATGGCTGGGATGCTGTCAACTAATGGGAATCTCCCGGTGAGCCGTTATCGGTTGAAATATTTGAAGGTTAATTGCTATAATTACGCGCCATTAAAGCCGTTTGAAGAAGGAGCTCCTTTAAGAAATTCTTCCCTACCTTTCCAATGGATGTCTTCATGATACCTATAGTAAATATTATCACTAAATCATGATATAATATGTAATGTAATAGTAGGAAAATTAATAGTAGTGAGTGGGAGCAGTCACTAAGACAGATATAAAGAGGGATGTTAAAGAAAAATTGAGGTTTAAAAAAAGGGTAGAGTAAAATATATTATGCAAGATCTTAGAAAAAATTGATTCAAAACAATAGTAGAAACCTCAATGAAAGGGATAAGCACAAAAAAGCGAGTGGTTAACTTTTCCTTAGGGTGATTTTCCCATGAAAACGGCGCTTTAAAGTAATCTAATTATTTTATCGAAGGAAGCAATCACTTTGTGGCTTGACATTATAATTTAAATTTAAAAAAAAACAAAAACATTTTTAATTTAAAGTATAATCCAATTATTACTAGTTTTGTGTTGTTTTTGTAGTGGACTGTAATGGGTATATTTATTTTTAATAATTTTAATTTTACTATATTAATCAATATTTTTTTTAGTACAGGTATCTTTAAAGTACGTTTTTGTTTTCTATATTAAATAATGTAAAGTATACTACACATGTTGTAATGTTAACAAAATAGATTATTATATATCTAAATATAGAAATGGACTACTTGCTACAATACGGCCCAAACTAGGTAGGTAGGGAACAATAAAAATGTAAAAAAATGGAGAAGAATGGACGAGATCCACACCGTTTTACGCTATTACTCGATTCTCAATGCTACAATGTCTATACTACATAAATTTAACAAGTATTATGTGAATCTCTGTTTTGCTGCTTAATCTTACGGGGAGTTAGTAACGCCCAGTCAACAATCAGTCATGGCGATGCGGATTAACAATATCCCTAACAATCGCTTAAAACAATGTAAACTAACCCAAAACTAATAGAAGAAAATGGATAAAGTTGTGGGCTGCTATCGGTGGTTTCAAATTAAACCGTTTTATATAGAATCTATCAGGAGAGTCCTTGTGAGTTAAAAAAGTACTCCAGTTCCGACCACTCCCTGCGATTAATTTCTTGAAACTTTCAATCACTAATTATTAAATAGCAGATTAACTCCAGCTGTCGCAGGTTTGTGCTGTATTTTTGACATTGCACTCCCCCGCGCTGATAACACAGAACAGTTTTGAACACACGTGAAAAGGACACAGTATGTTCATCGTAAAACAAATTGAATTGCGGAGTCTTTTGCATGTGAGGGGAAATTACCATTTCAACTATTCATGTCTACACGGCGATTAACATAGGACTCTAGGATATTACTACTGTAAGATAAAAGATGGAAAATTGTCTGCGTTTGTCATATTTAGATATTGAATTATAATTTCTACAGCATTGTTTGAGTGGGTAATTTACGAGCTCTGCAAATACGCTAAAAATCATGAATCTTTATTATACATAAAATGTGATATTTTCTCTCTTACCTCTCTCGAACTGGATAATAAAGGTTAAAATTAACTCACCTGAAACAAAAAGAAAAACATTAATTAGTTATTGTCGATAATTAAACATTTTCTGCTAAAGCATTGCTTTATATATAAAAATGAATGTTTGTCTGTCTGTCTTCGATTTTCTCGAAAATTAGTGGACCGGTTTCGCTGAAAATAGCACCGTTTATTCTTATTAAAGTCAGGAAGGTTTAAGAGAGTAGTTTGAATGAAATCCAATATGTAAAACTGTTGCTATAATGTTTGAAAATCAGTATCAAAAATATTAAACCAGTCATGTTGTATTTAGATTAGCCCATAGATATACTACTCTGGTTAGCCACAGATTACATATTCAAGTAGAATATTTTCAAAATGGAAAATACAGAACTTTATTATTTAGATTTATTTTTAATTAAATAAGAATTTAAAAATGGATGATTCTTTATTTCTTTGTTTAGAGATAGTAATAGTCGTCACAAGGCATTACTCTTTCCTGTCAAACCAATTATGGCACCCAAACCAAAGGCAATAATTCACTACTTCATAATTTTATTTAAAAAAATAAATAATCCCGAGCAAGGCCGGGTACACATCAGCTAGTATATTATAAGCAATACAACATGGATATTGGAAAGCAGTTTAGCGCATTGTCCAAATCTGTTTGGAACTAAGGCATCTCCAAAGTAGGGAAAAATTAAGATGCTGAAGTTATCTGGAAAGACAAAGAGGAAGATAGAAAAATAAAAAAGGAAGATCTGAGAAGTACCTGACTATTCCTTTTAATCACAGCTAATGCCATTTTAGGCAGCTATTCTATTACAAGAACGTTAGTCTCCTACAATGACGATATTGAGAGAATTTTCCACAACGATTTTTGGTAGTAGTCCAACAATTGAAATAGTAGTTAATTAGTTTCATTTATATATGAGTTAATATTTTTAAATAAATGGTTTCGCTTGGATTATAAGCCGACATACAAGAAACGCAATTTCAGGTTCCTGAGAGCCAACCTCGTGTAATTCCCCCGATGATTGTGAACTATTGGGTGGTAAAATGCCATTATCGCATGGCTAAACTTTTCAGAATTTTGAACTGTGCCTTGTTCGGAATTCTCACTTCCGGCTTCCAGCGCATTACGTGTGAAGCCCGTATTACATTTTACGAGAATAGCAATCTTTTTAAAATTCAATCAATTTAATGGATGAGTGCTTTTATTCCAATGGTATTGCGCGAGCAAGATGAGCCTTAACATTCGCGTAATGGAGCGTTCACCGATGAGCTTGGAAATAAGGCGATCGGTTATTCCTAAAACATCAAAACCATGTTCTTCAAATCATTTCAACGAAAGCCTAAAATTAATTCACATTCTTTAATTTATTTATTTATTTGTAAGAAACAAACAGCTTTTAATACAAATGAAGTTTAACAAAAGGTAAGTCAACAATGTTTCTTATGCGAACATTTGTTAAATACAGATCTTTTATTTGTGAAAGTAACAAGATAAAGAAAATACAAAACAAGAAGGAAGGGGGGAGAGGAAGTGGAAGAGGAAGATAGAATCGGGACAGGAAATTCTCTTGATACATTTTATTGGATCAGTTTATGGTCGTATGTATTATTACTTCGGTTCGATCTTTTGAAAGGATATTGTGAAGAATGTCGATATTGTGAAATTGTGCGTTATATTGTGCACAAATACGGGAAATTGGAGAGAATTTATCTTAAGATCGGTCCTACATGCGGGCAAATAAAAAAAATGGTTTGTCGTGTTGGTCTTGACGGTATGTGAATGTATATTGATAAAGTTAATGAGCTCTGGCGAGTCCGGGGCATTACTTATAATTAAAAATAACAAGACTTGATCAATTTTTTCGAATGGAAAACATATCAGTTCAATCTCTGAACAACCAAATTTTGTACGCAGGCTTGAAAATTGAGTTCTTTTCAGAACATGCATCAACTTAAGTCTTAATACGAAATCACTATATGTTTCATAAATGAGAGCCTACAAATAGATGGCCTGCGAACAACTGTTTGCCACTATTTCCGGAACGCTGAACAGTTATCAAACACGGGAGGAATGTTAGGTGGCAACTGCATGATGTCTTGGAGTTGGAGCTAATATTAACAAAAGTGTACCACCTCGTAGGTGGTACACTTTTGTTCATAAAATACTTTAATGGACACCGCGGGCGAACAACAAACTTTTAAACAATTGCAGGTAATTGTACAGCGGCAACAGCCTGCAATCATGTAGTATGGAGTCCCCGAAGCACTCTACAGGTAGTCTTCAACTTTCATAATTTTAAAAATAATAATGTTTAATTTACTACCATCTACTACCCATCACGCCGTCTCCTCGCGTGGATAGACGGAAAGGATGAAACGCTACACAATACTGTCTTTACACATGCTCCTTGCTGTATCCGCATTTAAATACACTATTTCGTTAGTCTTGATCTTAACACGAACTCAATCAAATGATGCTCCCGACCTGCGTGTCATATATTCTCCTGACACTCCTAACCGTGTCCAACCAATCTACTTGTTCAAATAATTTATCTCCCTTTCCTATTCTTGTTCCCTGCGCTAACATTGTGATTATAATAAGGTCAAACCCGGTTTTCCAAATATACGTAAAATTACCATAGCCTAAAAAAAACCCATAGTGGCATTTACATGTTTTCGGATGTCGCGAACTGTCATGGTGTGAAAAGGTTCAGATTTATGGGATAAAAATCTCAAAGAAAGACAGAATAAAATGAAGATAAAGATGATGCTTTGCAATTCCATGCGGCACTACACAACAATACCAAAAACTGCGTTAAGTAACACTGATATCCGCTGGACCCCCAACACCGACCCTCAATTATATCTTATACCCCCCATTACCCCAGTGAGTGGGCTTAAATATAAGATTACCATCAGCAAGTGCCGCTAGCACATAAAACACAAATTACGATTCTTTGAAATAAAAATAATTAAAAGCCCTACAGTAGCAATAGGCGGCCCGCTCACTAGGTAGAGAAGATTGTCTCCACATCTATGCACCTCTAACCACAGTTGACACAGGAAGAGGGAGAAATGTTCTCTGGCACTATACACAATAATTTTATAATACAATATATGTAACACTGATGTGAAAAGGACATCTCTAAAATTTATATATGTTAGCGTTTAATATTATTAACAGAAACAATCTAAAAATACGTAATTAACACAACCTACAGTAAACGGTTTACCTCATTATGGAACTTAAGCTTAGCGAGTGAAATTATTACGTACAATAAATAATCTATGTTGTAACGTTTCATGAATATATCACTAGCCTGTAACCTTGGACTTCGGTTCAAAGGTCTCAGTTTCAGTTTCAGTGTCGATAAATCGACGTTCATTGAAAGAACGTTACACAGTTTCATGCAATACGGCATGTTTAAATATAAGTACAGTATATGTTACTTAATTATATTTTAGTTTGGTTTACATTCCCTACCTCACTAGGTGAAATCTGTTATGTTATGATAGAATGATTTTTGTTTTGTTGTTTTTGAAATAAGTAAAAAATTATCTCATTTGTTCAGGCGGAATTTGTGGTGGAAGTGTTTTGTTTATTTTATATCAATGTCGTATACACGCAGCACGCCCTACTATTTGTTTATAAAGTTATTAGACAATCAACACTCGTAGCAATAGATGTCAGGGAACTGTTTCACAGTCGCTGCGTCTGTTCGTCGGTTGTCCCATAGCAATACGCGCTTCGGCGGGTACTTGAAACGAGTCTACAGTAATAATATGTGCTTTTTATGGGTGAAATATGTCAATTGGAACTAAAGTCCAGTTGATAGTGGGGGCTTCATTAATATGTCACTCGCTGAACAAAAATTAAAGGGAGTGGCACTTAATGGCGAGTCCACGATTATTAATTTAAAGCGCTTCTCAAACGAAGTATAATAATTGAAGACCTTGGGAAGAACATCTCAAATGTCACAAAATGTATTATTTTTCAGAAAAGCATTTAAATCATATTAAATATATTTTTTTTAAATCGTGGATTAACCTTTCATGCACTGAATAGGTTTAGCAAATATTGATAATTAAGAATGTATAATTAAAAATTCAAGGCGACATTTGCTGTTTTAAAAAAGATTAGTAAATATTAATATGAAACGAGGAATAAAAGCAACAATTTTATAAATGACAAACAGTGAGTGATTATAGCGCCACGCAGCGGTAAAAAAGTGAACTGATGGACATTTTCGGATTTTCACACAAACTTTGTGGATAATAATTGTTGTGACGACAATTTGAAAGACATACGATTTTTTTGAAATATTTAGAAAGAACCGTTGTATGGACTCATAGACGAACAACTGAAAATGAAATAAAAACTTTTTTGAAAAACGTGGCCCTTTAAGGTTTTCTTCCAAAGATCTTCAATTGTAATTAGAAGGTTTTGGTTTGTCCGAAACCGTGACGAACGAGCGACTGATGTCGTGTATGAGAGAGATAGAACATGATGGAGAAACACTAATGTAAGTATATAAGAGCGTGCAAGGTTGTCCACTGTCCAGTCATCACCTGTCATCCGAGATAATACATTATGCCATCCCAATATGGCATACAATTAAAGGCCATCATAAAAAAATAAAGACGTTACAGAAACCTAGTAACTCTCCTTCTTCATTCGGTTGAGGGGCTGATGGTGGTTACATGGGATAGGTGTGCTGCGCAAAAGCATTCAGCATCATGTCGTGCAGCATCGATGTGCCTTTTGAGAATTGGTTCACTGGACATTCTCCAACAATGTGGTCAGAATTTGTCGGCATTCCCAAAATGCAGTATTTAACTCCCTATTTGTGCAACATGTATGCACAGCGAGTGTTACTGTACCGGATGCGGTATGTTGTTGTCCACGCTTTTAAAGAAAGAGAAACACTACAATAAGGAACTCCAACCCATTTTTTTATTGATAATGACGTTCAAACTTAAATTCAAGTATATTTCGTTTTTTTTTTTCTAAAATCAGTTTTCACAGTTAAAATAATTTAAAAAGCTTCATTTTTTCATAGTCCGACAAAACGATCCAAATCTATTGCCGGTCGGTTTTGATCAGTTTTGAGGTTAGAATGTCAAATGTCAAAGCAAGGATGAGATTTACCGCATATAATTTTATATTCTATTCATAGTAAACCATAACTAAACATAAGTAATAATATGATGTGCCATTTTAGAAACTTTAACTCAAAGGATAATAATAGTACATTATCATAATATTCGTATTAATAATAGGTTTGCTCATGAATACTCTAATTTATATAATTTTTTTTTTATATATTGAACAACAATTAAAGAGTGTAAAGTCATCCAAATTAAGTTGAAATTTCGCCAAAACAAATAAAAAATACGTATTTAAAATACAAAACAAAATCGAAAAATAAAATTGTCCATACTAATCGAAAAACCGAATACACACGTGACGTCAGATGTTCTAAATGCAATGGTACCAACAGAACAAGGTGTTTTGATGAGATGATTATTTATTCACTGTTTACTAACGATTTATAAATTATACTTATAATAATTCTAAATAATAAAAGTTGTGTATTCAGAATCGTCGTTTGCTGATCTATATGAATATATATTTTTATGCCCATAATATTTTTCGCTGGAGTTCCGTATTTACTAGTGGGATCGGAAATATGTTGATTTTTCTCGTGGGAAGTCTGCCACTAGGTGCACAAATCTTCCAGAGAGCATTACTGCGAGACGTTGGATAGCCGGTAAATAGTAAGCAAATAACTGATGAGTTAGAAGGTACATTTTGCCACGACAGTAATAATGTCATCAAATCTAAAAGGCGAAAAATTACAACAAGAGAACTGTTTTATTTTTTTTTAATTTCTATTAATATTTCTCGGCTTATTTTCCAATCTGTGTTCATCTATGTCGATATTTTAATCAATAATCTAACAGAAAGCATGACGGATCAGACAATGGGACAATGGGTCAAGTTCAATTATTATCAATGTCCATCGCGAAAATCCCAGCAATGCTTAAAACTTCTGTGCTGTGAAAAGGATCAATAAGGCTAACGATTTATTACTACTCCTTATATTACCAATAGCATTTTTACCGGTCAGTGGCTGAGTTGGTATCGCATCCAGGTTTCAGCCAGGGGTCGTGAGTTCAATTCCTCGGCTGGCTAAGTCACCCATCACGACACAAGCAATATTTTCCGCTTGCTGTGATGGTAGTAGGAGATTTTCAAATACTGTCAGGTTATTCGTAACCAGGGAATATTTGTCTTGATATTATACATTTCTGTTAACAACTCTGATTAATATATATTACCTATTTACCCTGAAACTGATGAATCTAAGTTTGTAGAATACGTGAAGCGTAATGGCACGATCAAGTCAATCAAATTCTTGAGTTGGATCATGTCAAGAATCATCCCCCCCCCCCCTCCCTACCCTGGACCCGATCCCTAAGATGTCACTGGAGAGAGAGTGCCTGCAGTTCGATACAAACGCTTGTCGCGGGATGTCAAGAGTGTCCATCGTCGCGAATAAGCAGCTGCCAATTCTGGAGAAGTGAAGTTCAGTGAGGTGAATAATTTCTAAGGATTCACGAACCAGGTTTTCAGGTCTTTCAATTTCCGTGGCATCCTACAGGTTTCTATGCAGCAACAGGGGGGGGGGGGTTCTGTTCTCTTCTGTTCTCTCTACTGTTCTCTTTTTCTAAAACCATGGGAGAAAATGAGATAGAACGAGTTTTATTAGGACTGTCATTTGGTAGCAGATATGGCACAACACGACTAGAGTGATGTTTTCGCCCTCAAAACTTTAAAAAATTAATTGTATTTGCTTCTCGGGCAACAGTTTGAGTTACACTGTCGTTAATTATTTCCAAGCCAATGAATTGCGGTAATTGAATTTGACTAGAGCTACCGTTCAAAAGGAAATAAAGTTAATGCTTACGATTTCTTAATTATAAAACAAACAATATGCCTCCTTGTGGGGAGTTGGGGACAGATCAAAGGAAGTAGGACTTTGCCGACTCACGGAATTCTATTACTTCGATTTCAGTGTTCGGAGATAGGATCTCGAGGGAAGAAAAAGAGCTCGCTCTAGTAAAAACATTGAATTAATTAAACTAAGTGCTGTTTATAAAAGCATTGATGTTTTCGATATCGATTGACGAATAATTAGTAAAAATGCTTTTATAAAACTTTGAAAAATTCATTACAGTATATCAATCTTTGAAATATAATTTTAGAGTATTTGGAAAAAATCCTTTGCTGTATAGTTCTGAACTCCGTACACTGTTCACACCAGTTAATAATTATCGGTCACCTACTCGGATTCCAAATAATTACGTGCGATTATGTGCATCTCCTTTACCCCCCTTCCCCCTTTTTTTAGTTTCCGCCTCAGTACAATAAAAACCGCCACCGCTAACATAAATTCCGCTAACCATTCGATCGCCGCTGAACTTTAACCTCGTCATGGCAAGCATAACGCCACATATCCAGTGAAATACAAGTGAATACTGCATGTGCAGTGGGTGAATTGGTGAGTCCTTTTCCTGCCCTTAACTGTCTTGCTCTCTTCCTGATGCAATAATCGCAGGTCCTTCATAGGTTAAAAATACAATTCGCAATCGCAACCATGGTAATAATTAATATTACGCTTGGCATCTACATGCACCAATCCCGTACGCACCATACACCATGAATAACTCCGAACACAGATTATTCCTCACACGGATAATTCCGAACACAAATTATTCCGCACACAGATTATTCCGTACACAGATTATTCCATAACTATCTTTTAAGTAATTCCAAAATCAATTTAATAAATTGAATAAAACTTTTTTTTTTTAAATTCTCATTATATTATTCGCCATAATACTTATAATGATGGGTTCTTGTTCCCATGAATAATTCAGTAGGGGTACCAACCCACTTTGAAAACATCAAGTAATGGCGGCGATATTGATTTTATCTTATCATCAATGTGTGTAGGTACTTAAGTAAGCACCAATTATTTATATATTCAGGTTTTTTAATCTAAAATGACTGGGATGTTGTTATAGGCGCAGACCTACAGAGTAAAAATAATACAGTGGAAAATCTGATATAATCAACAGGGATGCTGAATGGTTGGTTCCAGGATATTTCAACACATTTTAGAACCGGCGCACTTGTTAAAAGTGATACAAAGTCATTATAAATACGAAAAAAAACAATCCCGGAAACGTAATCTAACCTAACCTAAATAATCACATTTTAAATTGAAAAAATAATAATAATGATAGTATTTTAAATTTAAAAAACAATAATATTGATAATATTAAAAAAAATATACATATATATTTTTGGGTTGGGTTAGATTAGGCTTTCCGGCTATTTTTGGGGTATTTTTAATGATTTTATAATCTGTTAAAAAGTGTGTCGATTCATACGTATCTTGATTTATACGGTCACCATGCTGAAGCAGCATAAACTTTCGAACAGTGAATACAGGCATCATGAAATCTGTCCAACTTTCCTTCAGGCGCTGCTTTAAAAATGCCAGCGCTACTAAAATTATGTACCCGAAAATATTTTTTACGACATTCGTTTGTTTGGTTGTCCTATTTACTATGGAAACAAGCCTAATTCCATAGAGATGTATAAATAGAGCAAACGTTCCTAGCAAAATCAATCTAATAAGTTGTTCCCGCACGTGAAATGTGATGGGGGTGATAGCGGCTATTAATGTAGCCTGAATCTTTCCGACCGCGAACGAACAGAAAGCACCGCCGGCCGAGCATTTCTTACCGGCGGCGCGGACCGACTTGAGATGTTTTTGAGATTTTTTTTGGAAATAAAAAGGCCAATTTACAGTATGCTGATTATGGTAAAACCGATGAAAGGTTAAACAATAGTTAATATGCTGTAACCATTGCTTTTTTATAAGTTTCCAAAACGTAGGCATTTTGCAGTAATCTTTGGAGATCGATACCCGGCAAGCGCTTGTAATCAACTGAAGCCCGTGTTATCTCAATGTCGCCAATTGGCCTCATTGATGTGGCCCATATTTCGAACGTTGTTGTTTACTCCAATTCCATACCTCGATGCCTTATTCTAGGTATCTCGATTCCAACGGATCGAATGCATTCCGGATGAATGAATAACAAGAATGAGTTTTTGCAATTTTACCCAGGCGAGCGATACCTCAACTTTGTATTCATCTCGCGTAAAAAGTGCATTGATATGAAGGGCATGGTTTTAAAAAAAATTGCAGATTCCTCATCCTTCCAAGATATCAAGTGATTAGATTTAAACACCAGCCTCAGTGTGCCACCAAGGCAGTGCTGGTATCTGGTTTATGGGAGCAATTGCCCCACTCGAGGTGCCATGATTTATTCCGAGTCAATTCACTTAATCTTTGACGGCTGCATTCGGCCCTAAGTGCACTAAAGTGACCATTCACGCCTACGTAAGCCGTGGTAATATTACTTTATTATGTTTAGGCATACCGCTGCTAGCTCCGTTGTAACCTTTCGGTCTTTCTCATTAACGACAAATGGAAAAGAAAGAGATATTACAAAAGAAATGTCGGCGGCAGAAACGGATTCTTCATTATTTCACAGGTGTCGAAGATAACATGATGACCACCTACGTAACAATGAAAATAAATTAACAAATTATGAAACAAAATCTTCGACACCATCTAGCAACTACTTTGTGGGAATAACGTCTTCATTTTTATTAAGTAAATATGGACATTTTTTTTCACTAAGATTATATGAGGCGCTGAGAACAAGACAGGCTTAAGCGCCATTTGGCTGAAATTTTATCTTTGTATGAAATTTTATAGACAACTGTAATATCTTCATGCCACAAGATTCAACAGTCAATATTGCAGCGACAAGTTCAGAAAACATCCTGTTAATTGTATGTCATAGACGGAATCTGTAATAAAGTATGTACCATAAGAACTCAACCGCCCAATTAGTTAGAACAAACAGTTGGTGAAATCGCGCGCCTTTTTGCATCTAAATATTTAACGATTTTTCTTAACAAAACATGAGTTTTACTACTCGACAACCACGTGGAGGTAGAATCAGGGACCATCGAAATGAACGAAATAAATAATTGAAAAATATAGTAGTTTTCTAACATTTAAACCAAAATGGAAACAGAGGTAAAATCTATGAACAAATGTTAATATTTGAGATATTATTGAAATATTAACGTCAGTGTTGTTTTCAATGCGCATTATTTTTTTAAATTAAATAAATCAATAACCAAGTAAAATTTATTATTTAGATGCTATAAAAATACATTTTTTTGTCGCTTATTGTTCGGCATCGGCGAAATCAAAATGGATTGATGAAATGAAAGAATTAACAAAATTCTCAAAAACTTCAAAAGCATTTTTCTCAAAACTACTCAAAAGGCGTATAAGCCTCCCTGGTTCTCCGCCTCTCATATTCGCCTAAATAGCAAAGTTGTTTTTAACTATACCACTCGAGCGGTAAGCAAAAAAAAATCCAGTATTAGAATTCCAGTCCCGATAAAAGTATTTTTCTGGTTTGGTTTTCTTTACGTGAAATTTTATTGGATTCAATATATTCGAAACTGGATGATTGTTACAACCGAAACTACCCACACGAAAATTGTTAGGCTCCGAATGTACATACCTGTGTATATCATATATGGGCCTAACAACGACGAAATCTTAATGACGGCTTTGGTTGATTGTAATATAAGGCTAGATTGAGATTAAAAGGAACAAGGATAACCAAGCACCTACCGAATGATTTCCATACGAATTATTTATAGTTTTTTTTTAAAGATATTTACTATATATAATTAACAGCATTGTTTACATGGTAATAAGAGTAGGTATGAAAGCACTAAACATGTTTTTATTTTATTTATTTATTTTTAATCAAGAATTTCTCGTATTTAGATGTGGAGTACTATTATGGTTTGTTGTACATTTAATTCATTTCAAGAGTACTAACATGAACACGATATTCTACCACGATAGTTTTGCGTCAGGCAAATAAGAGCACTCAAAAATAACTGTCAGTGTTACCATTTTGCAAACGTAGTGTTTGGTTAGTAAAGGTAGGGACTGGATAAATAGTATTAAAGGTGGGAACCAGCGACATTTTCATTTCAGAACCAAACAATGATGTTTATCAGAATATGTGCTAAGTATTACACATATCGCACAAACATATTAATATTTGAAAAGTAAGAAAGATTCAAACAGTATCTTTTTTGAATTTATAAAATTACAAACAAAAAAGGGTGATCACACTTATTTTCCTAAAAAAAAGAATAACAATAATATTCTTGCAATTTTTTTCTTTCAAACCGATTTTCACATATAAAAAAAATTAATTTAAAAAAAATAAAAATTAAAACGTAAGTACATGAAAATAATGCCTTGAAGGTGCTGCGACATTTAAATTATGAGGGGATAATATCTTTCTCCAGTATGCGTCGATGCTGGAGGCTGGACTGAGGTGGGCCTCCATGATGGGGATATTCCTGGAGCTGTTTATTCTTTCCCTCATTCCAGCCACCCTGGATCTTATAAGGGCTGCGTTATTATACTGTACGCGAAGTCTGTTTGCCCAGAGTTCGCACGTGTACAGCGTTACGCAGAAGACAAGGAAGAGAGTCCTTTTCACAGCTGTACTACAAAGGCGAAATCTTCTACTGAGCATGTTCGATTTTAAGCTGAGAGCTCGTCTTTGCCTATCAATATCATCATCATCCATCAGATTACTGGTAATTATGTGTCCTAGGTATTTAGTCCCTTCAGTCATCTTCAGGATCAGACCGTTCAGGGTAGCTGCAGGAATAGTAGTCGAGCCTTGTCCATATCTTATGACCAACAAAGCCGTTTTATTGGGGTTATTAGACATGTTTGTTTCTTCAGCAAACTCTTCGCAGATCTTCAGTAGAATGCGCAGCCCCTTATAGACGGTGCCATCAGTACCATGTCGTCCGCATAACTGATGTTGTTCAGACACTGTCATCCGATGTGGCAGCCTACCCTTGCATTGTTTAGTCTTTCGGTTAGTTCTTCCATGTAAAGGTCGAACAATATCGGCGACATGCATCCACCCAGTCTGATGCCGCTCTTTAGGAGGAAAAGTTCTGAAATACCATCTTTCCACCTTACTAGGTTTTCCCGCTGCCTGTGCCACAAGTCAAGAATGAGTATCAACTCTAATGATATGCCTCTATCCCTGAATTTAGCCCATAACAACGGGTGAGAAATCCTGTCGAAGGCTTTACTCAAGTCAAAGAAACATTCATATGGGGTGATTTTCTTTTTTCTATAGTATTCTAGTGTTCCTTTCACTGCAAATATGGCTGTATCGGAAGAGGCCTACTTTTTGAAACCTATTCGATGTACTTGTAATTTTTGATAGCTCTTTGTATTATGTTCTAAAATCCATTTAAAAGCCCAGATGGGCGAATAATCAAATAAATAAATAAAGGATTACAGGACCAAAATCACACAATAACAGAATGAATTATATTCCAGTTTACGTTCTACACATTAATTAATTTAAATCGAATAGCTTTACCTAGCTGCAATTTAACCGTATCCACTTTCCCCACCAATGTTTATTGCTATCGCTATGTTTTCGCCGTAATGGCATTAATAGCGAAAACATATGAGACGGGGTGGTGAGAGGGTGCATGGAATACCAATGCCCCTGTATGCAAGGGGTTAAATGGTATTCCATCGACCTCTTGGCATGTTTAATGGTTGGGTCTGAACCGCGGGTCCCCCACGCAGCAGTTAACCTAACCTTCTAATAAAATACATGGATACCGATATGTCACTTCTAACTTATGTGACACTGAAAACGATATAAATTTGCAACAGATCATGTTTTTTTTTATTGATATGAGGAGAAACGGAAATAAGAAGAATGCATGCAATGTCTATGCTTAAATTGATATGTCCATGTACTAATTGTTTCGAATTGTATAATTGAGTTAGAACGACCACACCTTTGTTGCATTACAAGCATTTTATAATATATTTAATTAAAAGGTTTTCTTGTCGTGTATGCCTTATCAGAAAAGAGGAGTTCTTTTGTCTGATAAGGCATACACGATTCTTAATCTGGTAAGTAAATAATATATCATTTTCTTTCGTTTATAAATTGGTTTGTATGAAATATTTACACATGTAGGTTTTTTTAGAGAAGAGTTTAATTTTATTCATTTGTTATGGATTGGTCATTAATACGGCGTATTTCAATGCGTATGTAATTTTTATGGCTTGATAAATATTAGTATTATAAGTATTATAATATTCTTATATTTAAATATAAGGTTGATTGCTTCCAATTGAAAACCAACCTACAATTGAGAGCTGAACTATGGGAGGACGGATCGTCCAGATTCACCGTTATATAGGAATTGGTGACAAGCTTGAGAAAACCTCGTTAAAGCTAATGATTTAGAAAATAGATATCGATACAAATTGACAAAGGGGAGATGAAACAACCGAAAAGCGTGCCAAGGATAATGTGGACAAAGGAGTGTAAGACAAATAGAAAAACATACACGTCATACTTACAGATACTATACTAGAACCATCTTATTTCAAATTTTTACGAAATTGGGATGAGCACAAAATAAAGAAATTGTTAGAAAAAACTTGTCTAACGAAGGATTTATTTTGTCGTGAAATACAAAAATTCAATAAATTTATTGTGTGAATGAAAGGATGGGTGAATAACATATATTTGATTGTATTTATTTTTAAGAAACTAAATGTTCCCAACTTGATAAAACATATTCAAAAATATCCACATGTTTGAAGAAAAAACAAGCACTAGAGCCCTAAGACAATCACATGTGAAATCTATTAATATCCCAGTTTGTAAAACCTCTCATGGAAAATGAGGTTTAAATACAATGCTATTAAGCTATTCAATTCCCTGCCTGTACCTAGTGACATCAGAAATACGCAAAACAAAGTTTCCTTTAAAAGTAAGATCATTG
Organism: Halesus radiatus; assembly: GCA_022606495.2. Lineage (NCBI taxonomy): Eukaryota > Metazoa > Arthropoda > Insecta > Trichoptera > Limnephilidae > Halesus > Halesus radiatus. The sequence goes on along the minus strand of JAHDVE020005036.1, from coordinate 104,145 downwards.
ATCACCTCCAATAAACCTGCTTCTAAATTATTTTATACACTTTTGAATTATTTTTTTAAAATTGTAATCTATCTAAATATCTTAGCTGAACAACCACCCTTGTAAATTGCCATCTCAACGCAGGCGTTTCACACCCAGTGATATTGGCAATACGTCAGCTATTGGCTATATGTAATTTTAAATATAGTATCACGACACGACTTATAGGCAGCAAGTTCGTAAAAGTATACATAATTAAATAGCAATAAAAATCATATACAACTACCTTAGCACTTATAATAAACAAGCAAAACAAGCATCGTGGAAGATATTACATTAAAAAATAATAATAATCTTAGTACGTAATACGAAAATAATAGGCATGAAATAGAGGTAAACAAAATACGTTATTACGTAAGATTTACAGTAGGTAAGGCCCACAAAAGAAAATACATTCGCTCATACTCATATTATGCTTCACGTACTGCGCGCTGTAGCCCAAATGACCCCTGTAATGGGAACAAACAGCACACGACGCACAGTACACATGTAGACATGTATGTACAATGTACACGCGTGTGAAAACTCCAAAAGAAAGAACTTATCTTCTTCAAGTGCTAGCTCAAACACATTTATACCAAAACAAACACAACAAACTATCAGATACTGTATACACCAACAGGTACACTTGTTGGACTGCATACAGTACAGCTCCACTTTTATCAAACAAGCTTTTTATTACATTTCTCCGAAGCCATAAGCTAAGAAGTTTGAAATAGAGTCGATACATCTTTGCAGATAAGCCGACATAATAGGAATAATAGCATAATCATTGGAAGCGAACAGACGAGGAACTTTCGAATAGCGTCTACATACAGTAATCTGTAATATTGGTAACCAAAATCGCCAGTATTATAAGCTATACATTTGAGGTTTTGTTGGCATAGCTTAATATACCGTATTGTAAAATTGTGTGTACAGTGCCAGGGAACATATCTCTTTCTGTGTCAACTGTGGTTAGAGGTGCATAAATATGGAGATAATCTTCTCTACCCAGTGAGCTGCCTATTGCTACTGTAGGGCATGTATCAAACAATACCAATGAAACAAAGTGATTATCACTTCTCTCCGCAATAGGTAATAAGAAAAATTAAGATCGTCGATGAAAATAAGTAAGGATCTTTGAAACATATTGGTTATATCATTTTGATTTGAAATAGAGAAGTATGCCTTGTACAAGTATGAAACTGACGGCACAGTTTAAAGAAATTAACACAAATCCCATCTGAAGATTATTATCCTTTTTAATTTAATTTAATAATGTTATTATTATGTTCTGTTAGTATTTTTAGTTTTTATTATTGTGACAGCTGTTTCGTCGTTCAAAGCCATTTTCAAACTACATTTAATCCACATTGTGACGACTTATTTATATGATTTTATTTACTCCCACCCAATTCTAATTTGGACGGGTTCTTATAAATAATGATTTATTATCGGAAAAATATTTTGTGAGGTTTTTACATTTAGAATGTGTTTTCACCGTATTTAAATGACAATGTTTTTTTAATTGATTTATTTAAATGTGTTATATTGTTTTGATAATGTGAACATACTAAGAAGTGTTGAATAAGTCATTTTCATTACTTTATTTAAAAAAATCATAAAAAAAAACTAAAAATACTTGCAGAACTTAATAATAACATTATTAAATTTGATTTACCTTAAATTAAATAAATAAATAAATATATTTCTACGAATTAAACACAAAAACAAGTAAAAATTAATTAATTATTATCCCTGTTGTCTGAAGTCATAAGGAAGAAACTTTAAAATAAGGTCAATACTGAGAAATTTTGGTATAATCGCCACCAATCGTCTGCAATTGCAGATGTACGGTTTACCAAGCGATACAATCCCTTATCAGACAAGGATTTTATTATTCTTCTTCGAAGTAATAGACAAAGAACGTGAAAATAACATCGACCTGCTGAAGTCTCCTTAGAATTCCCAACCTAATAAGTAGGTATGTACTTGAATTTAAAGAGAGCATTACACATGTACAAAAATCTACCAAACAGTATTCCGGGAGTAGCTAATTAGCAATTAAACTAGGCTCGGAGTGTGCTCCTGGTTAAGTGTCGGTGAAATCTTTGATGTTTTGAACGACGATGATAATAAAATGGAAATAAATATATCTAACATGGTATGTAACAGATGTGGAACATTGAAAACCAACAGAATTTCAGGTGAGATGTACGTAACATATTGTATGTTACAGCTGCGCACTTTAGAGGAAACCATGGCATCAGTGTTAAAAGTAAAAAAAATAAAGATTGTAGAAAAAGTAGGATAATAATAAACAATCTGCAGGGCAATCTAAGGTACATAAATGGAGTAAACATTCCATATATAATGATAATAATAATAATAATGTTTTATTATCTTCTTTTTTTATAACAAAATAACAAATAATGATACCCTCACTGAGATTTCCCGTGCTGAGCATTTTATTTACCAAATATTAAATTACATTATATTAAATTGATGTGCTTGATGAAAAAAATAAAAAGGTGGGGTGTTTTAAGTGCAGTTGAGTGGTTTCGGTGTTAGTCTGTATTTGGTGTTGACATATTTTGTATTTCAGATCTCCCTATGTAACGTATCCAGTGTTTTATTTGATTTTTAAATTTATTATGCGTGTTGTGATTTGAATTTTGTTGTAGAGTTTAGTACCATAGTATACGAAGTTTTTTTGTCCAAATGTTATGTTTGTGGTTCCTTGTTGGATGTGTTTTTGACACTGAAATCTAGTGTTTCTAATATTTGTGATTGTTGTTATTTCTTGTTTTTGTATTTATGAATTTAAAGTAGTTTTCTTTTAGAGTACAATTGTTTTATTGACATGTTAGGTTTGTTAAAGATTTCGTTAGTGCTAGTTTTTACAGGGACTTTAAGTATATTTTTCATGATGGCTTTGAATTTGGGAAAAATCTGAATTTCGGAGGCTTTTGATCAGCATTCCTGGGAGATTCAAATCCGGCTATCCGCTTAAAATATAGAATAAAAGTATCGCGATATTCAAATCCTGCTATATCGATGACATTCTAAGCACATCTAGCCGGTTTTTCTTTTTAATTTTGGCAAAATTTGAATTTCGCGGGCTTTTGACATTTCAGCATTCAATTCGGGCAATCCGCTTAAAATGTAGTAAAAAATTATCGCGATATTCAAATCCGACTATCTCGTGGACATTCTAAGCACATCTAGCCGGTTGCTTATGAACTACACTTAAAACACTTCACCATATAGTTAATTTTTTCATCAAGCACATCAATTTAATATAATGTAATTTAATATTTTGTAAATGAAATTCTCAGCACGGTAAATCCCAGTGAGGATAACATTATTTGTTATTTTGTTAAAAAAAAAATAAAAAGATAATAAAACATTATTATTATTATTATATTTTTGGCATGCCTCGTTATCGTTATTGTCATTTGCCATTCGTGTGGAATTCATCGTTTTTTTTTTTTTTTTGGCTATAATTTTTTTTCACACTCAAAGTATGTCCGGTCTTTCCGGTTTATAAAAAATGGTCCGATTTTGGGAACTGAAATTTAAAAAAAAATCGCAAAATACATTTAAAAAATTTAAAATTGTATAGAATGTCTTAGAATTTTTGCCTGAACTGAAAAAACAAATAATTAATTAAGTGCAATTGGCCTGTTACTTCAAACAGTGTTTAAATTAGTATCCATCCCAATGGCGCTGGGTACTTACGAACTTTGCCGAATGGCCGAAATTTGTCGAGCAATGGTTCTGATGGAATAAATAGTACTCGTCTGCAAACGCCTAGTGTTGTATTTAATTATACACATGTGTAGGAAACATGACAAGTATTTATAATAAAAATACATAGTAAGTAGACCTGGAAAATCGACCACCTGCCTTCCTTTATTACTACTAAGGTTGGAAACAACTATTTAGGTCTTTGAAGTTCATATAAGCGGTAGATTGTACATGGATCTTAACATTCTTAACCGCCAGTATTTATGTACACACGCTTCAAACGACCGATTATTATCTACGAACAGTTAATACCGTACTTTTGTTCACCATTGCCCGGAGGAATGCCGGAATTTTCAAGGTGCATTTTACGGGAAATCAAAAGGAGAAAATCTCTGCCGCATTTCTAAAGTAATAAGGAACTCCAGTGAAAAATATAATCACTTTAAAAATATAGATCAGCAAACGCCGATTCTGAATATATAACTTACATTTTATATAACTATACGTAGAATTTATAAATCGTTATTTAAAAGTGAATAAAATATCAAATCATCGAAACACCTTGTTATGTTGATACCATTGCATCTGGAATATTTGACGACACGTGCGCATTCTATTTTTGGATTAGTATGAAAATTTTCATTTTTCGATTTTATTTTGTATTTAAAAAATGTATTTTTTTGCTTTTGGTGAAACTTACATTTTATTTGGGTGACTTTAAACTCTTTAGTTATTTTTTTTAATCATTTAAGAAGACAATATTAACACATCCCAATTGAACCACGAAACCGAAAAAACAACAGAAATTAAAAAGATTTCAGTCGCATCTGAGACTCGAACCCAGGACCTCTACCTATCCTGGGTAACCGCTTAACCAACTTAGCTAATGAGACCAGTACAATTTACGCCATTTACACCGATATCATACTTCAATTTCAAGATTTGTGAATATTATCCTCCATTTTTTTATAAATCCCATATTATTGGTTGCCATCCTTATGATGAAAAGGATCCCGTCTCCAAAGGGCCATCAATGGAGACTCATGCATGAAGCCGTGGCAGTAATGATGGTATTCTTGGATTGGCGTACTCTGCACCATAGGCTTCCCATGTGGTGGCGGAGAAGTGCCCTGAAAGAGTACACTCGTCCTTCCAGGAACATTTCTGTAGCGCTGCAGTATCTTGGTAGACGGAATAGGATATGGATTATTGTAGGTGACTTTTAACTTTTTGGGTTGGGACGCAGTGTAATGCACCCACAGTTCTATAAATTGTGGAATTGTATGTGTATTATTTACCTCTTCACGGTCATTCTTTACAAGAATTCTTTATTTTAAGAGTTTTTTCGATATTCAATTTAAAAAAACCATTATTATTGGGGATTGTAATATATCGTTATTATTATGCCGATTGCGTAGCTGGGCTTAATTCGCCGACCATTAGGGTTGTTGCAGACTACATTAGCAGGGGCCAGGAGCCCTGGAGGGCGAGGAGATGGCGAGGAGGGATGAGGAGGAAGCGAGGAGAAGGCTGTAAGTCTCCGCCATCTCGGTGTCAGCGACAGAAGGGTCCGCCGCCTCCGCGGCATAATTGCGGCCAATTGCCCGTGCATAATGAAAAATCTATACAGAATCCTGCAATAAGTGCCGCCACTTAATGGGGGGTGTGACAGGGGATGAAGTATGCTAGAGGGTTGGGCGGGGGGAGAATAAGGGAGGCTGCAACCCCGTATATAAGATCTGCCATGTTAGCAGTATTGAGGCGCCGACAGCGAATTAGTTGCACTCTCTAATTTTTGTAGTGGGTATAAAAATATAAAAAGTTCATTTTATCCGGTTTGGTTGTGTGGTAAGTGAAATACAAGATGCCAGTATCCCTAGCGCGAAAGTCTTAAAATTATGAACTTTGACACGAAATGGGATTTTATTAAAGATATCACGAAATATGGGCAACGATTTGACGTTTCAAATCGACAAACAGCTGACTACGTCATAACATAAATAAAATACTGGGTTCCTTTTGTTGGTAAAATTATCGATATATTATCAAGCCCGGGGCGTACTAGCTAACAAACTAACTAACTAACCATCCCGCCGTTTCCCCGCAGGGCTAGGTAGAAAGGACGGTCAGCCAAACAACTCTATCCTGGCAAACAATTCTTGCTTCATTCACATTCATACATCATCTCATATGTTGTCTTCTATTCTTCCGACTTCTAACATGGCCCGACTCAAGTATTTGAAGCACTTGATTGTGCCATGTCTTCTTGGTCCGTCCCCGGCTTCTTCCATTCACATTCGTGTCATATATTCTTCTAACACTCCTTTCTTCATTCATTCTCTCTACATGCCCAAACCATCTAAGCATACCTTTCTTAATCTTACTCATTATGCTTACATCAGCCTTGCATTCTTTACGAATCTCAATATTTTTACACAATCATACATGGTTTTACCACACATTCGCCTTAAAGATCTCATTTCTACGGCATTCAGTTTACTTTTACCTTCCTCTTCCAATTCCACGCCTCACTGCCATACATCAGGGTTGGTATCAGCATTCGATTGTGGACTGCTAGCTTCGCTTCTTTGGAAAAAATTTTGTTAGCGCCAACCGCGTTCAGTCCTCCGTTAATGGAGTTTCCTGCATTCACCCTTCTTTCAATATCCCTATCATTCTTTCCATTTTTAATAAACATACTTCCCAAATATAGAAACTCATCGACCTGCTCCAAGTATTCATCATTCACAATTATATTGCACATTGTTTTCGTACTCTCTCTTGCAAACACCGTGACTTTAGACTTACTTACATTCATCATTAACTCATTCTACATACATACTTCGTTCATACTAGATATAGGGGAATGTAGATCGTCCATACTGTTAGCAATCAGGACCGCATCATCAGCATACTAGCGATATTGATAAACTAAAGTCAACAGTTCAGTTTATCGTATCGATTCTGGTTATTTCTCGAAATGGCTGCAAATCCCCGGCTATATTAAATGGTACTCTTAAAATAAATTTCAATAAATTACAGGGTGTTCTTTCATGTTATACGGTCGTAACTTTACTACAAGAGCCATTCTACGTTAATAGATCCTTTCATGCTAAATGGTGCTCGAACTATGGAGCACTTGTTGAGTATTTGCTTGAAACCGTTGGCCCTATTCACCCGGTGCCTGAGGAGAAAGGTGAATGGATGCTATCTTTACAATAGAATAGGAATGATTGAAATGAGAACTGGAAGTTAAAAGATTTTCATCAAAAACAAATTAATTTTATGCAAAGGGTTAGAAAACGTTCAGGCTATATGCCAAAATATGTACTGTTCAAATAATATTTCGATATTATTTAGTATTCATCTTTCGTGAAATGCACTGCGAAACCATTGAAAGTAATCATTTTTCAAATATAATTTCTTCAGAAGATTGGTATTCGCTTTGTGGCGACATTATTAATAAATGAATTTAAAATTATTTTGTATTGACCACTTTATTAATACCATATATACATATCTACATGTTTCGAAAGTGACGCTTTCTTCATCAGGAATATACAGAATACTAAAAAATAGTAATGTCAAGTATAGACAAAAGATAAACATAAAACACAATAATGTAAGAATAATAAACATTTTATTTTTTTATTTCTGATATAAATTTATTATTCAATGATTTTATAATAATACATAAATATATTTACGATACATAATAATTATTGTAAACGGTTGGTTTTCAAAATAAAAAAATAAAAAATAACCTTTTGGTCTGTCTATCGGGTGTAAGAAAAGTAAAATAAATCAAAACGATAACTATTATGTTCTGTCACATTTCAAAGGCGGTAAAATAGTGGTAATGTTTATCACGATTCAATCGTAAATTCATCAATTGCTTTATTGTTACTATCATTAATGCAATAACTAAAACCGCGTCGTCGTGGACGGACAACGTTACTGATGTTTTAAAAACATCCGATCATATCTTGAGATTTGTGAGATGAATGGCAGCCGTGACAAGTGCAGGGTAATGGTTGCGAGAACACATTACAGCATCCGTAATGTCACATTAAACTTTGCGTATGTTGTATTTCAGAGCTAGAGATGCTATGGCGCACGAGCCGGTTTAGCCATTGAGGTATACGAATGAAGTAAACAGCAGCGTTCGAAATATGGGCAACAATATGAAGTCAATTGACATCACAGAGATAACGGTCGATTACAAGCGCTGGCCGGGTATGGATCTCCAAAGGTAACTGTAAAATGACTACATGACTGGACACGTTGTTCTAGAAAAGATTTTTTTAAGGAACGTAGTATCTATTTTTCTACCACAACGGCTTTAGCCCAACTTAATGATGGTAACCACACTAATATTTGGGTCAACACAACCAAAAAAAGGCATATATTCCAAAATGGTTCTTATTAGCTTCACGCCTTCCGCTGTAAATATAACTATTATGCTTTTGTTTTAAACAACTTTAGGTCATTAGGTCAACTTTTTATTTTTTTTAGTAGCATGTAAGACGGGTGTGTGAATAATTTATAAAGATTTTTTTTGTTTTTTGTTTGGATTTGTGCTGTTGTGTTGCATTTTAACGCGTATTTCGATTTGCTTGTCGAGCTTAATTTTTAATGCCTCAAAGCTTTTTACTTTTTAGCTTTTACTATCGTCATAAATAATTTAATTTCTTACAGAAACAGACTATCAATAGCTATAGCAATATGCAGAATAACGTTTATTAATTTGTAAAAAATATTAATTAATAGCTGATTATAGTATAGAGTTTAATTTGTGCGTTGCAGTACTTTTAAGGGAAAATTGAAAGCTGTTTTCATATAAAAAAATAAATAAACAAACAAACTTCAACAAATAGTATTCACATATTAAGTTTTTTTTATTATTTTTTTTAACACTATTTTTTATGTTTTATTTAATCATTATTTTTTCCCCTTTACATTATTGAAAAAATTATTTGTAAAATATATTTACCTTCTGATATATATATGGTAAATATTCTTTAAGTTTTAAGTAACATTTTTATTTGTTGTTAATATGTACGAAAATATTCATATAAACGTGATAAGGGAGAGCGAAAAAAAATCGTGTATTACATTTGTAATCAATTTTTATTTGCTGCAAAACACAACTTAATTTTTGTTTTTAAAAAAGGTTTCAGACATCTGCATTTCATAATCGGTATCTTCCAGCAAGCGTGTGAGCTGGTTATTACGACATTACCAGACAAGTTTTGGTTCATTCCCTGCTCGTAACAGATTCGCAGTTCCACGTTTCTCAATTGGCAGACTGTGTGGAGTCTTTATCGACGTTAAATGACCCGCTGATAGCATTCTGTAATCTGCATCGAATTTTATGAATAATATAAAATAATTAGGCTCACTAAATAGGGGCAGAGCATGTTTATAAATAAGAGATAAATTTCGAAATGGTAAATATTTTAAACCGATTAAACGGTATTTTTGCATTGTTTTAAATTTAAAAATACTAAATGCTAGAAAAAAATGGTGCACTATGGTACATCCCCAATTTCGGGAATTTCGTGAGACTGACGGAAGTGGGCATCGAAAAGAGATAGGAATAGGAAGCTTGGGTATCTGGGTATTCAGATTTGATCTTCTAACGCGGTTAAAAACATTTCAACGGAATAATTTTTTTTAATGTTTTTCAAATTAATGTCTCGAAAATAGTTTTCCTCGGGGCCTATGTCATCTTTGTGAATGCTGTGTGGGGGGTCTTTTTTAAGGAAATGAAGGAGAGGAGGTTATGGGACGGAAAAGGGTGTGAGAGGTGGATTGGAATATGGGATTCAGTGTGTACAAGAGGGAAGGATGTATTAATCCATCCCTCCCACTGCGGCATAAAGCGATGGGTAGAGAGTCCGGCTGGAGAGGTCAAGGGGTCTCCCTTAACCGGCCTCTCCCGATTCGACCCACCACGCAGCCGGTGGGCAGACGCATCCGCCGCCTAGACCTGGACAAACCTCCCCCAATGAACCCGGGCACCCCCGTTAAGTCACCAAAGTTTGCAAACTACTCGGGGTAACCTATGGCAAAGGTGACGGTTATCCAATATGACTTCGTTTAGAGCATAGGTTCCCAAAGTGATCCGTATGGACCCCTGTGAGTCCATACAGATTTGCAGGGGGTCCATGGCAGCGAGAAAATAACCAAATGGAGGTCTACGTTAGACGACACGATAGTAAAGCGCCGTAGTAAGTTTCGCTCGACAAGCCTACTGCGCACTTAAAGCGAATTGCGTCCACTCAGACACATTCATGTGCAAGTTTTAACAAATGTTCATACCTGCAGCAATGTATCTCGCAGTGAATAAATAACACTTGTTCAGTAGTGTACCAAAGTTTTGGACAGACAGGCTGGGGGTTGATGGGAAAATTAAATGAACGGCAAAGTTTTTTCTTCTCCTGCGTTTTTATATTATTATTTAACCTTTTTTATTTTTATTATTTTTTATTTATTTTTTAAATTTATTTTATTGTATTCATTTCTCTTTTTTATATTGGATATATGTCATGTGATATGACAGACTGGGTTTGCACTACCCACCCAGTCCTGCTGGATTAAAAACTCAATTAAATAAATAAATAAAGGGGTGCACGGTAAAAAAAGTTTGGGAACCTATGGTTTATGAGTGTTTAGACATTCAAATCGAGCAAGTAAATTGACTACCTAAACGATTTAGAAACGTTTCGATTCTGCATCACTAGGCAATAATTAGGTTAGGTCAGGATAAAATCGTAAAACTGCATTCTTCGTCAGTATTTTGTCCTCGTACTTCTTTGAAGCGTAGAATATAATATTAAAATCCATCAATTAGATTGCAAATTATTCAATTATTAATAATTAGGTAAAAAATAAATTTTGTCATAAAAATCGCGGTTTGTGTGTTTTTATGGCTCACTCTATTAGTGTGTCAAGGCTCATTTTGAATATTTAAATTTCTACATTTCTCAGCAAGGTCAACTTTACTATTTTTATCGACGTGATATTTGCGTATTTTAATTTCTTCTCAAAAGTTATTACGTTATCTATTATCTTATGTTGTAACGCTGACCTTTAATTCAATAAAATTTCTGACCCCTGAAAAAAACGTGAAAAGGAAACGAATTGCCATGATATGATATTGACACGAGTTTCTTTATAAGATAAAATTAAACTTACCTGTTTTCCTTATTCGTAAAAAGCATTTTCTTTGTGGCTTGCCATCATTATAATATATTTAAACAAATGCAGGTTTTTAAATTACCTATTTTCTTTATCCCATGGTCAAAACTCAAAAACCATTGCTAAGAATAATATTCAAATGTCCCATCACACCCATCAGAGCCACTTTTTAATAAATTCGCGATCTTAGACATTCGACAGCCATACATAAAGACTATTCTCATATACATATTGAGAAATGAACAAAACACGACAAAAAATTTACCCCCGCTACTCATCACACCTTAAATGTATAATTCCCCAAACGAAAACAGCCTTCGCCCAACGACAGTTCTCTTATATACTCACGGAGTACGGATACTAGGAAATAGAAATCTGATAGTCTTTATACCATCAGTGTTCAAAATTGGTTATTTACAAAAGGAATTATTTTAAAGAATGTCTTACATCGTAATATATATTAATTAATCTTATTACTAATACATTAACTTATTTAATAATTTTTTTTTTAAATGTGTGCGTTTATGGATTAAGGTTTCATTTCTTATATATTTAATAAATCTCTACTTTTTCTTTTCTTTCAACGTGTATTGATGTTGTTTTTTAAATGCTTCTGTTTCTAGTTCTATTTATGCTTTCTTTCTTTATTTTTTTTTTTGTAGGTATACAACAATATTATAATATACAACAAACTTCGACTACCATACTACGGGCATGTGTCTAGTTTGGTAGTTAAAAAATGTTAACTCTGTATTAAAACTTATAAATGAATAAATAAATACTAAAATAAAATAAAATCCATTAAAAACAATATTTTATTTTACTAAACAAGTCCTTTAGTAGTTGTGGTATTTAACTTCCGATCCGGAGGCTGTCGGTTTGATGTGACGTACAAATCATATGAATGCGTACACGAAGTACCGGTATTATTGCATAGAAGTACAGTAGATATTATCCCGAGCCAGGCCGGGTACACATCAGCTAGTTATTTATAACACGATAACAAAGATTTTTTTGGAACACGCAATATTTACATCGTAAACCGAGGTATTAGTGTACCCGGGGGCGGTAAAGCCTTGTGTGCTCCATAAAATTGAATTAAACTTAGAGATAAGATCACCACAGAGATTATATATAGAGAAACTGTTTATTAAATTAGAAATTTAAACAAAATCTTGATTGTTCATTGATTTAATTTCTTTATTCTTAAAAATGTTATGTTTTATAATATTTTTGTTTATTACATATAACATCACTGACTGGTCATTGGCTGAGTTCGCATCGCGTCTGGGTCCCACCCAGGCGTTGATTTCAATCCCTCGGCTGGCTAAGTCCTCCATCACGACACAAGCAACATTTTCCACTTATTGTGATGGTAGTAGGATATTTTCAAATATTGTCAGGTTATTCGTAACCCAGGAATGCACTATGTTTTTCTTTCAAATTAAATTAATTATTTTTAAAGTTAATCTTCGTTTTAAATTGTCATCATTTTCAGTATGCTTACTACTTTGTATCCTGATGAGGGAACCATTGGTTGGTTGGATGGAGACCAGGTAAGTACTTAATGCCACTTTTAGAAACGTTTTTATTCAACGTGAATATACTATATGTTATTAATTGATAAACTCAAGTTCTTAAAAACTTAAGACAAGATTTTTGTGCATAGCGCAAAGGGTAACAATTATTATTTTTGTAAACAATAATTATTAATCTAAAAACACTCATCCAAATTGAAAAAACCTTCCGAGCAAAGATAAATGTCGCCGGCAGGACTCGAACCCGCACCCTTCTAATGTCCGGTTAGATGTTCTACCGTTGAGCTACGTCGGCTTATCGCAAACCCGCCAAGTTAATCAATATATACTAGTGTTCCATTTAATAATTACTGTTTTTATTATATTTTCACCTGTAAACAACCAACTTTATTAGTATGAGAGAGGCTTGTAACGGCTAAATCCCTCAAATAGATGGCGTCGAGACAAATTATGTCTACATTTTATTGGTGAAAATTGCTTTGACTTGTCAAATATTTATTAATTGATAAACTCAAGTTCTTAAAAACTTAAGACAAGATTTTTGTGCATAGCGCAAAGGGTAACAATTATTATTTTTATAAACAATAATTATTAATCTAAAACACTCATCAATTGAAAAAAACCTTCCGAGCAAAGATAAATGTCACCGGCAGGACTCGAACCCGCACCCTTCTAATGTCCGGTTAGATGCTCTACCGTTGAGCTACGTCGGCTTATCGCAAACCCGCCAAGTTAATCAATATATACTAGTGTTCCATTCAATAATTACTGTTTTTATTATATTTTCACCTGTAACAACCAACTTTATTAAAGAGAGTAATAAAGGTGGTGAGCATCTAACCGGACATTAGAAGGGTGCGGGTTCGAGTCCTGCCGGCGACATTTATCTTTGCTCGGAAGGTTTTTCAATTTGGATGAGTGTTTTAGATTAATAATTATTGTTTATAAAAATAATACTATATGTTATTTTATATTAATTTAATGTGAAATACAACACATTTATTAACCACGGCATCCGTGGTTGAGTGGTTACGATCCTCGGTTACGAACCGGAGGCTGCAGGTTCAAATCCCGGCGTGGCAAATAAATTTTATCTGATTAATTTGTGTTATTTCACCATTTATTCGATTAAAATAACATATACGTAGTATATATGCGGCACGTTCCCTAGTGGCGGGTACTTTTAGTGTCATCCTGGTGACCTATGTGACATTTATTTACTCAAGAAAGATAAAACTTACCCACGAATAACCTGACAATAGTTGAATTTCTGCCGCCACCATCATTATAAGCTGAACGTGTTACTTGAGCAGTATGATGGAGGACTTACCTAGACAGAGTATTGAAGACCACCATTCAGAATCGAAAGATAGTTTGAAATGGCTTCAGCCGTGTTTGATGACTAGATATGAATAGCCAGGTGTTTTCCCACCTTCCTCTTCTCCACCGCTTTCCCCTCCCCGCTACCTTCAGCCTCACGACATACCTCAATAGGGGATGCAATAGTGTCACTGATTCCAGACTTAATCTTAACCGCTCTACCACGGAGGTCATCTCCAAAAGATAACAAATAGGATCCGAAATGTCTTATGCGAATTGGCGAGATCAGTTTACTTTCAAATTACGCTTATAGGAATTTTGCGCTCGGTGTCTTCCATTGTACTACATCCGCCAACTAAACAGCAGTCTTCTAAATTTCCCATAATTCTATTATCCGTAAGTTCCGGAACAAGGAAGTGGAGCACCTACTCCGGATGTAAATTAATTTCCAAGTACTCGTTCCTTAGCATCCTAAAGGAAGTAATTAACCGCCATCTCCGCCGCAATCTGCCTCCAATCGATCGCCGATCAGAAGGTTCTGATCAGGGCTGGCTCGAAGGGCGGGTGGTAATATATTCCTGCAAGCAATACCCGATCCCCGGCAACTGGCGCCCTTGTGGCGTAGCACTGAAAGGGTAGGATGGGCATTTTGTTCAGTGACACATGTCTTTATGGGCCTCATCAAGAAATTGAAACGACATCAAAACTTGTTTAAATTCAAGAAAACAAGTGACAGTAATTTTATTTTAATGTAAAAATGAAAACGTAATTAAAAATGCAAGTGAGTAGACAAAATCAGTCTCCAAAAGTCAGTAGGGTTCGTATTCTTATGTCCTAGATCGCTTTTTAATATTAAATTGACATTTGATAGCTCACAATAGAAAAAGCTGAACATAGTTATGTTGAACAAAATCTAGGGAAAAAATTGTGCAAAGTTAATGATGCCAGAGCTAACCGTTCATCAATGTTTGCAACTACATGTTTAGAGTTTCAGCTGTATAATTAAGATTTTCCCAAAAAAAGTATTCAAAGCCAATTTTAATGTAGGTAGGTGCGTAATACATAGGTAATAAACATTAACATGCATTCTTCTACCTAAAAAAGTTACAGTTATAGTTAAAAATTTATTTAAATATTAAATTGTAAAATTATTAAAATATTTAATTGTTAAATTATTAAAACATTAAAAAGTTTAATTATTAAAATATCAAATTGCAAAATATTAAATTCATAACAGAATTATAAAAAACGACGACAAAAATTACGTAAAATAATAAAAAATCATATAATTAGCGAAAAATGATTTTTTTTATGTGACACTTTACAAGAGCGCCACTGTATGTATAGAGCATATACAGGGTAATTATATCGCTACCCCGTTGGGAAACGTTGTGAGGCGGGTTGGAGGGGGCTGTAGGAAATAATTTGTTAATGCAGATACAGGTGGCGGTAGCTCGTTCCACATACGAGCGGATTTACACGAAAACGAGTCGGCGAAACGACCCGTTCTCATATCACGTGTGAACGGATGTTCCACTCGTGTCCGTCGAACTTCACACACGTGCACCGGTGCAGAGGGGATCAACGCTGCTAGCTTCTTCGAGCAGGCTCCATTGAAATATCAGTCTAACAGACTTAGCATACCTACATTGCGCCAGTGCATCAGAGATGGCAGCCGGTCTGTTAACAAGGTCAATCAGACGAACCGCCCACCTTTGAAAGTTGCTTGTGCAATGATGGAGGACTTAGCTAGTGGAGGAATTGAACCCACGACACCTGGGTGGGAACCCGACGCATTTATCCCCTCAGCTACTAACCGGTCTAAATACTTCTACGCATTAGAGTTATATCAATTCGGGGCCCAATTACAAATTTTCCCATGCTATCAATAAAACTTGCTCCAGGGTTGATCAATCTGCCGATACGCCACTAAGCCTAGTACCTTCCGGGACGAGGGAGGATATTGGCTTAAAAAGTCCGTAGCAGGATTCGATCCGCTTACCATTCCGATGGTGGTGCCAGTGCCGGTGCTGCCATCTGCCGGCGAGACGTGACCTCGGGCTCTGCTCGAATTAGGAAAATAGCCTCATCACAACCACGACCTGAACGGAAATACTTATTTCCAGATTTGATTTTCCCACCGAATGAACCGGAACGATGTTCCGGTTTGTGAAATCAATCGACCTTATAATATCGTTCTTGTTCGTGAACTATAAAAAATAGCATTCCTGACGTAAAAATCTAACGTTCCAGTAGATATCGATGGCGCAATTGGAGTCGACCCAAACAAACATCACATACTTAAATTATGTGTATTTTTGAATATATATATACAATTCCGACAGTGATGTCCTTGCCAAACGTCACTGACAAACAGCATTTTGTCTGGCTTACCCATACTTATTGTTATTAGCGAGAAAGAGACGACAAGTGTACTCGTATACGATCATCGAATTTGAACATTCGAAAGGTTTACAAAGTATTGTTTTCTTATCTTTTCTGAAATCGAATAACATGCTGTATACCACCAGCAATGCATATGACACAATAAATTGATGGCAATTTTCTCTTGAACTAAATATGAACAATGCCGTATATTATTTTATTGAAAATCTTCCACTAATGGGGCACAAAAAAAATCAACAGTGTTTCATTGAAATTTAATTATTATTGATAAAAAAAATTAATTAATACATCATTTTTATTTATTTTAGAAACAAACAATATATGAATAAAATGAGTGGTGTACATATTACAAGGTTATGTATTACAAGGATCGGTACCAACGACTTGTCTCTATGTAATAGCCAGCGGTTATATACATTTTACTGGGCGGGGTTAGTACAATGCTAGGATACATGGTAAAGTTAAAAAGGTATATGAAAAAAGTGTATAGTGTATAAGTGTATGTGTGTGTGTATGTATGTGTGCGAGCGTGTATGTGTACCTATGTGTCTGAATAGTGCTATGTACTGGGGAGTTGTGATTGCGCATTGATGTTAGGAGTAATATTTGTCTTAAATGACGGAAGGGAGTCAAAAAAGATGTCGATGGGCAAATATTATATTAATGAATGTTTGGAGAACACGGGAAATTGGTCAAATTTTTCAACAGTTATTGAATAATGGAATCATGTATGCAATAAATAATATTTGACAATTATTACGATTTTTTTTTTCAAACTCCACACCTATATCATTCATTATGAACACGAGGTTGGTTGCTGAAATTATGTGCGTTAGCCACAGACATTTCAAAGACAAAAAACTGTCCAAATTTCATGTCCGTATTTGAAAGAATCTACAAAAGCGTATGCATACATCTTTTCTACTTTAAAATTGTAATTATTAAACATACTATATTTGGGGACAAACTCATGCTGTGTTATCTTTAAGCAATGATCTGCAAATTCCGTCGCAGATTATTTAGAATTAATATATTTTGGTAAGGCCAAAGTACAGTCAAGTTTTTTGTCTACTGTTTTCAATTTGTTTCTTGTTCAGCATGAAATTATATAAAATACTAGGTGATGTGTACCCGACCTTGCTTATCTCCAAATAAATAAACAATTAATTTGAATATTTTATTTCATTCCAAACGTTTATTTTTTCAAAACGTATCTAAATAATAAAGTTCTTAAGTACCTACTCGTGTTTTCCAAAATATTCTACCCAAAAAAAACCTTCTTTTGAATATGTTTTTCATACTAATTTTAAAACGTTATAGCAACAGTTTGACATATTGGATTTCATTCAAACTACTCTCTAAATCTTCTCGGCAATAATAAGAACAAACTGTGCTATTTTATATATGTAGATAAATTCAACAAATGTTCCCAAATGCGCAACTGCTTATTATAACACGATTTGTGTGTTGACCCTGACCTTGCTTAGTTAATATTTTGGAACAAAGGAATCACAACAGTGGGAATATTATTTCTAATTTTGAAACTGTTCGTGGTGGAATTCCATTCTAAAATGATTTTTTTTCAATTAAACTTTGTAACTTTATTCCACTTGTTTATGTTCGACCGGACCGATTTCACCCTATCGCGGGCATCTTCGGACTGGCACAATTAAAACTAAATCTATGGTATATATAGCATCACGTCAGAAGCGAGTCCCATTGTTTTTGTCCCATCCCATTTGTTTTATTGCTGACGGAACGGCTTTACAATAATATGAGACACTACTTTCGGGTTGGTTTATTACCTTCTGGAAGACGGATTACATCGTGTTTGTTTACTGAATCTGTAGGTTTAAAAAAATAATTATGTAATGTCTATCGTGTCAGATTTTTATTTCTGGTTTTGTTTTTTCACCGTGATTTCCGTCATGTTTGCTAAAATGAGTATTATAGCAATTTTTATTCTGTATTTATATGAACTGGTAGGGTGAAAACGGTACGGTCGAAAATAAACAACTCTAAGAAAGTAGCAAAGTTTTTTTAATAAATGAAAAACTCATAAGTTGTCCTTAACAAAATTACTTTTAACGTAAAAATAAACTATTTATCAATGGGTGATCTCAGTAGCACAGTTACCCATTTTTTTGTTTCAATATTTTAACCAAAGTAAATATTATCATAATTTTATTTTTAATTTCACTTAAAATCACTTAATCATTTAAAATAACGTGTTAGAAAGCGAAAGATTGAACAATTAAACTTCCAACAATTATTATATCAGGATACACACAGCTTGTCGTATATTATCACTTTGTGGCTTCATAACATTATTTTTTGTCACCACATCACACGTTTCCCGCAAGCCAAGAGCAAAGTGCACCAATGTTTCAAATAAAACCGACCTCAGCACCCTCTCAATCTCAATACAGACTGTTTTATGTCGTGCTACGCCGCACCAACACAATAGGGGGTGGGAGAAAATGTTTCAATTGAACAACCAAACCGAATACCAAAATTACAACATAAAATGTATCAGATAAGTCGAAAAATTATTTAGTCTTCCGCAATTTTTACCAAATAACGTAAGCTTTATTCCATTGATCTTATTTGAGAGGATAAATCTTCTAAATAAGATCAATGGAACCTCTGATATTTGGAAAATTTCCCCCCCTCTATGTGTATGACATTGTACAGTGCACTTGAGTATCAATATGGAAATCGGGTGAAATATAAGATCAGTGTGAGCGGTCCAATGCGTCGGGTTCCCACCCACTTGTCGCTGGTACAATCCTCTGCCTAGGTAAGTCCTCAATACTCAATAAGTACTCAGGAAACATTTTCAGCTTATAATGATGGTAGTAACAGAAATTCAACTATTATCAGGTTGTTCGTAAGTAATCTTTATATTTCTTAAATAAATCTTACGTAGACATCTCAATTCAGAATGATTGTATTTGGCCGGGACGATTTCACGAATATTTTCCACTTGACGAGGTGCACTATATTAATTTATTAAAATTATTTTCCTTCCTGGGTTTTGAACCCGTGACCTTTGGCCCCGAACAAGTAGCTCACGTATTTGGAACTCCTTAAGTCCCTTAACAAGAACTTTGGATGTAACTTAAGCCGAAGTGCAATCTTGTTACCAAAGCTACAACTATTGCGGGTTTCAGATTGACATACGAGTATATGAAGTTCCAATATTTTATCAGATAGGTGGGTAGTCGAATTACAACCCTGATAAAGCAATTGCATAATATATACAAATAACTTTTGGGAGAGCTTTACCTGTCATCATGTACTAATTATTCTCAATAAATAGCAACGGTAGAGTGGTAGATCGATGTTCCAGAGTGGCAGTAACTATCAGTAGCGCTCTGGTGAACCGTTCAGAATCGATACGCTTTTTTATTTCTGTATCTATTTTACATTTTAATTGTTACCTCCTTGCTACGCTACCTTGGACCGTGTTATAGCAAGTAGTCCATTTCATTTCGTTGTAAAGTCAAATAAATTTTTGTTTGTCTTTAGCCGTGTTTCGTGACCTATTTTTTTATGTTGTACGGGGATTATACATATTAGGTATACATTTGTGAGAATGCTTGTTTTTGTTTTCGTTTTCATTTTCGTTCTTTGTATTTGTTTGTTTTGTGTGTTTGTTTGTGTTTTCCGTATTCCGTATTCCATATTCCGTACTCTGTTTTCTGTTTCCGGCTTCCGGTTTCTGTCGTTGTTGGTGTTGTCTGTCGTTGTCGTTTCGTTGTCGTTGTCGTTGTCGTTGTCGTTGTCGTTGTCGTTGTCGTTGTCGTTGTCGTTGTCG
Organism: Halesus radiatus; assembly: GCA_022606495.2. NCBI lineage: Eukaryota > Metazoa > Arthropoda > Insecta > Trichoptera > Limnephilidae > Halesus > Halesus radiatus. The sequence continues at coordinate 84,087 of JAHDVE020005036.1, read as the reverse complement.
TTGTCGTTGTCGTTGTCGTTGTCGTTGTCGTTGTCGTTGTCGTTGTCGTTGTCGTTGTCGTTGTCGTTGTCGTTGTCGTTGTCGTTGTCGTTGTCGTTCGTTATCGTTGTCGTTATCGTTATCGTTGTAGTTATCGTCGTTGTAGTTATCGTTATCGTTATCGTTATCGTTATCGTTATCGTTATCGTTATCGTTATCGTTATCGTTATCGTTATCGTTATCGTTATCGTTATCGTTATCGTTATCGTTATCGTTATCGTTATCGTTATCGTTATCGTTATCGTTATCGTTATCGTTATCGTTATCGTTATCGTTATCGTTATCGTTATCGTTATCGTTATCGTTATCGTTATCGTTATCGTTATCGTTATCGTTATCGTTATCGTTATCGTTATCGTTATCGTTATCGTTATCGTTATCGTTATCGTTATCGTTATCGTTATCGTTATCGTTATCGTTATCGTTATCGTTATCGTTATCGTTATCGTTATCGTTATCGTTATCGTTATCGTTATCGTTATCGTTATCGTTGTCGTTGTCGTAGTCGTTGTCGTTGTCGTCTTTTTATCTCTTCTCTAACTATCACAACATCATACCCCAATTAGGGATGCAATAGCCTGACTCCGGGCAGTTGGCTTTTATGAGATCTTTACTTATCTACCTATAATCGAATAGTAATAATATTCACAGTAAATTTCTTTTCATTCGAGTTACTTTATAGAATCATTCTTGGTACTTTCACAACGATGAAATTAGAAAACAAAGTTCCGACAATTTTCATTACAATTAATTTACGTACATAAACTACATACAAAGCAGGTGTTATATAATGTAATATGCCTATATATTTATATTTCTCAATCCTAATCATCACTTATAAAACTACAAAAATATATTACTCCATCGATATTAAGATTATTATTTCCAGAGTGGAAGATACTCAGTATCGCCCTGGTGAAAGACCACCATTCAGAATTGAAACGTTGTTTGAAATGGCTTTTCGCCGTGTTTGGTGACCAGATCTGAATAGCCAAGTATTTCCCCAACTTCCTCTTCCCCTTCTCCTTACCCCCCCAACCAATACCTCCAGCCTCACAACATTCCCCAATTGGGGATGCCATAGTCTCACTGGCTCCAGACGGTTGGGAGCAGTTGGGACTCTTGTGCGGCATTCATAAAAAAAATATAAAAATGAAATAAAATCAGATGATGAAACAGGTTTTTAAATAAATCGATCACGGTAGTAATAACTTGGAACATACCACAGGTACATATAATAAAGAGGAACACAATAAATGCGAAGTGTTTGACACACGGGCGTTTTTCGTGATCCAGAAGTCTGTCCATTTGGGCCTTAAATTCCTAATACAAAAATTATTTCATCATCATTTCATTTCGATTAAATGAAATGGCGATATGCAATGCAGCAGTACAATAAGGGAGACAGAGCGCTGTATTTTCATTGACTCCCTCGGGGCTACTAAGTCAAAGACAGACCGGTTTCCATTTAAATCTACGTAGAAGGTACCTCCGGTCTGTATTCTTTTTTCTATGCAAAGGTACGTACCGTCAAGTCGCGCAGTAAATTTGTCATAAATTCCTTCAATTTTCAACAGGCATACAGTTCCCTTTTTGCTTGGATTACGTATCTTCATACTATGTGCATTAATTGATTCATTCATGAATAACATAAAACTCTAGAACGATGAGCTCTGGCATCGTGAAATTAACAAGATCTATATTCATCTTTCACAAATAATTTCGATCATGAACTATGGAGGTTTGAAATAAATATTTTATTGTCAAAAATTAGACACGTCGTCTTATATATAATTTTTTATTAGGTACATTTGTTTGTAAAATGATCAGTAAGAAAAATAAAACGTTCTGTTGAAAATCTCGTGTTAAAACTCTGGCATTAAAGTAACATATTTCAATATTATTACAGGTATATAGTTCAACTTTTTGTACACGTTTCAGATGATACAGACATATCAAATACGACCAACATAAATATGTAATATTCCTATTCCTATTCAGATTCGTAGTGGGTAGGGCCACATCTACATAGGAGAACCTGATGTGGTATATTTCTGGGTTCTAACGTATGTAAATACGTTATGTCAACATCAACACATGGGCTATTGCTGGAATTGTGCAAAGATATGGGGGAATCAATACAAAACACAAATACCACTGCTAAACTGCGAAGTTACGATAAATAAAGCTCTAATCAAATTGTTGGAAAGGTTTAGATACCCCGAGGTCTGACAAAAATTCTCTTTTGTTGTATTTTTTTTTATATGAATACCGCATTAGAGTCCCAAACTGCTCCCAACCGTCTGGAGCCAGTGGGACTATGGCATTCCCAATTGGGGAATGTTGTGAGGCTGAAGGTATTGGGGAGGGGAATGAGAAAGGGGGAGGAAGGTGGGGAAAAGGGGAAATACCTGGCTATTCAGATCTGGTCACCAAACACGGCTAAAAGCCATTTCAAGCAACTTTTCTATTCTGAATGGTGGTCTTTCACCAGGGCGATACTGAGAGTATCTCCCACTCTATTTATTTATTTGCAGATGTTTTTTTGTATTTACCGACCATGGGTGGCTTTACCGCTAAGAGATGAGGAAAGGGAAGATGAGGTTAGATGCGTGCCCGTCAGCATCCTAAAATATAAACTTTGTAGTCTTCTAATGCAAGAAAGGGTACTAATAATTTATCCGTAAATTCTATTCGTGTAGTTATGAAAATGCATACAGTTTCAAAAGACAAAAATCCTCAAATGTAATGTTCTGAAAATGAAATACGTATCGGTATTATCGTAAAAACGTTCAAAATTTATTAATCTATTATTTATTCATTTCTATTTACAGACAATTTTTATAATATTTATTTATTATATTACATGCGCCCTATATGGGCTTTTACGTATTTAGTTAGTTACCATAGTCACACAGGTCCAAAACACATCACAGTAGGTACATAGATAAAATAGGTAGCCTTCGTGAAATACAACTAAGTATTTCATTTGTATAACGAACAAATTCGGGAACAGCATAGTGTAAGTAATATAACATAGTATGTTTTATATTGACAAGCGAATGAGATTACCACAAACATATGGAGAAAAAAATATATGTCACAGAATTGCTTAATATGTGGAGAACTGAAAATTTATGATGAGATGGCTGAAAAAGAATGAGTGTTATATATAAATTCATGTTATGCTCCCTGTAAAATACTGTACGAAAAATATGCAGTTTGGCTGAAATATTTTACTCAACCCACAGAGAAAATAATTCAATTCAATTCATTATTCCTTTTAAAAATTTTACAATATTTTTATTTTAAGGCATTTTAAAGATATTATTAGATACGACAGAATGTGCAACATCCAAAATCATTACTGATAAAAAAATTAAAAGAAAGAAGGTAAGAACACACTCGTAATTTCAGTAAATTGCATACAACATATACTAGTATTATACAAGTAGCAACAAAGATTTATGTTTAAACGCAGCTTCATTGATGCTAAATATGTCGATATCCGAAGTGATTCTATTTAACAACAAGATTGCTCTCCCCACCGGCATGACCATTGGCAAGTTGGTCCTGCAGGTCGGGAGATAAAACAGTCTATGCTGTCGGTGACGGAGATAACCATCGGAAACATTGAAATTAATGCTCTCCGTGATAGCCGAGTCTTCGAACCATCCGCGAATCAGTCTGAAGAAATGTATCACAATGTGTAAATCCCTTCTGACCCACAGATTGTTCATTCCGACCATACCTAAGAGAAAGTCGGTAGGATAGAGCCACGGGTAGTGGCCATATTCCCTCAGGTAGAGAAATCTCAAAAATTTCTTCTGAACTCTCTCCAACATGAGGGAATACTTTACCTGATGTGGGCTCCAAACCACCGACCCACTCTCAAGTCTACTCCTTACCAATGAGTTAATGCACAGTGATGCCCTGATACTCAAGGGGAAGCAACCAAAGTAAAACAGCAGAGAAGCCAAAAGGTTCGTCTTGTTTATATAAACAGAATAATTTGTTAGAGCATTTAGTTTGACCCTTTTATAAATGTTTTATAACTGCTTACCGCAGTCAATATCACGCTTAACAAACGTGGACGGCAGCCTATTAGGCTGGTTGCAAAATTAATGTCACGTGACCTTTGGCTCCAGCCCGTCAAAATAGCACGTTAGGGCTACGTTTATCCATTCTGACGTCAGTGGCTCAACCACTGTTGTAGCTATTATCGATGTACACATAGATACTACGGATGAAAGAAACGCCTAAGTCATACTTGAATTATTTACCTTTGCATATTGACACCAAATTTGGTCCCGGTAAAGCAGTTTTATCGCAAAATATGACGATTGATGATTCTCCGTAAAATATCGATGCGGATTATGCATCCGCGTGCAAAGTCCTTTAGCATTGAAGATATTATCAGACCTCTGGAAAATAATTTAATCTGCAGGTTTAGTCATTCGATTTTACGAATCATTTTCTTATCAAGTTCAAAGTGCCACCGCCCTCGAACAAATGAATCGGAATCACTTTTATCGATAAATCCTAGAAGTTTAGGAATGTTTTTGTCTTCCGTGCTCTACAGTCCGATCAAAGTTGCTTATCCAGTTTATTCTTTTACATCTTGGGCATTTACCATGTATCAATTTCTAGACATTTTATTTTGACAGCTGTTATTATATGCCACTGTTATTAAGTTTAGGATTTTTAAACTTAATAACAGTGACATAAACGAATTAAAATGTAATCTCGCCGACTACAACGCTACCTATATAGGGCAGACGGGAAGGGCTTTCTCAACTAGATTCAAAGAACGTATAAGATGTTACAAAAATAAGAACACTTCTTCAAAATTCGCAGAACATCTTTTAGTAAATAATCACGTCCCGCTTGACAACAACAAACCTAAACACTTACATATAGAAATAAAGGGCCTAAGATTAAATTTACTTGAACAATTAGAAATTAACAAACGAACGAATGATCCTAATATGACATTAATTAATATATATTATTATATATTCACCGCTTCTCAGTATGTTCACATTATCAAACAATACAACACAATTTAAAAAATCAATTAAGAAAACATTATCAGTTAAATACGAGCAAACACATTATAAATGTGAAAACCTCACAGAATTCAGAATTATAAGTGATTCCTAACTAAATCGGTTTTACCGACAATAAATAATAATTTTTAAAAAAACCCTTCCAAATTGAAAAGGAGTGGGAGTAAACTAAATCATTTAAATAAGTCGTCGCAATGTGGGTTAACAACAGTTTGAAAATGGCCTTAAACGCCGAAACAGCTGTCACAATAATAAAAACTAAAAATACTTGCAGAACTTAATAATAACATTATTAAATTTGATTTACATTAAATTTTTTAAAAATCTATATATATATGGTAATACATAAAGAATGTTTACCTATTTGTCCTCGATTTTCTCGAAAATTACTGGCCCGATTTCGCTGAAAATAGCAGACTTTCTTCATATTAGTGTCGGGAAGGTTTAAAGAGTAGTTTGAATTATATCCAATATGAAAAACTGTTTCTAAAACGATTTAAAACTAGTATGAAAAATATTGAACCCGCATTCTTGTATTAAGTTAGCATATACCACCCTGGTTAGCCACAGATTACATATTCAAAAGAAGATGGTTTGTTTGGGTGGAATATTTTCAAAATTGAAAACACAAATAGGTACCTGCTTAAGAACTTTATAATTTAGATATATTATGAAAAAATGAATGTTTGGAGTGAAGTAAAATTTTCAAATAGATGTTTCTTTATTTCATTGGAGATAGTAATAGTTCTCACAAGGCATTACTTTCATTGTCAAATCAATTATGACACCCAAATGACTAGCAAGAATTCAATATTTTAACTTTATTAAAAAGAAATCCCGAGCAAGGCCGGGTACATATCAGCTAGTTGTGAAATAAAAAATGTTTTTTACATTAACCTCACACAGTAAATCCTGGAGAAAATAATTTCCCTCAGAGTTATGTTATGTCTATGTTATCTTTAGGGATGTGGTGTAGAGGGACATTGGAAAGGTAGTTCTGTGAAGGAACAAGGAATGAGGGGTGGGTCAGTGTGTCCAAGAGTGACGGACGTATTAATCCATTCCCCCCATTGTATTCCTCCACGCCTCATTTATTGAGGTACATGGCAGTCCACACTAAATTAATTTAAAAAGGATTTTATATTATTGTAATTTATTAATATTATTGTATTAGAAATCGGCGAAATAAATATGTTAAATATTTACTAAAACGACACACACTGTTATACGTACCTATACGTATATACACAAGGTAAATACATAGGTAGATTGATTGCAAATATCAACAGGCGATAATAACTTTAATGTACTATGGTTCTACCACTCGGAACTCCGTAGAACGTTATCTACGAGTATCTTTCTGTTTCATGTATCGTTTATGTGAAAGAGGGAGAGGTTACAACGTACCTATCAATGGTATGCCTCTCCACGTATTGGGCAAAGTTGGCCTAAAATCTTTACTAGCAGAGATCCGTTCTTTCTAGAAAGGCAAACACTATTTTATTCCGGTCAACGGAACGCATACGGAGTACAATACAAGTTAATTCACTGCACTGTTAATTCCACAATGTTTTACAGTAATTCCACACAGTAGACTCTGAGGAAAATAATTTCCCTCAAGGCCTATACCATATTTGAGGATGCTGTGTGGGGGGTATTTTAGAGGATAAGGAGTGAACTCGGGTCTTGAAGAGACCCATGTTGTAGAAGAGAAGAAACACAGAGGCCGGCAGATCACTCCACAGCTGAGCTGTTAAAAACAAGAACGAGCCGTAGAAGCGACCCGTTTCCAAGACAAATGTTAACCGTGTGCAAATGTTGGACGCGCGTTTGGCGTGTTTCCCGACTATGCACCGGTGCCGAAGGGATCCATGACGCTAGTTTCTAGTCGCAACGTAACGAAATAATGTAGTAACTAACTAACCACCACGCTGTTTCGAGGTAGGGGTATGCAGATATGATAGACGGTCACACAACTCTGTCCCGACACAAACTACTTGCTTCATTCACATTCACACTTTGTCTCATGTATACTCGTCGTTATTCTTGACATGACCCTCTCAAGTATTTGATTCACTGGATTATGTCATGTCTTTCTTGGACGTACCCGACTTCTACCATTATCTTCCGCTTCGTGTATTCTTCTTGCACTCCTTTCTTTGTTAATCCGCTCTACATGCTTTATAAGTGTCTCTTTCTTCATCTTAAGCATTACACTTAAATCAGCCTTACATTCTTCCAGATATCCTCATTTTGAACACAGCCATACAAAGTTTTTCCACGCATACGCCTTAGAGATCGCATTTCTCCAGCATTCAGTATAATTTCATCCTTCCTCTATCAATTTAATTCATTTTTTAATAATTCAGTAACAATGTACAGAAAACAAACTTTCACTGAAGATGAAATAATATATTTCTCATAACGTAAAATAATGTATTTCACTAAACGTAAGATAACGTATTTAACTTTACGTAAAACAATATATTTAACTTTACTTGACATAACATATATTTCACTTTACGTAAAATAATACATATTTCACTAAACGTAAGGCAATGTTCTTCACTTTATTTAAAATAATATATGTTTCACTTAACGTGAAATAATATGTTTCACTTAACGTAAAAAAAATGTATTTCACTTAACGTAAAATAATGTACGTATTTGAAAACTCTTGGCTACGTAAAATCGATAAGAAAATTCTAATCTTAATCTTTATTATAAAACCAATCTGAGGACGGATTACAGCGATATAAAATTGTATAAAAATGACTGTATTTTGCGTTTGTTGATTCGTCCACCAAATTCATAGCAAATTTCAAATATATCGTATTTTTTTAGTTGTGCAATATGAATACTGATTTGATGGATGATTGACCTATTAGGAACTATTTCATCTCCATTGCAACATGTAATTAAATAATGTAACGTCTATGGACCATGGGTCAATACCACTTTACAACGATAGACCGCTCGGTGATAAAATATACAAATATGGACAGAGTATTAATATTATATCAATAGAGGAATATTATTAAATTTGTCGTTCAAAACTAGTGATTAGAAGAAGAAACTGGTTTATATTAAAAAAAGATTAGTATTGATTTTCTTTTTTGGATGTCTCCTTTGTGAATTAGTGCGAAAAATTACAATATAATAATATAGTGACATTAAATGAATAGGTTCATTGTGTTCGAGTACAATTTGTAGAACTCCATTTTAATTTAAAGTTTAAAAAAATTTTATAATAACAATTGTTGTTTATTATTTCTTCAAAAGATGCATAGATACTTTGTGGTTCATAATTAATAAATTAATAAAAATTACTTTGTTTAAACGACCGTTTTTAATATATACATATCTACATCTTTCAGAAGCAAAAGTTTCCCATATCAGGATAAACAGTATCCTAAAAATAACGCCAAATAATTGTATTGCTTCTATTTGCTTATTATTTGTCTATACTTGTCATTATTTTGAGCATATTGTTTATCCTGATGATGGGAGGTTTGTTTCTGAAACATGTAAATATGCATATATTAAAAACAGTGGTTTAAAAACACAGCAATTCTTATTATTTTATTATTATTTAATTTATAAAACGGTTTATTCACAAAAAAAATCTTCTAAGTAATTGTAGCTGTTTAGCCTTCTGGAGGCATGATCAAACTGTGCTGAAGCCACTTCCATTTATATTAATTGTATGTAGGTACTTGTAATTAAACTCTTAATATTTCTAAATTAATAACAAAAATTAAAGCATTTCAAAAATGTCATTATTAGCACATACGAGTACATAGAAATAGTATAAATAGATTGTCTGTAAGTGCCTTCTACACAGTTTAATATTGCCTTCGAAAAGCGATACAGCTGTCACGCGTAATAATAATTACCTAGAAACTTTTTTTTTGTAAGTAAACCGTTTTTATTAATAAAAACTTTTTTTTCTTTTAAATATGTAGGTAATGCAGAAAATAATATGTACTCCATTTTTTTCATTTTCATACCTACATACGATTAATCATCAATATTGGGGTAAAATGGGTAAATTTTATGGGTAAATTAGCTACCGTATATATAGTTTACATCGTAGAAGGGGTCGCTTCTACGACTCGTTCTTGTGCTCAACAGCTCGGCTGTGGAATGATCTTTCGGTCTCTATGTTTCCTCCCTCCTGCAACATGGGTTTTTTCAAGACCCAGGTTCACTCCTTCCTATCCTCTAAAAGACCCTACACACAGCATCCCTAAAGATGATATAGGCCTTGAGGGAAATTATTTCCCTCAGGGCCTCCTGTATGGAGTTAATGTAAAAAATAAATAAAATAAAAAAAGGTAGCAGAGGTAGGCAAAGAGAATGAAACTTCACACGCCAATGTAACAATTTGGCACCCACTGCTTACTTCAATCACATTTATACATTTTTCATATATACGAGTACTCGTCAGATATTTTAACAACTGACATGACCCGACCAAGTATTTGATTCACTCGATCGTGCCATGTATTCTTGGTGCGTCCCCGAGTTATTCTTCCATCCACTTGCACATTATTCACTCTTCTTGCACCGCATTCAAATGAACAATCAAGACTCAGATACGATTATTAATGGGCAAAAAAACCGCAAACATACAATTATTGACTGTCCAATAAATCCTGGGTAATCGTTAGATTTTAGATTGATTTATCCTCATCGTAATCGTAAGGTGATTGATCGACTGATCGTTACCGTCAAAGGAAAAATCATCGTGTCACTAATTATTATGAGATTTTTTTTAAACAAAAGATCAACGACAATGGTAGGAATTTTTGTATGGGAAAGTAAGTGAGTATATGGTATAATAAAAAAATAATCATTGGCGTTTTATCCTCTATCTATAATAGATATCAAAACATATGCCTTATTTGTATACGTAAAGGATTACTTTATACTTTTTTCTTTCTCCTATCTCTTTGAACTTAACTGTTATTCTTGTACTCAAATAATCGGCTTTACACAATTGTTTTTTTTCTGTTCTATTCTTCACATCTCTTTATGCTTTTTTCCTGATATAGTATACTACCATACTATGTCAATACTCAGAGTAAGATGCTTAAACTCGATTTGCTGTGATGTATCTCTGCAATAAGTATAACTATGTAATGTACCAGTGATGTGTTTCTTTATAAAAAGTGTCTCTGTACACTTATATTATAATGTACCAGTGATATGTCTTTATTACAAATGCAAATTATGTGTCGTAAATGTTGCTAACGTACTGTTAATGCTAATTATGTAACTTAAATATTAAGTATGTTTGTTTCTAAAAAACTGTACTGCAGGTTTTGCATCTGATACCACAATAAGTTTCTTAACTCTTGAGAATACAATGCATAATGTATTATGTACTTAAAAAAAACGTTTTTTTTATTTAAATACTAGCTTTTTTCCCTTCTATTTTTACATAATGGCATTTAATATGAACTAATTTTTTTCAATTTGACTGTCCTAAAACCGAATATTTTCCCAATTGGGCAGTTAAAGCTTTCTTATCTTTTATTGTTTTTTTTTTATATGAATACCGCACAAGAGTCCCAACTGCTCCCAACCGTCTGGAGCCAGTGAGACTATGGGAACCCCAATTGGGGAATGTTGCGAGGCTGAATGTATTGAGGACGGGAAGCAGAAGGGGAGGAGGAAGGTTGGGAAATACCTGGCTATTCAGATCTGGTCACCAAACACGGCTAAAATCCATTTCAAGCAACGTTTCAATTCTGAACGGTGGTCTTTCACCAGGGCGATACTGAGAGTATCTTCCACGTGAGAACGTGCGCAAATATACTATATATTATTTTTAAATGAATTAATTGTGAAGCAGCACAAATTAATTAAATAAAATTTATTTGCGCACGCCGGGATTTGAACCCGCAACCTTCGGATTCGTAGTCGAGAGCCTTACCCCTCGACCATGGAGGCTGTTAAATAATGTGTTTCAAATAAATAAATAAATTTGGATCAAAGACACCATTATGTGAGTCAAAATTTGAAAATAATACGGCGGACCAAATAAACAAGTTTGTTGCATTCAATGTACCAAATCAGTATTCATCAAAAGATAATTTGTTTTTATAATAATAACATTCGCCATTCTACAAAGTGACCGCCTTTAATCAAGTTCGGTCCAGCATCAACCTCCTCCAGATGAGTTTGAGATCATTAAGACGATTGTGTGTTGAAACCATGTTTGGTCTAATGATTAAATAAAAGACACCCTTTAACTCTATTCCCAGAAGTGCATACTAGAGATAATTAATATGAAACCGTTGTCAATATATCGTAATGCTGGTGGTAACCCAATTACCGAAGATCCCCTTGTTAGCCATGATATTACAACTAAGATGGGAAAATCCATTTTTTTCATTTTCATACCTACATACGATTAATCATCAATATTGGGGTAAAATGGGTAAATTTTATGGGTAAATTAGCTACCGTATATATAGTTTACATCGTAGAAGGGGTCGCTTCTACGACTCGTTCTTGTGCTCAACAGCTCGGCTGTGGAATGATCTTTCGGTCTCTATGTTTCCTCCCTCCTGCAACATGGGTTTTTTCAAGACCCAGGTTCACTCCTTCCTATCCTCTAAAAGACCCTACACACAGCATCCCTAAAGATGATATAGGCCTTGAGGGAAATTATTTCCCTCAGGGCCTCCTGTATGGAGTTAATGTAAAAAATAAATAAAATAAAAAAGGTAGCAGAGGTAGGCAAAGAGAATGAAACTTCACACGCCAATGTAACAATTTGGCACCCACTGCTTACTTCAATCACATTTATACATTTTTCATATATACGAGTACTCGTCAGATATTTTAACAACTGACATGACCCGACCAAGTATTTGATTCACTCGATCGTGCCATGTATTCTTGGTGCGTCCCCGAGTTATTCTTCCATCCACTTGCACATTATTCACTCTTCTTGCACCGCATTCAAATGAACAATCAAGACTCAGATACGATTATTAATGGGCAAAAAAACCGCAAACATACAATTATTGACTGTCCAATAAATCCTGGGTAATCGTTAGATTTTAGATTGATTTATCCTCATCGTAATCGTAAGGTGATTGATCGACTGATCGTTACCGTCAAAGGAAAAATCATCGTGTCACTAATTATTATGAGATTTTTTTTAAACAAAAGATCAACGACAATGGTAGGAATTTTTGTATGGGAAAGTAAGTGAGTATATGGTATAATAAAAAAATAATCATTGGCGTTTTATCCTCTATCTATAATAGATATCAAAACATATGCCTTATTTGTATACGTAAAGGATTACTTTATACTTTTTTCTTTCTCCTATCTCTTTGAACTTAACTGTTATTCTTGTACTCAAATAATCGGCTTTACACAATTGTTTTTTTTCTGTTCTATTCTTCACATCTCTTTATGCTTTTTTCCTGATATAGTATACTACCATACTATGTCAATACTCAGAGTAAGATGCTTAAACTCGATTTGCTGTGATGTATCTCTGCAATAAGTATAACTATGTAATGTACCAGTGATGTGTTTCTTTATAAAAAGTGTCTCTGTACACTTATATTATAATGTACCAGTGATATGTCTTTATTACAAATGCAAATTATGTGTCGTAAATGTTGCTAACGTACTGTTAATGCTAATTATGTAACTTAAATATTAAGTATGTTTGTTTCTAAAAAACTGTACTGCAGGTTTTGCATCTGATACCACAATAAGTTTCTTAACTCTTGAGAATACAATGCATAATGTATTATGTACTTAAAAAAAACGTTTTTTTTATTTAAATACTAGCTTTTTTCCCTTCTATTTTTACATAATGGCATTTAATATGAACTAATTTTTTTCAATTTGACTGTCCTAAAACCGAATATTTTCCCAATTGGGCAGTTAAAGCTTTCTTATCTTTTATTGTTTTTTTTTTATATGAATACCGCACAAGAGTCCCAACTGCTCCCAACCGTCTGGAGCCAGTGAGACTATGGGAACCCCAATTGGGGAATGTTGCGAGGCTGAATGTATTGAGGACGGGAAGCAGAAGGGGAGGAGGAAGGTTGGGAAATACCTGGCTATTCAGATCTGGTCACCAAACACGGCTAAAATCCATTTCAAGCAACGTTTCAATTCTGAACGGTGGTCTTTCACCAGGGCGATACTGAGAGTATCTTCCACGTGAGAACGTGCGCAAATATACTATATATTATTTTTAAATGAATTAATTGTGAAGCAGCACAAATTAATTAAATAAAATTTATTTGCGCACGCCGGGATTTGAACCCGCAACCTTCGGATTCGTAGTCGAGAGCCTTACCCCTCGACCATGGAGGCTGTTAAATAATGTGTTTCAAATAAATAAATAAATTTGGATCAAAGACACCATTATGTGAGTCAAAATTTGAAAATAATACGGCTGACCAAATAAACAAGTTTGTTGCATTCAATGTACCAAATCAGTATTCATCAAAAGATAATTTGTTTTTATAATAATAACATTCGCCATTCTACAAAGTGACCGCCTTTAATCAAGTTCGGTCCAGCATCAACCTACTCCAGATGAGTTTGAGATCATTAAGACGATTGTGTGTTGAAACCATGTTTGGTCTAATGATTAAATAAAAGACACCCTTTAACTCTATTCCCAGAAGTGCATACTAGAGATAATTAATATGAAACCGTTGTCAATATATCGTAATGCTGGTGGTAACCCAATTACCGAAGATCCCCTTGTTAGCCATGATATTACAACTAAGATGGGAAAATCCTAGAATAAACTCATTATCGATCAGTATTCACAAACCATTTATTACATAAATAATATTAAATCGTCTTTACAATGAAAACAACTGTAACCAATCACAATGTTTTTTGAAACCAGATTGATATATAAAGTAATATTATGAATAAATTCAAAAGTACCAAATAACTCAAGTGCCATAAAACCATGCTATAACAATACTGAAAAATATAATCTAAGTAAAATGATGGTCTGTTACCCCTGATACCCAGAATTGATTATAAACCATAGTTAAATAATTAATTGTAGCAGTCTCAAGATAGCCGTCACAGGCTGAAACCGGTCACGGTCACGGTCAAAAATAATAGTGGAATAATGTTGAAAAGCGTATTTTATTTAATCAATACTAGCATATCTCTTTAAACACAGAACTCTAATACTAGCATATCTCTTTAAACACAGAACTCTAATACTAGCATATCTCTTTAAACACAGAACTCTAATACTAGCATATCTCTTTAAACACAGAACTCTAATACTAGCATATCTCTTTAAACACAGAACTCTAATACTAGCATATCTCTTTAAACACAGAACTCTAATACTAGCATATCTCTTTAAACACAGAACTCTAATACTAGCATATCTCTTTAAACACAGAACTCTAATACTAGCATATCTCTTTAAACACAGAACTCTAATACTAGCATATCTCTTTAAACACAGAACTCTAATACTAGCATATCTCTTTAAACACAGAACTCTAATACTAGCATATCTCTTTAAACACAGAACTCTAATACTAGCATATCTCTTTAAACACAGAACTCTAATACTAGCATATCTCTTTAAACACAGAACTCTAATACTAGCATATCTCTTTAAACACAGAACTCTAATACTAGCATATCTCTTTAAACACAGAACTCTAATACTAGCATATCTCTTTAAACACAGAACTCTAACACTAGCATATCTCTTTAAACACAGAACTCTAATACTAGCATATCTCTTTAAACACAGAACTCTAATACTAGCATATCTCTTTAAACACAGAACTCTAATACTAGCATATCTCTTTAAACACAGAACTCTATTTGACAATGTCCAAACTACTAAATCTAGATGGCATGATCTCTTAATTTTAAATACTTTTCAACAAAGCCAAACAATGTACTTCCACTGGCCATTAGACTGAATACAAATTACGATAAACATAAATTGGACACCAAGATTTTTTAAACATCCCTATAAGAATGGTATAATGTTTAATTGATGCTTCAAATTTTTACCTTATATAGTAAATTGTAAACTTTCTAAACTGTAAATTGTAAGCTGTGAACTTTGCCTGCTGTCAACACAGGATCTCCTAGTGAGACGGGCACAGTACCATATCCCTTATAATACATTGAGATTGTACAGAAGAATAAATAAAAATGACATTAAATCATAAATTTCGTAATAGAAAGTCCTGAACTATATATAATACTTGATTTATTTCCATGTATCTCGCAGATAAACATCGAGGCTTTATCTACTGTATTATTGCGACAACTCTAAAAAAGTTTTAATTTTTATTTCCCAATGCCCTTATTAATTTTCGAGTAAATTGACACTTATTTTAAAGGTTATCACACTGCGTTTCCGAACTTAAGGGTTATAATAATGTTTAAAATTGATTGAAGGTCTTTTTATTTCTAAAGTTTATAAGGCACACGGGCACACTACTTTAAAAAAAAAAATTGTTAACAAAATAATAGCACCCTGTAAATCACCTTTGTTATCCGTGTTTCCTTGTTATTTTGACTCCTACGGGCACCACCCTCATCTGATAATGTGTACTTGTTTGATTTAAGTTAGTTTTAAGGACGTTACAAAATGACACGGATGTGTCGAAATCGGTAGCGCAGTAATAAAATTAAGTAACAAAATTTCATAGTGATTAAAACTCTTCAAACAAAATTGATTAAAGGTCATTCAAGATGGTTTCATTGGCTTTTCCGAATTATTTTGAAATGTAGGGGTTTTATAAAATAGTGCAAAAATTAAGTAATGAAACTTTGCAGTTTGATAACAATTACAATTTACTCAGTAATGAATAAGGGCATTAGTAATAAAAATAAAAGAAACCATTTTCAGGGGAATGGCTGCACTGTCTGTTTCATAAATAATTTAATTTTGGTTTTGAAAATACCCATTTAAACTGAGTGATATATATTTTTTTAAATAAAGGTTTAGTATATATCTAGTACGGACTAGAAGTTATTTATTTATTTTTGTTTTAAATTATTAAGTATACGTATGCCATGAAAAAAAAAACAATTTACATAATTTTACAGGCAACTTAGAAAATTATTTGCGGGTTTATTGTATTTGAAATAAAAAAAAATGATATGTAAATAAAAATACAAAAAAAAAACATTTAGAAATGAAGGTTTTTTCTGGTCGATATTTTAAATTATGTAGTTTTTAATTTAATTTATAGTCCACCATAATGTTTATTTTAATATTGTTTTTTATTTTTTTACTATTTTATACTTCATTATATTTTCAAAGTAAATGGGGTAAAACTTTTTTTAAATCACCGTTAGCCCCCAAATAATTGTTATAGGTGCCTATAAATTCGCGAAAAATTAATTCCTTTAATGGCTTATGTTTCATAATAATATTTATCAAAACTTTTCTATGAATAAATTTTCTATAATTAATAAATTTTGTTTTTTTATAATAATAATAATAATTTATTATCTTCTTTTTTATAACAAATAATGATATCCTCACTGAAATTTCCTGTGCTGAGAATTTCGTTTACAAAATATTAAAATGAAGTGCTTGATTAAAAAAATAAAAATAATTCTAAGGTGAGGTGTTTTAAGTGCAGTTGAGTGGTTTCGGTGTTAGTCTGTATTTGGTGTTAATGTATTTTCTATTTCATATCTCCCTATGTAACGCATCCAGTGTTTTATTTGATTTTTTAAATTTATTATGGTGTGATTTTTAAAGGATAGTGGGATTTTGTTGTAGAGTTTAGTACCATAGTATAAGAAGTTTTTTGTCCAAATGTTGTTTTTTTGTTCCTTGTTGTATGTGTTTTTTTATTCTTAACTTAAATTAAAAATAAGATTAAAAGTATTATGCATTTTGAAATAATAATTAGTGCAGTGGTTTGCACGTTCCTCTGTAATTCTATTCTTGCGAACACAGCACTTCATAACCACATATTTATCATTCATTTCTTATACAGCAACAGCCTCCGTCAGGTCTGGTATTGGTTTTGGATGGACCTACTCAAAAAAAAGGTTTACAGTCGTTGTAGATGAATAGATACATGTTCGAAAAATGCTTTATCACCTTGTTTGCTTTGGGTTATCCGTAGAGAGTAACGACCTGTATTTTTTTTCCTGAAATGTAAAAATTATCTTCCGCATCATACGATGTTGACGCTGAAGGAAAAAATAATATTGCTGGCTCCCCGGAAGGAAGTTAGGGTTCTGTGGAGGACTACGGCCCCTAGCTTTCGAAGCGTTGGTAGAGTAGATGGGATGATAAACTAGCGATAAGTCGTTCATGAACGAGCCGTTCATTTGTGCCGGCTCATTTTGATTAGCCGTGAGCGCACGACTCACAGTAAACCGTACCAAGGCTCAATTAAACTGTGACTCTTTTTGAGGAGCCTTGTTTTGATGTTTAATAGTATTCTCGTGCAATTTCTACAATGACGCATCTTT
Organism: Halesus radiatus; assembly: GCA_022606495.2. Classification (NCBI taxonomy): domain Eukaryota; kingdom Metazoa; phylum Arthropoda; class Insecta; order Trichoptera; family Limnephilidae; genus Halesus; species Halesus radiatus. Next base: position 66,487 of record JAHDVE020005036.1, on the reverse strand, counting down.
AAATAAAGTCCTCTGTTGTAATATGTTTATATAAAATCATCGTACACGTGTCTAATTTCTACAAGGCAAAATTATGCCCACGACCGTGGGACTTGCTATTGATATTTGGCGCCATGAGGTATCTTAAAACAGTTGTTTTCAAGACCTCACACGTGTGTAGGTACTGTACGTTTTGTAAGCGTGAAAAGTGTGTACGTATATATATACCTACCTAATAAAAATAATAAAACAATTTCATTGCCGGCAACCCGGGCGTTTATTGGCATGTCGTTGATACACTTATATGTACTTCACCCATTTCATTAGACGATGTCTGTTCTGAGACTGGTAATTTTCAGGGCGAGTTTTTTCTGAGAATTTCAACGTTTCAACGTCAAAATTTCAAACATTATATTCAAGTTCAGTCATTACTACATCACGGGCAAGTTGTTTGACAGCGCTTGAATAAAAACAGAACTTGAATAAAGCTTTCACGGAACTTGAATATTAACTTTGAAATTTTGATGAATCATTCAAGTTTCTCGAAACAATTCGCACTTGTCTACTCTGATGAGTGACGAATAAACCCTTCATGTTATATATAACTCGGGGATATACCGCCACAAAAGTCGGCAAATACATAGTTCAATATGGGATGTGATGACTACAAAACTGCCTGGTGCTAGTGGCACTATAGTGCATCACATATGGAGCTTATATTCATACAGGGCGGTTGAACCGCGCGGTTTCAAAACCGAGCGGTTTTACGTGACCTTTCACACGTCGTCGGCAACCGTGCGGTTTTACTGATAAAAATAGATTCATTATTAATGTACCTCGAGTTTAATTTAAAAATTAAGATTGTGGATGCAACATACCTGTGGCTTCTCTTTAAAATAAAAAAAAGGTTGGGTGCATCATATAGGAGTATTTTAAGAGACACACTGAGAGTTATTTATTTTTGCTGCACAACGAACGCGAACCGCGCGGCGAAACCGCGCGACGCGAGATTCTCGGCGGTCGCTGGGAACCAACCGCGCGGTTTCCAAACTGAGCAGTTTCATGGGAATACCAGTATGGACGACCATACACCTCGACAACCGAGCGATTTAAACCGCGCGGTTCAACCGCCCTGTGATAATAAGCACTCAGTGGAGAAAGTTGGCGGGCCAAAGGAAAGGGGAGGAGAAATAGGAAAAGGGGTTAAAATTTGAGTGAACCTGCCAGTCCTGATATTGTCTACAATACAGGTAATTCTATTTTATGAATCATTACATTTCTGAAATAAAAATATCGAATATATTATACCGTATTTGACATCATAATAGAATAAAATATTGGAGGGTACTCGCAGTATTACCACAATTAAATATCAAATCATAAATTGAAACGGCTTTAGCTATGTTTAGTGATAGTGATAGTATCATTTACTAATTCGTAGAGTTTTTTCTAAAAAAAAGATAAAAAATAATAGTATGTTTTGTATATTAAATTCATTATTATGCGCCTAATTGAAGTCAAACGTTTATTCTACAGATTAATTGACGTAACTAAGATATTTCTTGAAATAATGTACTCAAGGATAAATCAATAATGTTATTATTGATGCTGTGGAAATCAATGTCCAAAGATCGAGACTTTTTTTACAATATACAATTATAAATTAGTTACACCAATTTCAGAATAACGGTTTAAAGCAGTTATAAAATAATTAGATACGGAAAACTTTTAACGGTTAATTATTCAATTAGTTTACTCACATTAAAATATAGCCACTCTTGTTAAGTCGAAGAGTACTTGATCCACAAATAAAATTAAAGTTAATCCACTCGTGCTCCGATGAGAGTTCTGAATAGAATCAACTACAACTTGGTAAATGTAACAAAAAGCAAACAAACAATAAAGACACTTATTTTAATAAAAGTTAACTCGAAACTGTTTCAAAACACGAACTTTTCGCAACTGAATCAACAAGTTAAATTCTAAAGGTGTTTTATTGTTGGAATAACAAAACGATTCAAAATAAATACAAATGTGCACTTTGATTCGTGTGTGATTTTTTATATATCGATTTAAAACAATTGTTATGTTATTCTTTGAGTTCGCAAAAGCCGGTCAAACCTGAAAACTGTTTCGTTTTTGAAGTGAATTCACCGCAAGAGACTTACGACACCGACCGACCACCGAGAGAACCGCGAACGTACTGAGCGGGTGAACTCGGAGTAGGTAAAAATAGATACCTACCTACAACGCGGTGTGAACAGAGAGAGGGCACTACGCGACACGCTTGCGCGCTTCCAATATATTTAATCTAACAATAACAGACATTAAAACAACATATCAATTAAACAATAATAAATAATATTATTTATGTTCGTATAGTATTGTGCCTTGCTTTCAATTTAACGGCAAATGAGTATTTGAGGTTAAGATTTTATCCGTAACTTTTATCTCGCGGAGGGGAGCCGTTCCGGTTTAGAGATGAGACAAAAAACTTGGCGCGATTCGAATGAATGAGTGGCGTACCTACCTACGTGACTAGTAACTACCTCGTTCAGGTACCTGCCTGGCAAAGTATCTACCTGTTATTGAGATGGTCCAAATCAGCGCTCCCAAAACCTTAAACTTGCCCAATAAATAAATGACGTTTTTTAACATTCTGGATTTAGGGTTGTCGAACGCCTTAACTTAGGGTTGACTATTTTTTTTATGGAAGATTTCGTGACAATTATTTAATTAGGATTTAATAATAGAATTACAAAAAATAATTTTAGTAACAATACGGAACTCCAGTGAAAAATATAATGACTTCTGAATATATAACTTTCATTATACGTCGAATTTATAAATTGTTATTTGGAGGTGAATAAATAATCGCCTCATCAAAACACCTTTTTATTTTGGTACCATTGCATTTGGAACATTCAGATATTGTTTCAAATGCGCACGTGACGTAAGCGCCACGTGCGCATTGTGTTTTTGGATTAATCTAGAATTTTTTTTTAGATTTTGTTTTGTAGGTTAAATATGTATTTTTTGGTTTTGGTGAAATTTAAACTTAATTTGGGTGACTTTAAGCTCTTTAGTTGTCGTTCAATATAAAAAAACTATTATTAATGGCATTAGTTAAAGTATTCATGAGCAAACCAACAATACGAATATTATGATAATGTTATTGCTCAATACTATTATTATTCTGTAAGTTAAAGTTTATAAAACGGTATATAATGTTATTACTTATGTTTAGTTATGGTTTACTGTGAATAGAATATAAGATTATGCACGGTAAAGCGTATTCTCGTTTTGACATTTGATATTCTAACCTCAAAACCGACCGGCCATAGATTTGAAGCGTTTTGGCGGACTTTGAGAAATTGAGACTTTAAAAATTATTTTAACTATGAAACCTATCTTTAGAAAAAAACTAAACGTACTGGTAATTAAGTCTGAACGTCATTATCGATAAGAAAAAATAAAACAACTTGAACTGGAGTTCCTTATTTTCAAGAATCGAGACCGGGCAATTTCAGAAATTCAATGAAATATGGTGGTATATATGAACTAAAATGGGGCGTATTGGGTCATACCACATAACAGAAGGCTATAATAGCATACCTCTTCAATAAATACTGATGTAAAAATATGTGCCACTGTAACTGTATTATACTGTTCAATGCCTTATTTTATGTTTTCATTTTTTATTACACCACTAACACAATACATATACATTTTTATAAAATCTACTTTCAAAACATTAGTATTGTCTGATTTTAAAACGCCCACTAAAATCTTATTGTACTTTTGTACGGATATGTGATAATAACAGTAAATTCTGTTTACTGTCATAACTAATGAAATGTTTTTGTTTGTTTCCTATTATCACTTTATGTCATATTTTATCTTTCTTATTTTCGCTGGCACTTATTGCTTTTAAGAAAATGATTAACTTATTTTTTGTTTAAAATGAAAACTTTTACATAAGCCATAGGAGATGTGATAAAAACAATTATAATACCCACACAGAGGCTTTGCCTTTGTGGGATTTTTTTGTTTACATATTTAATTTTTATCATATTTTCTTTTATTTTATAGACTGTTTCAAAATGTACTTATGTAACAAAAATTTAAAAAACTTTTTTTTTTATAAAATCACTCATTATTTTATGTGGTTTGCCTACTGAACAAATTGGCGTACAAGATCCTTACCGAGTAATGGAAAAAATACATTTTGATTAGAAATTTATTAACTTTTCAAATTTTTCTTTTTACCCTTTGTGGACTGCACGCCACTGCTTATGTAGTGTTTAAGTTAGTGAATTTGCTTTGCAACTATGCGTGTGGAATACAACACTGTATTATACTTTTATGACTGATACATCCCAAAGGTATGTTAAAATTAATTAGGGACATAAGTTCGGTACAGTCGATATTATTGTTTAAAATGTAACTAACCATCATCACGCCGTTTCTCCGCAGGGGTAGGTAGAGAGGAGGAATTGCCAAACAACTCGATCTTAGCATACATCTCTTGCTTCATTCACATTCATACATCGTCTCATACATTCTCTTCTATTATGCCGACTTCTGAAATGGCCCGACTCAAGTGTTTGATTCACTTGATCGCGCCATGTCTTCCTCGGGCGTCCGCGCTTCTTATTCAATTCACATTCGCGTCATATATTCTCCTTACACTCCTTTCTTCGTTCATTCGCTCTACATGCCCAAACCACCTAAGCGTCCCTTTCTTAATCTTGCTCATTGTTTTACCACACATTCGCCTCAGAGATCTCGTTTCTACGACATTCAGCTTACTTTCATCCTTCCTCTGCCAGATCCATGCCTCACTGCCACACATCAGGATGGTATTTTAAAATATTGAAAGATATTGTTGAATTTGTAGGTGAGATATTTTACAAATATGTTTTGATTGCGGTCTATACTATTTAAACTCCATGCTTACTTCTGTATCACTAATATAGTATAATGTGTCATCAAATATGTAAAAGCCGTATATAATAAATAAATTAATATTTAAAACAGCATACCATCGACCAAGCATATAATTTATTGATCGATGAAATATAATAATGATAATATTTGGATAATTTGTATAACGCTGTTTTTGTGAAAATACAGATGTTTATTTCCAATGCTCTATCTAATAATATCTTAACTATACACAAAATATTTTATTAATACTTATGGTTAAATCCCTCCACTCCGAAAACATATAATAGATTTAGCGAAAATATTTTACTCCTAATTAGAATGGAACTCGAAACCCTCTATCTCTAACGTCGGCCGCTGGACCCCCAACACCGACCACCTCCATCTCCGCCCAAATTCCATCTTATACCCTCCATTACCTTAGTGAACGGCCTTAAAAATAAGATTGCTATCAGCAGGTGCCGCTAGCACATAAAACACAGCTCACAATTCTTTGAAAAAAATTAAATAAAGCCATCCTCCAGTAGCAATAGGCAGCCCGCTCACTGGGTAGAGAAGGTTATCTTTTTCGTGTAAATGCCCCTCTCATTTGGAATAAACTTCCCCCAGCTTTTACTAATATCCAGAAATTAACTGAATTTAAACGGGCTTTAAAAACAAACTTATTTAAAAAATCCTACTGTCTATAAATTTTAATTTCTCTTCAATTTATTATAAAAAGTCATTTCCTCAAGCCTCTGGTAGTTGTTTGGTTTCGGTTTCCTCCGTATATATATATTTTTTAAATTTTTTATGTGAAGTCCGTTATTGCTGAACATAACCCGACTCCTGTCTTAAAATGTTACTATTTTTGTAGTAATATTCTGAATGTGTTATTTTTGTATAGCCATATGTATACTGTATAATATTTTGTAATTTTTTTATGAATATGCGCCTAAGGAGTACTGTAGAAGTAGTAATAATAATAAACAGGAATGTGTGTAATATGTTAAGAATGTATACATAGAATGCAAAAGTAGCACTGTAGGATACCACTGAATGGAGTTATTTAATCATTTTTAAGTTTATTTATAGTAAAGCGCACTTGAAGTGAAACAACACAAAACTGCGCTATATAAATGCGTTGTTATTATTATTATCTCCACATTTATCCACCTCTAACCACAGTTGACACAGAAAGAGGGGGAAATGTTCCCTGGCAGTGTACACAAAGAATTTACAATACAATGTTATTATGGCTACCAAATTGCTTTCACCGGTTCATACATAATCATTTTCAGCAATACACCACTTACCTTACTGCGTTCTGGGTGAGGGAAGTGAACGACTGCATTTAGGGTTAGGTTCCACCCATTATCTTTTATAGTAGTCCGGTTAAACATTTTTTACATTAAACTTTTTTTGATATTCACATAGAACAACAAACATCGATATCGAACATATAAATTTTATTGTATAAGGTCATTCGAGCAAATAATAATTTGATTTTGATAACCGAAATAACCAACAAATCTGAATGCTCCGTCTCTGCTCTGACGGCATAGAAACCGCCTGACATCATCGTGAAAGAGATTGACAACTACGTGACATCTTGTGATGCTAAACTACCACTTCAAATATGACTGCTTTTGAAAAAAGTTTTTAAAAATTCTAACTTGTTACATAGTTAGTTGGACGATATAAGTTATAGTAATAAACAATGGCGTACATTGCTCTATAACCAAAGGTAGGTTGTGTGTGGTTTTTGTCACAATTTTTCAAAACTTGAATCAATATAATTTAATCATATAACCAGCCAATGCATACGTAATTGAAACGCTACTGCGTATGTGGTAGCAGTGAGGAATACTCAGAAAACACAATCAAGTCTTTAACTTGTCGGTAGTGTTGGAAACTACAAAAACTGACATTATGTGAAAAGAGTAAAAAAAATAGTGGAGTGATAACATTATGGCCCTAATTTCAAAACGAACATTTTATAATTGAGCAAAAATTACTATCAGTGCAGTCTTACTATTTCACAGCATATGAGAATGGGTGACTTTGCATTATGTATCCCGCAAAATCCCGCAAAGTTAAATGTATTGTCATAAATCAGGTTGGTACTAAAAGGATAAATTTATCAATATAAACAATTTATCAGCGTAGAACGATTCAAAATATACACACATTTTTGGAAAAAAAATAGATTTTGATCAGAGATGTGCCTGAATTAAAAAAATATATTAATTCTTTTTTTTTTTACAGTAGACACGGCTTTTCAGCCTTTATGGACTGCACGCCACTAGAAAAACGAATTATACAAAATTCACTAAAATTCCTCACTTCTCTCTATATTCCCATAGTCTATCGTCACTTTAATTAAATAAAGGCAGCATATGTATGGGCTACTTGATCCTTCTTCATGTCCGGCGAAAACATGTTTACAAAAAAAATCACGAACCGGTGACAGACCAACTTCAGACAACCAGAACAAAACACATAGGTTCCAGAACAGTAAATGAAAAAAATTCAATAAACATGATCCTAATATATTTATATCATTACTGTGAAAGAACTAGATTGCCAACAAGAAAAAAAAACGGTTCCATAACAATGCGGTACACGTATGAATCGGCACGCTTTTAAAATAGATATACTCATTGAAAAACGTAAACAAAACTAGCCCGAAAACCTAATGTAACCTAACCAAATTAATTTATCTCGTACTCGTATATCCGCCCTCACTTAGAATATTGCACGCCGATATGGACACCTTTATACCAAGCCCATATTGAAATAATCGAAAACATTCTTTAAACATACAAATTATAAATGTAATTTACACTGCAAATAAAACCGAATCCTTAAATTTCATTACTTCGTCGGGCTTTAAACGCGACGCTTAATATTTGATCATATTTGAAGTCTTGTGATTTAAAATTATGAATAATGGCCTGGACTCGCCAGAGCTCATTAACTTAATAAACAATCACATACCATCAAGACCAATCCGACAAACCGTTTTTTTTTATTTGCCCGCCAATTTTTTTGCAGAACCAATCTTAGGATAAATTCTGCAATTCCCCGTATCTGTGTGTAATATAACGCACAATTTCACAAAATCGATATTCTTCACAATACCCTTTCAAGATATCGAACCGAGGTAATACATACGGCCACAAATTAATGCACGAGTATAAAATGCATTGATAGCATCCCCTGTCCCGATCCTATCTTCCTCTTCCTTCTTATTTTTTTTTTCTAATAAAAAATCTGTACTTAACCACTGTTAGCACAAGAAACTTTATTGGCTTACCTTTTCTTAAACTTCCTTTGTATGTAAATTAATATTAAAAGCAGTTTGTTTCTTACAAATAAATAAATAAATCTCTTTTTGTAATAAATTATTATTTAGGTTAGATTAGGTTCTCTGGCTATTTTTTGTCGTTCTTTTAATGACTTTATATTAAAAAGAAAAAACGAGCATTCAAAAAATCTTACCTACCGATCCGCACAACTCTACATTGAAATTCCATTACATATCGGCCAAAATAAGAACATTGACCAATTCATGAAGCAATGTTAGCGTTGATTTTCCACTACACAGTAACAGTCCTTTCTATTCACATCTACCGTCACCGTGCAGACAGTACAGACACGTTAAGTGCCAGGCACGAACACATGAAAAATATAAATTATAAATGAAAAACATATTGGTAGTGCAATTGAAGAAAAGGTAAAATTCTACAATTCCACCAAAATGTTCTTTAAAAACGAACTAAGAACCTAATAACCTATTTTAAATATAATACAGAATATTAATTACATATAAAATAGGTTATTCGGTTCATAGTTTGGGTTTACAGAAAAAAAATGAAAAACTAACCAAAAAGTCAACTTCAAACTATACCTACTAAGTTTTAAATGGATTTATATGCCTTACTTTGCATTTCGCCTATGCTAATAATTTTTTCAAATTTAAATGGAAGGTTTATTTTAAAAACCTGTGCATATTAACACTGAGGCGGAAATGTTGAATTTTTTTAGATAAAATTACTCTCATTACCGCGGTCGACTCCACTTTACCCCGACACGATATTTTCATCACCCCACTACTCACCCGAGAACAGGTCCAGAAAAACCTGATTAGTTATAATACCGAAAGAAAATGATAAAAAAACTATTAATTCATCTATAAATCAATAGAATTATTGAACAGTTCATTTTGTTGCACGATTCTTTCAACAATGTACCTACGACAAATTTGAATTAATGAGGAAATCTTATTAAATATATTTTTGTTGCCTTCACACCCCATTTCAACCCTTCACCGCACCCTTGTAGCCCCTCACCGCTCCCTATTTCCCCCTCTGGCCACCACTGGATCTCTCCAACGATGTCGCCCACGTTGGTAATCTCTGATCTAGATTCTAAGAAGAAACACTGAACAATTTAAAAATATGTACCTACGTAGATAATGTAAAATCAAGATAAATAAATACATTAAAAATACAATAATATAAACAAACTGATAAAAGATAAACAAAATGAAAGAAAGAAAACAACACAATTATAATGAAAATGACAATTAGAGAAATAAATAAAATAGCTTCAAGATATATCGCAGCGGGGCTTCTTCGGTGGAACTAGGCATATCTTTGCTTGCCAAAAGGCACAGGGAGTTCATAATTCATTATCCTTATTATTTTTTTTGTTATTGTGTTTTGTGGATTTTCTTCTGAAAAATTGTGAGGAAGATTTCAGAAACATATTATTGTTTTTACTAATTAACGTAAAATAAAATTACGTTTTTTATCGTCCTATGTGTTAAAAAATGTATTTTCCAACCTCCAATAAATAAATAATAAGAACTAGCCATCCTTTATTTTTTCACCATTTGCACAACGGAGACTGTTACTTACGAACACCGACATCTATGTTTTGCTTAATAAACTATTACGCAGTATCCCATAGATGTCTCTCTCGAAATTCTGAACGCTGGAAGATTGATAATAAAAATAAGAAAACTTTAGCGACATCTATTAATGACATGTAAAGTAATATATGGCTAAGAACAGCGCCATCGGGGATTAGAAAAATATATGAAAGTACTAATTTATTAATATCATAGATGTCTCTTTCAAACACCAAGCATCGAATTGATGGATGTCAGATTGTATTGTAGCAAAATTTAATATTTATGAATAATATTAAGACCATTATGTATTTATCTCTTGTTCCTGAATTCACCTCAGTTATGTGTGTGGTGTTAGTCTATATCTAATTGATACTGACATATTTTTGTAATGTATTCATCACAGTAGTACCTACAACCCACGGCCCGCTGGTTTTACATCACTGCACTGCACATGCGTAAATAAAAACTAACAGTGTTCATTTATTGGTTCGACCTTGGGCATAAAAATATTTTCGCCTACGGTGATTTCGTTGTACCCGCTGTGATTGATATTTTGAATTGCTTCCATTTTATAGGGATACGCAACCAAATGCCGTTCCTGAAAACATAGAAGTAACGGAAGTGAGTTGTGATAATTTCTTATTCAATAGTCATAATTCGAGTCTCCGGGTGCTATGATCAAAATGTTTAACAGTTTCAATTCTGCTTTACAAAATACGAATGGTATCGCGACAAACTTGTCTGTCTTCAATAGTTTCAATCAGCCGTCCAAAATTAAGTGCATGCATTTTTTTAAATCTTCTTTTAATTTTGAGATTGATAAAAATCGCCAGCATTTACCGGTTTGACCCTGGAGACGGAGATTTTTTCGTATACGACACTATTTTGGGGGCGTTCTGTGATTGCTTGAAAATACGTTTAGGTAACCCATTCGAAAATTTTCTTGAAAACCATGACATATATGTTTTTTTTTAAATAAATGTTGATATAGCATCTAAAGATTGAGGAGTAATTTATTACACAACAATAATGCTCACATTCTAGCAATATACCGCTCTCCATCGATCCGTAATATTACACCATTTCTTAACAGTTTAAATAGCATACTCTGTAAACTTTCCTCTTCTAAAAACTTAATAATTAAAGGAGATTTAAATATCCAAACAACTCACATCACCAATGCCACGACTACTTGGACATGCTACAGTTCCATGGATTAGTCCGTACCATCAATACACCGACAAGAGTAGTAAATGAATCAACTTCATGCATTGATCACATTATGGTCAAAACTAAAAGACAAAGTATAAGCGTTGTTTACAATTCAACAATTACAGATCACTACGCAACAATGTTCTCATTGCAATCTGACACCATCATTAATAGAAGCGATCAGTCAATCGCATACAATAATATAAACTTTGACAATTTAAAAAAGACAATTAAACACAAATCTTGGCAAGAGGTCTTTAAAATAAAACTCTGATGATACATGAAGACATTTTATTAAGTTTTTGAAAAATGAATTAAATATTAACACTACAATTGTGACAAAAAAAATTCCAATTAAAATTAAACCCTTGAAATCATGGATAAGCCATTAAATTATTAACTGAATTCATATAAGAAACGCACTACACAAAAAATTAAAGACAATCCATACAATATAGATATAGAAATACGTGCGGTAATGTCATTACAAAGGCAAAAGAAATGTACTATAGAGATAAAATCAAAAGAAGTAATATAACGATCCCAAAAATATATGGCAAATCCTAAGAGAAGCCACAAATACACAATCCTAAAAACAAACAGGACATAAGTAAACTCTGTATTGATGGAAATATTATTGACACCTCGAAAAATTCTAAGCTCATTGCGGATCACATCAATATTTTTTTTATTAGCATTGGCCCAAATCTTGCTTCCCGACTACCAATTTGTGGAAATGGTCAATTTACTGTAACAGGAGTTCAATATCCCAATAGTAGCTTCATTATTAAAACTGTGTCGGGGGAAGAGATTCTAAAAATAAATCTCTAAATCTCTAAAAAACACATCTTCTGCTGGAGTAGATGAGATAACTACCAAAATTTTGAAAACGCTATCTACAGAAATCGCATTGCCTCTAACACATATAATAAATCTAAGTATTACTCAAGGACACTTCCCCTCTAACCTGAAACAAGGTATTGTTATTCCTATACATAAAACTGAGAATAAGACAGATATAAACAATTACAGACCATTTAATTTTTTTTTAAATTTAATGTAAACCAAATTTAATAATGTTATTATTAAGTTCTGCAACTATTTTTAGTTGTTATTATTGTGACAGCTGTTTCGGCGTTTAAGGCCATTTCCAAACTGTGGTTAATCCACATTGCGACGACTTATTTATATGATTTAATTTACCCCCAGGAGTTCTACGAATTAAACACAAAACAATTAATAATTAATTACAGACCAATAACTCTACTGACCAATCTGTCTAAAGTATTTGAAAAAGTTATCAATGCGGAGTTGGTTAAATTTCTTGTGAGTTCTAAACTGCTCTCAGAAAACCAATATGGATTTCAAGATAATAGGAGTACCTCAGATGCTATTGCCGCTGTCACATATTTCATTGTTAAAAACCTCGATAAAAGCAAAAAATGTATTTCAATATTCTTCGACCTTTCTAAAGCCTTTGATACAATATCAAACAGGAAATTAATGAAAAAAAAACTTTAAAAAATCGGTATTAAGGGCAACGAACTTAATTTTTTTAAAAGCTACCTTGATGGACGCCGGCAACAAGTGAAAATAAATAACATTCTTGACAACCAGTGCTCAACTGACTACGGTATTCCACAAGAAAACATATTAGGACCGACTTTGTTCCTGTTGTATATTAATGACTTGTGCAGCCTTAATATTCAGGGGGAAATTGTTAGCTTTGCTGATGATACTGTCTTACTTTTTGAAGCTGACACCTGGCTAGATGTTTTTAACAAAGCTGAAATGGATATTAGAATAGTTAAAAAAAATGGTTAGATATAAATACGCTCACACTGAACACCGAGAAAACTAAATATTACAGGTGAACCACATGACGATTTCTCTATTAAAATACATACATGTATGAATCCCAATGAATATTGTCAGTGCCCCTACATTGAGCACACTAATCAGATGAGGTACCTCGGCCTCACCATTTATCCACACCTCGAATAGAATCTTCATACCCAAATCATCGCAAATAAAATTAGAAAAACCATGCACGTTTTCAGAACCATATGAAACTTTCTCGACTTACAACACTTGAAAATGATTTATTTTGCGGTCTGTCAATCTATTATTGAGTATGGTATCATCATCTGCACTAGACCCAATCATAAAGGCACGGAAAACGATTATAAAAATAATCCTTAAGTTACCTCTAATTACAGACTCTAACTTAATCTTAAATATAATGAGAGTATTTGACGTTTGGGAGATTTATGCTAAAACAATCCTCACTAATCTTTATTCAAACAGAAGTAAATACCATGAAAAAAGATTAATTACACATATACACATATAACTTGGATGTGTTGCACTCTCAATCTATAATGGATAACTCGGTGATTTTTAAATTTTTATTTATTTATACGCCAGCAGAGGCTTTTACTTACAAAGTGTGCATGGTACATCAAATCATAAGTATATAGAGTGCATAGGACAATATTCGTTTTATTTAAGAAAGAATAGTAATATAGGTATAGTTGTACCTAATTTAATAAGTATGTACAAAATAGGTACCTATATATATATATTTTTTTTTATATATTTATTTCTTGCTAAAGCAATCCCGATGAGTATCAAAACTCATTTTAGGACGGGAGGAATTTACAATACATAAGTAGAAGATAGTACATACAATTTTACATTGACAGCAAAATATCAAAAATACAAGTTTCACATACAAACAGAAATAATTTTATAAGGCCAAGTTAAATAGAACAACACACAAGAGAAAACGTATAAGGGAACAACAAAATATACAAATATGGATTTACTGATTTTGATTTTTAAATATCCTTAAAAAGTATTCCTTTATACCATCATTTTGGGATTTTTTATTTTTCTGGATGGTTTTGTACATATCTGGAAGCGAATTATAAAGTGTGTAGGCAATGTAGTTTAAAGATTTTATTCCATATTTTGTAGTGTGTGTTTGAGGAATGCGGATTTTATTGTTATTTCGAGTATTGTGGTTGTGGATGTCTTGATTGTAAAGTGGCTTGACGTTAGTGTGAGTTGATTGTTGAGTAATTTGTAGGATGGTGCTGGTGATTTCATACTTAGGAAGGATCGTGATTGGAAGGATACCGGAAACTGAGTAGATGTCCCTGACATGAGTGTCCCATGGAAGTCCAAAAACATTTCTGAGGGCTCGGTTTTGAACCACCTGCAGATCAGCAATCAATTTCTTCGAGGCAAAGCCCCAGATACAGCAGAGATAGGAAATGTGTGAATGTACCATGGCGTAATATACTGCAGTTAGTAACGGAATGGGTAGTAATCCTTGAAGTCTATATAGCACACCAGTTATGGGGGTAATTTTCTCCTTTACATGATTTATGTGGAGATCCCACGAGAGTTGAGAATCTACTATAAGGCCCAAATATTTTGTTGTCGTTTTCTTTTCGAGGCAGTTGTCACCAATTTTGATATCGAGGCTGGAATTTTTCTTGTTGCCGAATAGTAAATAATGCGTTTTTTTACGTTAAGGGTCAGTTTATTTATTCTCAACCAGGTTGTGAGATGGGAAACATCGGCATTCATTTCCATTTCAAGTTCCGCTAGGTTTTTTTGTTATAAAAGATTACAGTATCGTCCGCATAAAGTTGAAGAGTTCCTTTAATGCCCCACTTTGTTATGTCATTAACATATATTAGAAATAGCAACGGTCCAAGAATTGATCCCTGTGGCACTCCACATGTTATTTCACCCAATTCACTCATTTGTCCACCCAGTTCTACTGCCGAAAAGCGATTTGATAGGTAAGATCTGAAAAGTTCCAGAGGAGTACCAACAATACCCAAATGTTTCAGTTTTTCGATCAATACGTTATGGTCCACCGTGTCAAACGCCTTCTTTAGATCAATAAATATTGCCGCTGTAAAATCTCCATGGTCAATATGTTTCTGCAGATTTGATATGAAATCGAAAGCTGCACATTTAGTGTTAGATCGTCGTCTGAAACCGTATTGTTTTGAGGTGAGAATTTTGTTTTGTTCGAGATATTTCAATAGTCTTTCTTTGATGACACATTCAAAAATTTTGGAGATAGCTGGAAGTATAGAGATTGGACGATAATTTTGGACATTTTTTTTACATTCGTCTTTATGTATAGGAATAATTTTTGCAACTTTTAGTTTGTCTGGAAAGATACCTTTTGACAGAGAGATTTATTAAGAATACGAGGTCATCCACCAGTTCCTCCTTGCAGTTTTTGAGAAGGAGAGAGGTTATACCATCGGAACCAGCTGCCGCTTTAGATTTGAGGTTGGATATGATCCGTAAGATTTCTGTTTTATTTGTCCTGATCATGTTAAAAGATTGTTTTGCTTGAGGTGCCGTGTAGATGGTATTTAAATCAGTTTTTGAAGTTTTTATGACTGATGCTAGACTCTCCCCAACTGAGAGAAAATATGTGTTGAATGCGGTTGCAATCTCCTTTGGTTCTTTTACTTCTTCGTCATTTATGACTAGCAATTTACAAGCTATTGTTGGGTTTCGGGAGCTATTTGATATAATGGAGTTAATTGTTTTCCATGTTCGTTGTGGCTTATTCATGTTTTCATTAAGCAAATTCGTATAATACTTAGTTTTAATATATCTTCTATAGTTGGTGACAGTATTACGAGCTTTATTTTTTTCTGTTGTCAAAGGAATACTTCCTTGATTTCGTTTCCAAAGTTTAAATATGCTATTTCGTTTTTTAATCAGCCTATCAAGTTCTGCATCAAACCATGGAGTAGTTAGGTCTTTTGTCTCCTATATTAGTTTTTAGTTTTGTTTTACACGAATTCATAACATTTTGGAGATAGTCAGCGAAGTTATTATAATTTTTGTTTACATCGTCAGACGAATGGGTAAATTTACAAGTTTTAAGTGTGTTATTTAATTTTTTGATAATTTATTTTGTAAGCATTTGATAGGTTTCTTGCGGATCTGTTATTGGGGAGGTTTTTTAGGGAATTTTCATAATCCAATATAAGTATATTATGGTCACTAAGGGGATCATCAATATTTGAGATTTTTCCGGAACCATTTGTCCTATTTGTAATAATGTGGTCTATTAGCGAGCTGGTGTTGTTAGTTACTCTTGTGGGAATTATTGTGTTACATACATAAAAGTTATACGATTTCAAGGTGTGAATATATTTCCGTGCAATATCAGTGTCTTTTGAAATATCGATATTGAAATCTCCAATAAGTAATGTCTTGTTTGTTTTTATTTAATATTATTTCTAAAGAGTCAAAGAAGTCTGTTATATTTGAGTTCGGCTTACGGTAAAAAACATACAGATTTAGAGGTTTAATATTTTTTGCCGTAATCCTAATTCCTAGAAAGGTATTTTCACTGCCGCATTCTTCGATTTTTTTATTGTCGAGTGTATTATGCATGTAAATGGCGACTCCTCCTCCTCTGTCCATCTCACGGGAAGCAAAATTTCCAGAGTAGTCGGCAATATTGAAAAAAGTTTCCTCTCCTTTACGTAGCCAGGTTTCCGTGATTACGAGAATATGAACTGTTTCTGAAATGTTTTTTAGAGTTTCTTCAATTTTGTTTCTAATGCTTCTAGCATTCATGTACATAATACGCATACAGGAGCTTTTAGTGATGTATTCTTGTATATTGAAACATTTTTTTTCCTTGAAGTTGCCTTTAGCAGTGTCCCACGTAGTCTATCCTTTCTCTGAAGCGCTCATCCATCAGCTTCCAGAGTGGGCAATCTGGATTTGTTGCCCGGTGGGTTCTTGAAACTCCGGTGCAATTTGAGCACGTTGGTTCTTTCACCTTGTTGGGACATGTGTCATATTTATGACTTTCTCCACAGTGAAAGCAAGTTATCTTCTCTGTACAAAAACGTTGGGTGTGACCAAAACCCAGGCATTGGTAGCATTGCATCACCGGTGATTGATCTTCTACTACAAGACGTTGATATCCTACGTTTACTCGTCCAGCATTTATCAAAGATTTCCAATTTTTTGGTGACGCTTCAAGGACAACGTTGCACAGTAGTTTGTTCCTATGATTTTTTTTATATTTAATTCTGAGTTTTTGTTTGAAGTCTAGTTCACATCCTTTATTTTGGGATTCTAGAGACTTCAATAGGTCTTCATCAGAAGCACCTTTAATCAGCCCTTTTATAATTACTAGCGGTTCGAGTTGCTTACCATCAGTCACTGTTATTTGTCCCTGGAGTCCTTTGCTAAGTTCCGCTTTAAAGTTGTTTTTGTCCTGTAGTGAGGCCATTTTAAAGATTAATTTGTCGCTGTTAGTTTTTCGCATACCTGCAACACCAATACCAAGAGATCTAACATCAACATGCGTTTTTATCAGTTGGTCCAAGTAATCAGAATTTTTTCCCGGATCATCAGAGCTGATCACTACAGCATGACTCTGTTGCGTAGTTCTAGGCCTGGCTGTGACATTTGCATAAGTTATGTTATTGTGGTCCAGTTTAGCTTTGATTTCGGTGACGTTGGTGGTATATAAATATTTTTTACACAGGAGGCCCTGGGGGAAATAATTTCCCCCGAGGCCTATGTCATCCTTGGGGATGCTATATGGAGGATCTTTTAGAGGATAGGATGGAGTGAACCTGGGTCTTGAAGAGACCCACGTTGTTAGAGGTAGGAAACACGAGCGCTTGAACACAAGAATGAGTTATAGAAACGACCTGCTCTTATGTTGTGACACGTGTCAACAGTGCACAAATGTTTGGCGTGTTTCCCGACTGTGCACTAGATCCTCAGAGTATCTTCCATCAAAATACCGGTAAAACAAGGACAGCATTCCCACCTGACGTATGTGCTCCACCTGACGTCTGTGCTCCAAAGATTGCAATCCGTTTGTTAAAATAGGCGAATCTATCAAACGAGCCGCCCGTTTCTGCACAGTGAAGGGTTTTTTTTCAGATATTTTAGGGCTCTCGACCAGAGGTTACTGCCAAATTCTACAATGGGGTGCACTTGCGATTTGTACAGGATCAGCAGTTGTGTATTATTAAAGTGTCTACGGTTATATTCAAGTACAGTACGCCCATCATATTAATGGGGGGCTTGTTGGAAAGATGGCTTCCATTAAAGGAGACTAGATTGTAATATGAAAAATAATATTTATTCTGATCTTAAAAATATGTTAAAATTTTGAAAAATACGTCCACTCTAAATAAATACCTAAATTTTATGTGTATAGTTTCAGTTACTAAATCTATTTTGAAATAATTATATATATATAAACGCTCCTGACGTCATCTTATCCCATGTCGCATAGTCGTCAACTATCATATGTGAGGTCAAGTAACTTAACACTTCAAATCGAACCCTTTTTTAATAGGCAGAAAAAATCCAACAATTATTCTACGATGGAAATCATTTGAATTAATATCATTATTTTTTATTATGTCGTGTCAATAATAGCATTACAAGGTCCGCGAAGCAATACAGAAGCGGATGCATGTGGAGAAGCTGGTGTTGATCGTCTAGGAGGAGTTGGACTCATCCTAAGTCCGTGGAGTAGGTGTCGGGCTCGGCCGAGGGGACGGGGACTGCCAGGGCCGTGGGGACGGTGACGGCCTTGGCCTAGCGGCTGGTGACGGAGACGGTCTTGGAGACGGGGACGGCGTGGGCCGTGGTGACGGAGACGGCCTGGGCCGCGGGGAAGGCGAGGGAAGTTGCCGTGTTACCCGTCCTTTCGCAGACATCTCAGTATTGTCCCCTTGATTCTCTATAGAAGTTTTGTCACTCTCTGAGTTATTGCTATCCATTGTGATTAATTAATCAATTGACGTTTAATTATTTTACACTGAGCGTTTGAAAGCAAATGTTTCCATCGGTATCCTTTACTACTTATTTATGCCAATAAATACATTTTGTCATCCGCAAGGAGTGTATCCTGTTATTTGTTTTGTTGTTGTATTGTTTACAATGTTGACATAGACGCACAACAAATTTCGCGAAACATCAGCTGTTGCATAAAAACAATTTGGAACAACAAGACGAACGATCCCGAAACCACAAGCATAAATAAGTAAATTTGTTTTGATTCTGGTTGATAATCATTGGCGACTTAAACACAAATGATTGCACTGGGTATTTCCTAATGAAATATTTAACCGTTAGAGTGCGTCTCAGCGCCACCGCGCTGTAAGATTTAGTTAGGTAAATTGCGACGCAGCGCTATAGCGCTGGAATTTTTTGTGTGATTTTTGTCGTCCTCGGGACGTGTTCAATTTCAGCGTGGTATATTGCGGTCGGCGCGAGTCTTGATAACTGTATTTATTGTTTATCTTGTTAAAATAAATACACCCTGAAGTGAATCGATATTTTTCACATTTGTCGGAAGTTAGTTCTATTGTGGATGATCGTAATGTATCAGATGACAATGGCACTACGGACGACGAGACTTTTGTTCCCATAAATGAAGACAGTGACGACGGAAGTGACATTATTGTACATCACAATAAAATATTGCGAATAGAAATTGAATATTCGGATTCGTTTTTAAAAACAAAATTGTGAAGTGATATTTCACTTCACAATTGTGTTTTTGTATTTTTTTAAATATTTTTTGTAGATGTAAATGTGTAGTTTTGTATTTAATTAGAACTATAATATTCGTAAAATTTCATTCTTTATTTGTACAACTTCAAAAAAATCTATAAAAGTGATTGATATTTGTCCAAGATATTGCATTTTTATTTAATACCATACTTTTTTTTAAAATTAAAAATACAGAATATCTGTAGCAATTTATATACATACTTGCAAAATAAGCGTAGCACGAAAACGGTTAATGAACCGTAATAACGTGATACGCAAAGCAGATATAGATATCTGTACACATTTATCGGCGACGTAACAACAGCCTGTTCGACTTTCGAATACTATTAAGTAGGTCCCAACCCTTGAAAAATAATTGCGTTTTCATGAAACTGCAGCACTAATTACCTAATGTAGATATCTCGAATGTCGCAGGAGAACATTTTTATGATTTCGCAAATTAATGGTGGTCTTTCACCAGGGCGATACTGAGAGTATCTTCCACTCTGGAACATGCGCAAATACACTATATATTATTAAATGATAAACTAAAGTTTTTAAGACAAGATTTAAGAGAAAAACTTTAGTTTATCAATCAATAAATATTTGACAAGTCAAAACATTTTTCACCAATAAAATGAAGACATAATTTGTCTCGACGCCACCTATTGAGGGATTTAGCAGTTACAAGCCTTATATTAATAAAGTTGGTTGTTTACAGGTGAAATATAATTTTAAAAAAAAAACGTAATTATTGAATGAAACACTAGTATATATTGATTAACTTGGCGGGTTTCCGATAAGCCGACGTAGCTCAATGGTAGAGCATCTGACCGGATATTAGAAGGGTGCAAGTTCGAGTCCTGCCGGCGACATTTATCTTTGCTCGGAAGGTTTTTTCAATTTGGATGAGTGTTTCAGGCTAATAATTATTGTTCATAAAAATAATTGTTACACTATATATTATTTTCAAATTAATTAATTGTGAAACAACACAAATTAATTAATTAATTTAAAAATAATATATAGTATATTTGCGCACGTTCCAGAGTGGAAGATACTCTCAGTATCGCCCTGGTGAAAGACCACCATTCAGAATTGAAACGTTGCTTGAAATGGCTTTTAGCCGTGTTTGGTGACCAGATCTGAATAGCCATTTATTTCCCCACCTCCCTATTTCTCTTCTCTTTCCCCTCCCCAATACCTTCAGCCTCACAACAATACCCAATTGGGAATGCCATAGTCTCACTGACTCCAGACGGTTGGGAGCAGTTGGGAGTCTTGTGCGGTATTCATATAAAATTAAACTTTTTTCTTTTCTTTTGGTTATGTTATGAATTACTTTTTTCTATTTATGTTGTTATTACGTAATGAAAAATATTTACGTAATAATCGTGTGATCAATAATTAATTACTCATTGTTATGTTTTGAGATAAGCGATCTTTTGTTTAGTGGCATTTTGTACTTGATCGCGTAGCAGCCGTGCCAAGGGTCACCGCGCGTCGTCGGTTGAACCACAACCAATTTTGAAATTCAATTGTTTTGTTCAATTTCTGGAATAACTTATTGAAGCTTATAAATCTCATTGTAATGTATTTTTAAACATTAAAGATAATATTAACAACTCTCCAAATGAAACATGAAACCGTAAACACCAGAAGTACCTGGGTTCGAGTCCCAGGTGCTTCTGGTATATTTTTCTTTTCTGTGACTTTTCCGTTTCATGTTTCATTTTGAGAGTTGTTAATATTATCATCAATGATAAAAAAATTAATGTTTTATTTTAAAGCCACCACCTATCTCTTTATAATACTAATAATTGGATGATTTGTATAGCGCGGTTTTTGTGAAAAATCACCTCAAGGGCGCTGTACTAACATGACTTCCTATTCTTTATCTAATTATGTACAAACAGATACAGAAAAAAAAACAAACTTACCTGGCAGGTCGCTTCAGATGAACACAGTTTTATTAGAATTTTTTGAAAATATAAGTACAGAGATGATATTTTTACAGTTTGCTATTTTATTCTCCTTTTCTGTTGATGTAACATTTTATTAGAAGATTGGTTGTACAAAAGGAGTTGGTATTTATTTGAAATATTTATAATATTTAGGACTGGAGAATATTTATAAAATGACCTTAAAAAGCGTAAGAAGTTTTTAATAGATATTAACATTAGGTATACAGAAAACAAGTCACAGGGAATATGTACATTTTGGAGAAATACATTTTTATTTTTATGCTGGCAGTTTGTTCGCGTTATAGGAAGTCTGTCCGTTTGTGTTTTAAATAATATTTTGAGTCCCATATATATATTTATTATAAAATATATCTATCTACGGGATGTACGTGGTTTATTTAAGTATCTTATTTGTTATTTTATTTTATTACAGAATTAAAACAGTGCATTTCTTACAATATTTCCCGAAATTAAATGTACAAAGTACCTACGATATGTTTTCTTGTAATTTCTGATTTATACATGTATTTACCGGGTGACATGCGTACTATGTGTAGTGCATAGGTGTGTGTATATGTGTGAATGTGTTTGTAGGTGTGAGAAGTGGTGATCTACATATTATAGAAGTGATGTGTGCGCATTGAGCAGTTTATATTATTGCCAAGATGCCGCTTTTAAATGTGGCCAGTGAATCCGAAAAAATATCAATGTGTGAATTGTTTAGGTTAATATTAATGAATGGTTAATTGGCGAATTTGCGGCTGCCTTTGTTTTTTAACTATTCGTGTGGAATAGTGCTGTATGGCGGGTAAATCTCAGAGGAATGTTGCAATTAATTAGGGATAGAAGCTCGGTACAGTCGATATTATTATTTAGAATTCTATGTAAAAATCTTAAATCAGCTACTGTTCGCCTTCGATGCAAAGATTGAAAGGTACATTTTTTATTTAATTTTACAAAAGAGAAAAATACAATGCAAGTCCCGATAAACTATTTTTTTGTAGTTTGGCTAACGGGAGCTTGTTATTTAAAACTTAAAATTTACAGACAAGACATTGAAAGTTATTGTTGAATTTGTAGGTAAGGTATTTTATCAATATCGATGTTTTTACTTTATATTGAGTATTCCCAATTAGTGAGGCATATTCCAGTGAACTCCTTATTAATGGAAAATATTACATTTTGATTATCCTGAACACTTTGTGTACTCATTAAGCAAAACCAAGCATTTTGTTTGACCTGTGAACGATTTAATCAATTTTCTTATTAAATATAAAAATAATCCCCCCAAAGGGCACACAAACTCCAACGGCTCGGAGGGCTTTGAAACAGAGAATGGACGGTTACCTTGAGAGGGTCTCCTCTTGGGGTAAGAATAACCTCGTCGAATTTAATGTTTCAAAGACCCAATCATGTCTGATTACGTCTAAAAGGGATCGAAATGACAATCTAGTCTCCTTTAATGGAAGCAATCTTCCCAACAAGCCCTCCATTGATATGCTTGGTGTAACCTTAAGTGATCAGCTCAGGTATGGGGGCTCCATCGAAACCCGAGTAAAGTTAGCCTCTCAGAAGCTGGGCGTATTGTACAGAGCCCGCAGATACTTTAATAGTACACAACTGCTGACCCTGTACAAATCGCAAGTGCGCCCCATTGTAGAATTTGGCAGCCACCTCTGGTCGGGAGTCCCAAAATATCTGAAAAAAAACCTTGACTCTGTGCAGAAACGGGCGGTCCGTTTGATAGATTCGCCTATCTTAACAAATGGGTTGCAATCTTTGGAGCACAGACGTCGGGTGGGAATGCTGTCCTTGTTCTACCGGTATTTTAATGGAAGATGCTCCGAGGAACTAGCGTCATTGATCCCTTCGGCACCGGTGCATAGTCGGGAAACACGCCAAACGCGCGCCCAACATTTGCACACGGTTGACATTTGTCACATGAGAACGGGTCGCTTCTACGACTCATTGTGTTCAACAGCTCGGCTGTGGAATGATCTGCCGGCCTCTGTGTTTCCTCCATCCTATAACATGGGTCTCTTCAAGACCCAAGTTCACTCCTTCCTATCCTCTAAAAGACCCTCCACACAGCATCCCCAAAGATGATATAGGCCTTGAGGGAAATTATTTCCTCCTTGGTCTCCTGTGTGGAGTTACTGTAAAAAAAAAATATATATATATATATAAGTTTGCTGTCTAGAAAAACGCCAAGATCTTTCCATTCTGTTTTAGAGATGACAGATTCGTTGTTGAGTAAATAAGAAAACATAATTATATGTTTATTTCTGGTGAAAGTCATAGTGTGACATTTAAAAACGTTGATATTTAAACAGTTAACTTCGCAATATTTGCACAGCCTATCCATTTGTAACTCTTCACAGAGAGAGAACGAACAGCTTTGAATATTTTCATGTCGTCAGCGTACAGTTCATATTCGGAATTTTTAAAACATGATCCAATGTCGTTTATATACGAGGTGTGTTCAAAAGAAAAGGTGAATTTTGAATTTTCGCGGGCTGTGTACATTCGATTAACGTTTTATTTTGTTATGTTGGTACACATGTGTTTATCATATGTTAGCATTATCAGCCATTTTGGATCAGTGCTTTGTTTTTGAAAACTGGAAAGGTTGTTGGATCAGTGGTTTGTTTTTGACAACTGGAAAGGTTAGTCACGTTTTTGTGTGTACTTCGATTTTTTACTTTAGGTTCGTTTTCTGAGGCATCATCAGTCCGATTGAAGTGAAATTTTAGATTTGCTTTATTTTCTATGATTCTTTTTAGAAAAAAAATTGTTAATAATTGTTAATCCTATGGTGGAATTTCCTGGTTTTGGTCGGAACTTGATGGCCGTTTTCTGGGGCATCAGCAGTCCGATTGAAGTGAAATATTAAATTTGCTTTGTTTTCTATGTTCTTATCAGCATTTCTTTAAAAAATTCAAAAAATCGATGTTATTCGATTTTTTACAAATTTTTTTTTAGTAAAAAATCGAAGAAGAAACAAAACGTGACTAACCTTTCCAGTTGTCAAAAACAAACCAATGATCCAAAATGGCTGATAATGCTAACATATGATAAACATATGTGTACCAACATTACAAAAAAAATACGATAATCGAATGTACACAGCCCGCAAAATTCTTCGAAATTCGCAAATTCTAAATTCACCTTTTCTTTTGAACACACCTCGTATATGTTAAACATAAGCGGAGCGAGGTGGGATCCTTGGGGAACACCCGATATATTACCTCGATAGATTTTGAGAAGACACCATTGATTACGGTTACTAATGTAGGACTTAATCCATCTAAACATGTCGCCATGTATGCCAAGTAGGACAAGCTTTTTTAAAAGAATCGAATGAATTACGCGATCAAAGGCCTTAGAAAAGTCTATATACTACATAGCATCAACATGGCTAGGCCAGATTGCACGTTGTAGACCGACCTTTCATACGTCCCTGCTGATTCGGTGCCAACGATTGTGGAAATAGCTGAGTATCAAATACGATTTTTTCAAGGACTGCTTAAAATAAGAAGTTGAGAAATAGGACGGCAGTTTTTAACGTCATGTTTATCGCCTTTTTTAAAGATAGGTGTGATAACGGCCGATTTCCATTTGAGAAGAAACATTCCTTCTGTTAAATCATTTTTTTTATAAATGGCACAAACCGGACGACAGATATATTTACTACTGCTGTATATAAAAATTCCGGGTAGTCTGTCAACTCCCGGTTCTTTTTTTAAATATCTATGCTTGAAAGGTATTTAAAGGCGATGTATTCATTAATTTTGTTTTTTTAATTATTTTTTTACAGTAAATTCACACAGGAGGCCCTGAGGGAAATAATTTCCCTCAAAGCCTATATCGTCTTTGGGGATGCTGTGTGGTGGGTCTTTTAGAGGATAGGAAGGAGTGAACTTGGGTCTTGAAGAGACCCATGTTGTAGGATGGAGGAAACACAGAAGCCGGCAGATCATTCCACAGCCGGTAACACAAAAACGAGTCGTAGGAGCGACTCCTTCTTATGTGACAAATTTCAACCGTATCCGAATGTTGGGCTTGCGTTTAGCGTGTTTCTCGACTGTGCATCGGTGCCGAAGGGATCAATGACGCTAGTTCCTCAGATCATCTTCCATCAAAATACCTGTAGAACAAGGACAGCATTCCCACCTGACGTCTGTGCTCCAAATATTTCAGTCCGTTTGTTAAGATGGGCGAATCTACCAAAAGGACCGCCCGTTTCTGCACAGAGTCAAGGGTTTTTTCAGATATTTTGGGGCTCCCGACCAAAGGTGGCTGCCAAATTCTACAGTGCGATTGAGTGCATTTGCGATTTGTACAGGGTCAGCAGTTTTTTTTATATGAATACCGCACAAGAGTCTCAAACTGCTCCCAACCGTCTGGAGCCAGTGAGACTATGGCATTCCCAATTGGGGAATGTTGTGAGGCTGAAGGTATTGTGGAGGGGAAGTAGAAGGTGGTGAGGAAGGTGGGGAAAAGGGGAAATATCTGGCTATTCAGATCTGGTCACCAAACACGGCTAAAAGCCATTTCAAGCAACGTTTCAATTCTGAATGGTGGTCTTTCACCAGGGCGATACTGAGAGTATCTTCCACTCTGGAACGTGCGCAAATATACTATATATCATTTTTAAATGAATTAATTGTGAAACAACACAAATTAATTAAATAAAAATTACTTGCCCACGCCGGGATTTGAACCAGCGACCTTCGGATTCGTAGTCGAGAGCCTTACCCCTCGACCATGGAGGCCGTCATACGTTGTGTACTGTTTAAAGTGTCTGCGGGCTCCGTACAATACGCCCAGCTTCTGAGAGGCTACCTTTACTCTGGCTTCGATGGAGCCCCCATACCTGAGCAGGTCACTTAGAGTTACACCAAGCAAACAATGGAGGGCTTGTTGGGAAGATTGCTTCCATTAAAGGAGACTAGATTGCCATTTTGATCCCTTTTAGACGTAATCAGAGTTCAGATTGAGTTTATTAATGTATTGTTGTGAGTAACCTCCTTATTAACATCATGTGTTGGAATTTCATTTGTAAAGACCATTGAGAAGTAATCAGCAAACAAGCGTTTGTTTCTAAAAACTGTACTCCAGGTTCTGCATGTGATCCCACAACGAGTTTCTGAACTCTTTGGATTAAAATGCTTAATGTATGTTATTGCATACTTTTTAATAATTTTTTTTTTTTAAAAGTCTGTAACTTCTTTATTGTCGTGCGCTATTGCGGAATGATGCACCACGGAGATTTTCTTTGTGTCTTAACATAACACCATATTTTTTTACCTTATTTTGTAAATCAGATTCCAATCGAGTAATATAGGTGTTATGGGTAAGGCTAGAATTTTTATTTTGTCTTTTGCGGAGTAATGAGAAAGATTGATAATCCAATGGATTCTTGCAGCGTTTCCATGCACGAAAAAAAATTCTTTCGTTATAATAATTAAAGCCGCGGAGTACCATGTCGGAAATTTAGTTGATCTTGTTAGTTTCCTTAGAACTAGATCATAAATTAGGGCATCAATGATTTGATAAAAATGGTGTACCGCAGTGTCCACGTCTTGCACATTAGCGACAGAAGACCAACCAATATTTCTGAGAGCATCATTGATTACTTCATAATTAACTTTATTAAATAACTATCTGAGGTTTTCTGATAGTAGCAAGAAGGGGAAAATTGAGTTCAACTATAATAGATTTATCATGTACATCTTCGATTACCAGTAGAGAGTTGGCAGCAGAGACGATGACGTTAGTATTACAAAGCACAAGATCTAGAATTCATCCGTGGATGAATGAAAAAATTACTTTGTATTCACCACTTTATTAATATATTTAGATATCAACATGTTTCGAAAGCAATGCTTTATCCATCAAAAATTTTAGAAATCAGAAAAAGCGTTAATAGTGAATTAAATTTTATAAATAATCAAATATATATATTTTTTAAATAGCTATCTCTTGAATTTATTTTCATTTTAACTCAACACGTTGAGTAGAAAAATAGTGTAAGTTGAAAGAGTAAAGTAAAATTAAAATTCACTATAAAACAAACTATTCTGCTAGATTGTTCAGTTAGTTTTGACCAGAGACGTAGATTGCACGGGAAGTAACCTTTTTTCTATTTATATTTTTGAATACTCAAAAAAAAAAATTGTTAAAATTTTTGATTTCTTTAGATCTCAGAAGCAGTTTGTTTTTTTCTGGTAAGGTAATTAACTAAACAATTTTTTTTAATTTTTAAAGAAAGACAAACATTCCCTAGTTATGAATAACCTGACAATATTTTAAAATCTCCTATTACCATCACACTAAGCGAAAGATGTTGCTTGTGTCGTGATGAAAGACTTTGCCAGCCGAGGATTTGAACTCACGACGCCTTATAATTTTTTTTTCAAGCATTCAGATATGTATGGATGGATTCCAATTACGGATGTCATAGTCTCATTGGTTCCAGACGTTTGGGAGCAGTTGGGACTCTCGTGCAGTACTCACATAATATCTCTTTTGATATTTGTATATATTTCATTTTATATAATATAATAAAAAAAGGTTAAATAACAATATTAAAATATACTCGTATGTGAGAAGAAAAATGAGAAATAAAAGATTATAAAATGATAATTACATCAAAATAAAATAAATAAAATATAAAACATAACAGGTAATAGTAACATAGATAACATAATACTAAAATAGATAACATAATAGTAACATAGATAACATAATAGTAACATAGATAACATAATAGTATCATAGATAACATAATAGTAACATAGAATAAATAAAATAAATGTAATTTAGATAATAATACATATTACGCAATTTGGAAAAGAGTATTATGTACTTAACCTAGATAGCACTGAAACCTTTTTTTTTATTAAATATTAAAAAAAAACATTAATTTGATATTGTGGGAGGTGTCTATGCTTATCTATGTAGAAATGTTTATGGTTTGTGCAATTTCAACGCAGAAGTGACGTTGTACAGATTCAATATGATTAATATGAAGAGCATAGAAAGGAGACCAAATGACACTGGAATATTCAAGGTCTTTGATCTTATTTGAATTTTTATAATGATTTATTTTATTATTGACTCACCTTCTTTATTGCAACTCATTCAGATCAAAATTCCTTACCGTAGACTTAGAAACAATGAATTGTTTATCCTCAACAAACACTCTACTAATTATGGGTACCATTCTCCACTGTCCAGAATGTCGAGATTTGTTAACTCAAGCCGGGGCCTTGAAATTTTCTGTACCGGTCTGAATGATTTTTGTGGAGCTTTACGAAATTAGAACTTGAACTTGACTTATTTTTGTCCTCTGTCATCGTTTCACTATTATATTATACGAGTATATGTGTAGTTCTTTTTCTGTAGCTCTTGTTTATTTCATTTCGTGTTATGTATTTTGTGGAATTGGACTTTGGTCTGTAAATAAAATAATAAAATAAAATACCTATTGTACTTCGTGAAGGCTATGTATTCTATTTTTGTAACCTAATGTTATGTGTATTGCACTTGTTTAACTATTGTAATTTGAATTTTAAAACAAAATATGATAAAGCCCAAAGGGGTTTACACAATATAATAAATAAATAATATAAAACATTTTGATTTTTTTCACTTAGCTCAAGATTTAAAGTCATACTGCCGGAACCACCTCCATGCAAGAATACATTTTCTATATTATATTGTTTTCAAGTTTAATTGTAGAACTCCATTATAATTTAACGATTTTTTAATAAAACATTTATTAAACTATCAATTTGAATGTTTTTATACTTCATTTTTAACAAGAACTGTTTTCTGAATTCCAATACATTTTTCGACTTATTGGAGTGGCAAAATTATTATTTTGACATCGGTATCGCTTTCGTGTAACATATCAGTTAGGTATTTAGGCACAAAACATTGACAATAAATAATAATAAAAAAATTAAACTAACTAGATTATTTTATTATAATTCAACCATATAAAAATATTTATTATACAGCAATGATATTTGCTCTTAGTTTTTATATCCCTTATATCAAAAATGGACAATGTGACCAAAGAAAAACTGCACGAGAATTTTATCCTACGCATAGGTATAATAAAAAACATAGAAACTAGAATATACTAACCTATATATAATCAGTCTACTAGATCCTTATTATTATTGTCTACAAATAATTGGGGTAGCTGCTACAAATTTTAAAATGTTTCATTGTTAACAATGTTACAATGAACAGTTTTTACAAATGTATCATGTAATATTAAACTTATCTTATTCATAAAACATAAACAAAATTTTCTAGCTCATAGAAACACGTCACTAGTGATGTTCGCCATGGTGACGGTGATGTCCATCATGTTCAAAATACCCGTGATTTCCATCGCTATAGCCATGATGCGACAATGTTTGACCTCTTTAGTGAGGTCAGTGGCCTGAGGTAATGGCCGTAATGGCCATTGAATTACGACAATTTTTGGATGGTGATGTACGGTGTCTTCAAAATATCAAAATTCTCAAATTTTAACCCAACACGTCACTAGTGACGACCGCCATGGTGGCCACCATGGTGACCGCCATGGTGGCTTCCATCGCTATAGCCATGATGCGACAATGTTTGACCTCTTTAGTGAGGTCAGTGGCCTGAGGTAATGGCCGTAATGGCCATTGAATTACGACAATTTTTGGATGGTGATGTACGGTGTCTTCAAAATATCAAAATTCTCAAATTTTAACCCAACACGTCACTAGTGACGACCGCCATGGTGGCCACCATGGTGACCGCCATGGTGACCACCATGGTGACCACCGTGGTGTCCATGATGTCCGTGGTGTCCGTGGTGTCCGTGGTGTCCCCCGTGGTGACCGAAGTGACCTCCGTGTTGACCGAAGTGACCTCCGTGATGGCCGTGGTGACCTTGGTTGTGGTAGAACACCTGAGGCCCGGTGGGTCGGACTATCATAGCATTGGGGTGGTGACTCGGATAGTGATTCATTCCGGGATGGGGGTCGCAACAGTTACCCATTGTGTTGTTTGTTGGAGAACTATCTGAAAAACAAAATTATAATATTGTAAAGTTTGTGCAAAGTATCATTAACGTTAGATGGTACTACTGACAGTAGTATTGTTACTACGTATAATCAAGTTTCTTGTAGGACTTGGGCCTCAAATCTACAATTACAATTTATTCCATTTCACAATCCGTGTGTACTCCCGCACAATAAACAATTTATTTCAGTATTTAAAAACGTAACATGCTAAAAGTGTTTTTTTTATTATTATTAAAAAACAATAAATCAATTACCGCCATCTGTGAGCGCAAATTACGTTTCGTTCAAAAAGTCTTCTCTTGTGTTGTAATGAACGAAAAGTACTAAGCATCGTTTACTATTCATATTAATCTTACATAGAAGAGGTTAAAATTGCATACTCGTAATGAGAGAGAAATTTAGAATTAATCGGTTATAAACACATTATTCAAATCAAATAATAATCAAATGAATATCACGAAAAAAATCGCAAGAAGTTTCTTCAGTGGTAGAAATAATCGAACAGTGTTTCATATTAATATGATTAATACCTTGAATACGATATGATAAAGCAGTCATTTCTGAGACATTCAATTTTTTTTTTACAGTAACTCCACACAGGAGACCAAGGAGGAAATAATTTCCCTCAAGGCCTATATCATCTTTGGGGATGCTGTGTGGAGGGTCTTTTAGAGGATAGGAAGGAGTGAACTTGGGTCTTGAAGAGACCCATGTTATAGGATGGAGGAAACACAGAGGCAGATTGCAATAATTTAAAAATATCTAATCACATTTAGGAGTTATTATACATTTATATTACATTTTCTACTCTCATATTAATCCCTAACCTACAAATTATAAGATGTCTTTACTTTGAACTTTTTCAATCAATAGCTACATATGATATTGTGGGATGGGCAGGTTGTGCAGAATCAATTCTTTTTCCCAAGGTCACAACTCAAAAACAGTTGCTAAGAAAAATATTCAAATGTCACCCATCACACTCATGAGAACCACTTTTTTTTTAATAAATTCGCGATCTTAGACATTCGACAGGTATACACAAATACTCATTTACATATGGAAAAATGATTTAATGAACAAAACATGAGAAAAAATGTACACCCGCTACTCATCACACCTAAAATGTATAATTCCCCAAACGAAAACAGCCTTCGCCCAACGACAGTTCTCTTATATTGCTCCCAAAATGTTAAACTCACTAAGAACTTATACTAGGAAATCGAAATCTGATAGTCTTGTTGATACCAGTGTTCAAAATGGGTTATTTGCAAAACGAAGGAATTATTTCAAAGAATGTATTACATCGTAAAAGAGATTATTATTAATAAATTAAATTATTTAATAATATTTTGCATGTGCCTAGTTTGGTAGTTGAAAAAAGTAAACTCTCTATCAAAGTAATAAATTGAATAAATAAATATTTTTAAAAAAAACCTCGTCCTTATATCGTTCGATTACTTAATTCGTTCAAAAACCTTTATTTTGATTATCATAGCAGGTACAAAACTATAGCGAATATTGACAGGATAATAACAGTGCAGGTCGCAACACGTTTAACCAACTTCGGTATTTCACTAAATTAGATATGTTATCAAGTACTGTTGAAATGTAACTCACTTGTAGAGAAAGGCACTGATTCAGGTGAAGCACAGCAGATGCGAAAGATGCTCTAGTAAAATAATGCTTCTGTTAGATTTTTACATTGGTTTAAATATTATGTAGAAGGAGCTAGCGAATCAAGGCTTATCATTATCAGATAAAGAGTTGTACGTCATTATAGGCCCTTATCTCTTTATCTTCCGTTCAATATTTAGGAATCCCATCTTAATTAATCGTCATGGATACCAACACAGGAAATAGGTAGACTTAATAAGGGGAAGTGTATTGTATTAGAATGAGTCATCAACTCACAATAAATACAGCCTTTCCCCCTTGTCCTACTCGGGTCATGGACCCATCGCATCGACAAGGTGCCTCAAGGCGTCCCTATCCTATGTTACTTCAACGGCATTCGTCCATAGTAGGTCCAGTCTCTCCTCACGCAGCCTCTGGAGTTGTTTCTCCCACCTGTGTCTGGGGCGGCCAACTGGACATCTTCCCTCTGGAATTGCACTCAGAATATTCAGAGGAATTCGACCTTCTGGCATTCTTAATACGTGTCAAGCCAACTCAGTTGCGACTTTTCTATGAAGAGTCACGGGGGAGAGAATGAGGATGAGAACCGCAAAGACAGACGTTATTTATTTACCCCATAACAGGTCGTGTAAAAACATGGACATTTACAAATAATATTGAAAAGGTATTATAATAGATAATATAAAAAGAAACAACATAATTTGACGATTTTATCCCGAGTTAAATATTTTCAAACAACCTATCTCTCTGCTCGATGAAAAAACCGTACTAATGCACGCTCATACTGATAACATTGATGTGCCAAATATGTCAACAATATCGAATGTATAAGATATGGTTATAGGATAACACCAAATTCACTGTAACATCTTCACCAATATAATAATAGTATATTTTTTTTAAAACAGTTCTTATTAATTATAGTAATAAAAATAATTGGATCAAAAAATCACCTATGAGGGCGCTGAAAATAAATACCTTGCGGTTGAATTCCCAAGCGATGGCCGGCAAAACGGTGAAATTGTAATTGTAAGTATCGATACAAAGTTGACACTTCACGTATCGCCTCATTCTTACTTATTGTCACCTGGGGCGCTATTCCTGTTCTTTTTAAGGAAGATTCCTTACGTTTTTCCTTAGGGTTAAAGACTTCTTGATTAACTGCGGAATTCCGGTGAGACATTTTATTTTATTTTATTTTATTTGGAAAACCAACAGTTTACAGCAATAATTACATTTATCAAATATATTTAAAAAATGAACCAATAATAGGTTTTCACTTAAGTATTTAAATTATTTAGTTTTGAAAAAAAAAAGAGAAGAAAAAAGTTACAAGGTTAGCCTATGAGGTTAGGATAATGGGAGGGAGGGGAAGGGAAAGGATCTAGTTTGTGTATAGTAATATGTATTGTGTGAATGTTATTTAATTGATTTTTGGTTTGAAATTATAAGGGGCTGAGTTGAATAAGTCGAGCTCACTGTATGAAGTGTTAAAATTTTGTGAAGCGCGTTGAATAAAGGTGTTTTGTTTTGAGTTAGTGTTGCATTGAGGTATGTTTAGTGTGTGGTTCTGTCTGGTTTGTCTATTGGGCACTCTTAATTGGATTCGTTCAAGTAATTCAGGGCAATCTATCACAGAGGTGGCTATTTTTTGTAAAAACAGTACGTCTGCGGAATTTCTGCGGCTTTCTAGTGACGAAATCCCGAAAAACGCGGCTGACTCCTCATGACTCGAGTGGGGACGATAGCCCCGAAAATCGAGGTATCGTAGAAAACGGTTTTGTATTTTCTCAATCCTATCTGTGTGTGACGTGTACCTGGGATTCCAGACTTGAGAGGCATATTCCAAAGAACTGCGTACATACGCGAAGTACAGCATTTTCATTGTGTTTACCTTTTTAAAATGTTTGCAGGTTCTGAGTATAAAGCCAAGTGTCTTGGAAGCTTTAGCAACCATTGATTAGATATGGCGGTCGAAAAGTAACTTCTGGTCTAACACCACTCCTAAGTCCTTGGCCTCCGTCATTTTCATCAGTATTGTGCCATTAAGGGCATAGTCAAAAGAAATAGGGTTTTTATTTCGAGTGAAGCTGACGGTGCCGCATTTTTTAACATTTATTTGTAGGTTGTGTTGTGCACAATAAACATTAAGGCGGTTTAAATCTTCTTGCATGAGGATACAGTCATTGGTGCACGTGACAGGAGAAAATATTTTCATGTCATCTGCGTATAATAATGTTCTAGAGTAGTAAAAACATTTTCCGATGTCGTTAATATAAATGTTGAAGAGTAATGGTCCCAATAAGGATCCTTGGGGCACTCCCGACGGTACCGTTACCCAATTCGATTTAAAGCCACCAACAACTACTGCTTGGCTGCGGTTTGCTATATAGGACGAAAGCCATCTGAGGAGGTCTCCGTGTACGCCGATTTGTGAAAGTTTGAGCAATAAGATATCATGATTTACTAAATCAAAAGCTTTGCTATAGTCTGTATATATTGCATCTACCTGTATGCGCTGATCCATGTTGTCTTGTAAGAATTCGATGAACGCCGTTAAGTTAGTGGTTGTAGATTTTCCCCTTACAAATCCATGTTGGTTGATATTGAGTGACGATTTTAAGGCAGCAAACATCTGGTCATACACAATTTTTTTGAAAACCTTACTGAAAATACAAAGCTTAGATATTGGCCTATAATTTTCAAAGTCAGATTTTTGGCCATTTTTAAAAATGGGAGTTACAAATGCTGTTTTCCAAGTATTTGGTACTATTCCCTCTTTAAGGGAGCGACTGAAAAGGATGGATAGTGGCTTAGATAAGCTGCGCGCACATTTGATTATGAAGAAAGGGGGAATTTTATCTGGGCCTGCGCCTTTTTTAGGATCCAAATGTTCAAGGTGTTTCTGTATGTGATGCTGGTCGACTTCAATATTATGAATGCTGGCGACACAGGGCTTATTTGAGTTATCTGGTACGATCTGGGAGCTTCGAGCATTATTGTTGTAGACAGAGATAAAGTATTTGGAGAATAAGTTGGAGATATCAGACCCATTTTCAGCTTTTTCATTTTTGAATATCATTGTATTTGGAACACCATAGGATTTGGAATTGGACTTAATGTAATTCCATACGTTTATTGGATTGGAGGATATGTTAAGTTCGATTTTAGTTATATACGTATTGTGACATTCCCGATTAAGTTTTTTGTGGCGTAATCTTAGGAGAGAGAAAGTGGCATAGTCAGAAGGGTTTTTATATATCTTGAATTTTTTGAAGAATTTATATTTTTCTTTTGTTAATTTAATAAGTGACGAATTATACCATGGCGGGTACTTAGAATTCCTACATAGTTTTTGCGGGATGTGGGCGTCTATAATGTGATGTAATTGTGAGTAGAATTTTTTTAATGCTAAATTCACATCCCCAATTAAAAGGAGCTCGCGCCAGTTTACCTGGTCGAAGGATGTATTAATTTGATCGTAGTCACCGCGTCTAAAGACGTAAACCCTTCTAAGCTCCTCCACTAATGGAACAGGTTGAGAAAATAAAACTTCTACGATTAAGGAGGAATGATGAGAGTCTTCTAAAATTAATGGATCATCAC
Source organism: Halesus radiatus (assembly GCA_022606495.2). NCBI lineage: Eukaryota > Metazoa > Arthropoda > Insecta > Trichoptera > Limnephilidae > Halesus > Halesus radiatus. The sequence continues at coordinate 30,575 of JAHDVE020005036.1, read as the reverse complement.
AAGCAGAGACCGTGACAAAGTCATTACATAGGACGAGGTCAAGAAAGTGACCGTTGGTATTTGCAATTCCATTATATTGGTACAATCCAGAAAAATGAATGCAGTCAATAAATAATGTACTAATGGGGGATAAGCGATCACTAGGTATAAATGACGTAATCGTGGGAGATTTATTCCATGAAATGTCAGTGAGGTTGAAGTCACCTAAAATAATAAATTTGTCTGAAGGAAATTGCAACGTAAGAGCTGAAATTTGGGTGAGGAAGCTTTCCATATTTTCACGATATGTTGGTCCTTTAGGGAGGTAAACACAGCATATGTGAAGATTGGTGTGTTTAGATCCCTTGGATTCAAATGTTATCCAGACATCCTCAGCGCGCGAATGCCACCCTGGGCGCTCGCGAGCTACCAGCTCACGACGAACAGCGAGTAAGACACCCCCGCCCAAGCGCTGGCCTGTGCGAGTGTAGTCTCGATCTCGGCGGTATGCATCGTAGCGATCATCAAAGAGTTCTTCATTGCGGATACCATCAACGAGCCACGATTCAGAAAGAGCGATGACATCAAATTCGTTCGAACTGACAGCGTTCAACAACCTGTCAGTTTTAGTGCGTAGCCCTCTTACGTTTTGGTAGTAAATATTTAAAGTCATTAGTTGAAACTAGTGAATATATATTTAAGTGCAGGATTGAATTAGATTTGTTTCCATACTCGTACTTTATTATTAACGGATTTATTATTATTGTTATGAAGTTTCCAAATAATTGTACAAACGATTGACAGGATGAAAGAGTGTATTGAAGTGAATAGATCCATAGGGTAGGCGTTAGGGAAGGGGGAGGTAAGGGTACATTGTAAGTGATGTGAAAATTTAGAATGATATTAGAAATATCAAATACAGAAAATTTGGGTGGCCTTATCTTGAGGCCTGGCTCGGCTGAGGACTTTCTGCATCTGCTACCCTGGCAAGAGCTGGAGAGATAGGAGTCCGGTTGGATCCTATGGCCGGGGGTTCGCGGTCTAACTTCTTCAAGTCTGCCTCCTTTGAAATGATGATGGGCGGTGATGTCGTATTTCGCCTGGCGTGAATTATGCAGTTTTTTGTCCAGACAAATTGATAACCCTTTTGTTTGGCGAGAAGCCTCGCCCGGTAAAATAAATGTTTATTCATACTAGTGAGATGGTCACCTATATAAACATTTTGTGGGGCTCCGGTAAATCCCAGCTCCGTCGAGGTGATCCCTTTGCGGTCTTGACATATTGAAAAGATCCTAAATAGATTATCAAGAGATTATTTGAAAACAAAACTCGATGAAATATCTTCAAGTGAAATAAGATTTTGAACTAAAACTTTTAAAAAACAATTACATTATGTTGTAATTCATTTTTATTTTATTTTTAAAGACCGTAAGTAATCGTTTTATAAATAGGTACCTACCTCATTAGATAGTAATGACCTTTTTTGTCTCTTGTTCCAAAAGTGACGTTTGAATTTGCGCTGTCAAAGATGTCAACATCAATATAATATTTAATAATGTTTACTAGCTAATTATGTTTAAAGTAAATAATAACGTAATTGGTAAAATACTAAATATTGAGTTTTCCTCTTGTTAAAACATTGCAAATATTGACATTTTTGATGAATGTCACTCGCTGAATTCAGCTGCCAGCTGTCATCCGAGAGAGCCGGAACCGCAGTTAAGTAAGAAGTCTTTAACCCTAAGGCAAAAGTTAAGGAATCTTCCTTAAAAACAACGGGAATAACGCCCCAGATCTGGATGTTGAACGGGCAAACACGTTCCAGGGTCCAAGCTACTGAAATGAGTAATGTTGAAGAGTAATCAATTTATTACTTACATTTTATTTACTAAACACTTGATGAAATATCGCAACTGCTCAGTAAAATAGTAATGCTGACCTAGAAATTCAATAAAAACTATGCAATTTTAACGCCAACGCTTCAAATTCTGACTTGAGGTGAGGATTATTATTTTCAATATTTTCCATCCTATTATATATATATTATTTACATAATAATCTCACTTTACGAGCCTTCCTGGTAAAAAAATCAATTGACCGATTAATAAATTCGTTGTGTAATACGTTAACATACAATGAGTAACATTCACCACCAGATATTCATTTTGATGTGGTTATTTAAAGTAAATTATAAAAAGGTGCCTGACATCGAAAATACTGTTCAATGTCAATCATTGCGATTGCGTCCAATAATGCTATTATATAAAGAAGAATGTCCCGGGAGCGTATTTCCGTTTGCATGTTCAGTAGATGCGTATGTGGTGTGTTGTGCGATATATGTCTACAAAACCGTGTCCAGTTGAGCGCATGGGTTTCTCAGTACATAGGTCAAAATGATAAAAACAAATATTTAATGTATAAATAATGATAGGTTCTTAAATTGGGTTCTTTTTTTTTTAAACTAGCTTAACAATCTCTTTCGTATTAAATGTAAATATATGTATTTTTTAAAGAACCAAACTTCAGATTATAACTTATTTTAATTTAAATGATGTGTCCATATAGCAGGAAAGTACCAATTTTTTTTTAATATACAACTCCGTTTTGAAAGTTATAAAAAACATGTTTCACGTAGGCTGTAAAATAGGTAAATAATAATAAGTAAATAAAATTATGTAAATAGTAATAAGTACATAGTAATAAAAATAAAAATAGAAAAAATAATGAATTATTAAGTCGTTTAGTTTAAATAAGTTTACTTGACACGTAATGTTTAGCCAAAGAAACATAGTTTCTCTAAATGAAGAAATAATTTGAATTAGTTAAGCAGCTAAACCTTGTACCTTTTGGCTCTAGCACCGAGAGAACCATTAAAAATATAGCGCTCTGTCTCTCTTACACTGACTGCATTATATATTGCCATTCCATTTAATCGAAATTCAATGAAGATGAAATAATTTCTGAGATTAGAAATTTTTAAGGCCCGAATGCCAGACTTTGTGATCACTAAATACACCCACATCGTATTTCATGTGTTCTTCTTTATTCTGTGCTTCCCATCATCGATAACCGATTCCTATAGACTAATATTTATTCATTTATTTTATTTATTTATTTATTAACGCCCCAAAGGGGCTTTTACATATTTTAACATTAAAATGACTATGTGTACAGAAAGAAGAAAAAAAGTTTACAAAAAAATAAGATGATAAATAGTTGGTATATAACATAAGTGTGACATATTTATAATATATATGTATTTATAATAATGTATAAGTGTATAACACAGAGAAGTTATAAGGGGAAAGGTTTTTAATTTGTAGATACTACTCTTTTTTAAATAAAAATAATAATAGCCTGATCTACATGATACATAATACACAAGTGCGTAATATATAATATGAGTGCATGACATTGTGAAAAAAAAGCAATTTGTTTTTATATTTCGGATGTTGTAAAAATGTATGAAATTACATAATATACATAATAATACATAATAATAATGAAACATACATATAAACATAATATGGGAAGAAAAAAAGAGGAACAAATTTTTAGATTATAGATAAGTACAAAGATAATATATATAAGAAATTAATAATTAAACAATAGCTCTTATGCGATGTTCTTATCATTGTTGCAACATAAAAATATCGTTCAGGTACCTTTTAAACATGGATAAATTTATATTAAATATATCTATAGCAGATGGTGAATTTATTACCAAGTATATGTAGACGAGAAATGGATGCATGCATTTGGTAGTTAGTCCCAGAATCATTGTTACAGAATATGCTTTGAAAGACCTGGAGAAGGAAGACATGATCATGTTCAACCCCTGGAATAGTATGACTCTTATGATCAGCTGAAAAAACTCTCGTTTGCAACATATTTTACCGAGTTTGTCGATCAGGTACTTTTAAATTGATTAGTTGCAGGAGTTCACAACAGTCTAATAAGGAATAAATAATTTTAAATAAAAAAGTTAAGTCTGTTATTTTTCTTTTGTTTTCTAGAGTATGTATTTTGAGTGTATTTAGCAATAATGTATAGTTTATGTGTTGTATTGGTATGTGTAGTTTGAAGTTAATAAAACGTTTGCGCTGCACGCGTTCAATTTTTTTTATATGAATGAGATAGTATGGGGACCACACTATTGAATTGTATTCTAATATGCTGCGCACTAATGACAAATATACGATTTTTATAACTTTCAGCGAATCAAAGTCTTTGATAGTTCTAATTATAAATCCCAGTGTCTTCATACCTTTATTAGTTATTTGTTGTATGTGATTTACAAAATTTAATTGTGTATCAAACAAAACTCCGAGATCACTAATTTCGTTAACTTTTTCCAAGATTTTGTTATCTTTAGCGTAGTTAAATGATAACGGGGTTAATTAATGAATATTAGGAATAGAATGGGACCGAGATGACTTCCTTGCGGCAGACCACTAGTTGCATTAAGTACCTTAGATTTGAAAGACTTAATTTTTACGAACAAGATTCTGTTAGATAAGTAACGTGAGAACCAATCCAACATGTTGCCTCTCAGTCCTAGTGCATATAATTTACTAAGTAATAATTTATGGGATACTTTATCGAAAGTTTTTGAAAAGTCTGTATAGATACTGTCAACTTGTTTTTTATTCGTGGATGATTATAGTTTTGGTAAATTAATAGATTAGTAGCAGTTGATCTTCCACTGACAAACCCGTGTTGTTTTTTATCAATTACTTTGAGTATTGATGGATGAATTAAGTCGAGAACAAGGGATTCAAAAAAATTTGGGAGTGCTGATTGTGTACTCGTACATATAGGACGATAGTTTTTTATGACCGTGTCATCACCTTTTTTGAAAATTGGGGTAATCTCACTAGATTTCCAACGGTTTGAAAAATGTCCAGAAGAAAGTAAATATTTATTATAATATAAATACATAATAATAAATATATTCATGTTTTTGTTGTATACTTGGGTATATACTTTTGGACATTTTACTGCATATGTGGCACTGTTCGTGCATATTTTGGCATTGTTTGTGTGTTTTGTTTGACACTTTGTGGCGTGACAAAAGTATCTAAAATTGCACATTCATCCCCGCTCTGCCCTACTGAAATATGTAAGCATATATTTGCTATTACGGAAAAATTCTCTGTCCTGTGGTATTATAATACTGATGCTAAAGCATCCCAGAGAAATGTATAAAACTTATTTTTAATTAATATATGAATTGAAAATTACTTTGCATTCACCACTTTATTAATATACACATATCAACATGTTTCGAAGGCGATGCTTTCTTCGTCAGAAATATATAGAATACAAAAAAATTAAGATGTCAAGTCTTTACTTTTCAATACAAATGATAAAAAAAATATATGTATATTTATATATTATTTTATTTTTTATTGCAAAAAGATGATGGAATTGGTGATAAGTAGACAATGCATAAATACTTTATCTTATCGGGTAAACACCTGATATGCAAAATTAATTTGCGTTGTAACTCAAGGTGCTTAGGAGCCCCCAAATATTATTTTCATTAGTTGTGTTAATATTACGACGGTTTATCTGATGATAAACGACAGGTATTGAAGATAACAGGATAAGGAGAACACGAAATGAATCAGTGGGTGTGGTATGAAAGTCTTTATTTTATCACATAAATATACATATATTATTTGTCAAATATGATTTGTTGTCCATGGTGACCATAATGGTGACCAATGGTGTCCATGGTGACCATAATGTCCGTGGAGATGTCAAGTGATCAGACGGATATAAATATTAGTTAGATAGCAGGTTGTTCCACGGGGTGAACCATGATGAGACGGATAATGAGGAAGTGATTCGTGCTGACTGCATTCCTCCATGGTGCCAGTGGTCAATGGTTACTGTTATGGGTAGCTATGATGATGCGTTCCGTGATGTAGTGGTCCGCGCTTGCTGTGTTACTTAATGGTGTCCGTGGTGTCCATGGTGACCGTGGTGGGGTGGTCCGTGATGATGTCCAGGACCACTCAGATGAATATCAATATGCGGCATTATGCTGTGGGGTGGGCCGTGGTGTGGAGGGCCATGGTGAGGTGGGCAGTGTGGGGGTGGGCAATGGGGAGGGGGGCAGTGATGAGGTGGCCCGTGGTGAGGAGGTCCATGATGAGGTGGTCCATGGTGAGGTGGTCCATGGTGAGGCGGTCCGCAGTGTCCGTGATGACTCATTTTGTTTTGAAATAAAATATCTAAAAACAGAAAATTTAAGATTTCATCAAATAATTTGAAAAAAAGTAGTTTTGTCGACATTGTGTCAAAGAATACATTTATCTCAAACTCCAGAAAGGGAGAAGAACTATGAAATTATTTATTTTGAACGTATTTAGTAGAATTCCATAGTATTTAATTCTTTTTTTTTTATTTAAAATAATTGCTTTTAAATCATATAAAAGTATTTACGACAAAGGGTGATTTAAAAAAATTTAATATAGCTCTCGGAAAACAACTGCTGTTATTCGTAAAAATAGTCATAAGTACCTAGCAGAATTTAAAAACAACATAATAATAATAATTATGTAATATATCATGTATTATGTAATATTCAACTAAACCAAAAACATACAAAATTCCTTTTATAGAAAAGATTATTTGATTTTTAAAATATTTTATGACATTATACATTTTTTTGAATAATTAATAAAACGACGATAAATTTCACAATGTAAATAATTATAATAAATTCTTACCGTACAAACTGACAACCAAATGGCGCTGAAAGCGGGCGAAGTTACTGACGCGATAATATCGAGTCGAGGCTTTATATTACCTCTGGCCTCTATTAGAGTAGCGATGAATCATTCGTGACTAATAATAAACACCTTCGATAAGGTTATATTTTTTTAATGAATATGGATTCGACAAGAATATTCGATGATTGATGAATTTCATACGAATATGTGAGTACCTTTCAATTTTCGGAAAAAAAAACTGGGTACCTGCTTTTCATAAGTTTGTTTAAGAAAATTATTAACGATAAACTTTTTTACGATAATTTTAAAAATATTGGCGTAGACCGAACTGCAATAATACCATGTTTTCTATTTTTAAGTATTAATTGTCACCATTATGATTTTTTTCCTGAAATTTTCCACGTCCTTAGAAAATTCGAGAATTTTTATTTTATTTTTATATACTACGTGTTTTAGTCAAAGCTGACCGGTTTCGGACACCACAATGCCGTCATGAATGAATATTCAAGTATTTTGAAATTATTCTTAAATTTATTTTCACATTAGCAACTACATTTATAATATTAATATAAATTTTAGTAATAATAACTATTTTTTTTTGTTTGTTTTGTTATTTTATTTATTTTATTTATAATAATTATAAAAATAATTTCATTTTAACATTTCTACTACAATTTTTTTTTCCTTTATTTTAACATTTTTAATTAATTACTTACCTAATTTCATCACTTATTTATAAGTATAAACTTGTCATTGTGTTTAGTAGGTATATTGTTTGTCCTGACGAGGAAAGCTTTGCTTCTGAAACATTTAAATATTTACATATTGAGTACAGTGATTTAAAACAAAGTAATTTTTATTAATTTAAAATACCAGTATAAAAACTAAACAGTGAATGCGGAGACTAAAAAAAATTAATAGCAAATCTAAATAAAAAGTCGGTATAAGAATAAAATATAATAGCATACTATTGTATAATACAGCTAATTCTTTGTGGTTGTTCATTAAAAAAATAAAATAGATTACCTTCGTATAATAAATACCAATAAATACTCAATTAATAATAATAATAATGATTTTGCATAGCCCTGTTTTTTGTGAAAAATCACCTCAGGGGCGCTGTACAAATATTACTTCCTAAATAGTACTAATTAAAGTGGTGTTATACAAAATGATATAAATATATATGATAGATTTCTTTTTTGTTATATTCCCGGAGAAGACGGGGGCACTCTTGTGAGATTAATGTATTGATTTAGAAGTGGAATATTGGGAAGTGCCTGGCTATTACTATTCATTGTATTGGTTTATGTCATTTCAATCAACTCTTAGATTCTGAATGGTGAACTTTCACCAGGGCGAGACGAGTATCTATTGCTCTGGAATGTTGAAATATTATTTAATATTCATCATAAAAGGTGAAATATCTTTTTTAAATGTCGCGGGTAGGGTCCGAACCCGCGACTTTTACATCCGTAATTGAGATCTTATTGATGTCTGATTCTTCATTAGTATCAAAGTGATTTATTTATTTTGTGGAATCCAAATAAAACGATAAAAACCAATAATACTTGCTGCTGTAAAAAAATTTGCTAAATGCGTCTAGTCTTTTGGTTTGCACCTTAGCTACAAAAATTCAAATAATTCAGTTGATGTTACATAGATGGTGTACTGATATACCTGTTAAAATGATGATTCAACCACTTTGTGTTCGGAAAACCCTCGGGAAAACCATTCCTAGAGCACCAATTACTGTTAAACATACAATATAATATACATATTTATTCCAAATTAGATAAATTGAGCCGGAAAAAACCAAATCTAGCCCAAGAATTTCGCTTTGCACATAATTTTGCAATAAACCAAGAAGATGATTTGTTAATTGCCGATCACATCATAACCTTTGCCGATGATACAGTCTTGATTAAAGACGGCAAAAGCTGGAATGGCTATATGTAATGGCTAAACATTAACATCCTTACTCTCAATACGGATAAAACTACATTCATACGTTTCATAAGCGGGACAACCCAAAGAAATACTAAACATTACTACTTACTTACCTTTGCAATGAAACAAATACCTGTACTTGAAATAACTTAGAATGCGTCCATAGGTTAAAATATTTCGAAATCATCATTGATAAATTTTTGAGATGGGAAGAACACATGAGCACATGTCACGAAAGTGAGAAAACTTACTCACCTTTTCATGACTGTTAGAAATATTCTATATGTAAAAGATCTAAAACCAATATATTATGCCATGTGCAATTCTTTACGTGAATCATTACTTTATGCATCCTCGGATGGGACGGTTGTGCCAAAACAATTTTTGATCCCCTGGCAAAAGCACAGAAATCACTAATAAGAGTCATCCTTAAAAAAAGCCTCCAGGTACCCCAGTGATGAATTATTTAAAGAAATGCAAGTTCTTGATGTCTGACAACTGTATATCAGGAAAATTGTATTGCGCTCACATAAGCAACGTCACCACTACCCATCTATCGACCACTATCACGACACCAGACACTCAAGAAGTAATCCGATAGTTTCAATAAAAGCCATGACATTCCTTGCTCAAACACAATTTTTATAAAATTGTTCAACATCATGACCGATACATGGACAACTAAAAATGATCAATGTTTGGCTTCTCCATTTATGGAGGGTCAAAAGCGAACAGATGCTCATTAATAGATACAAAAATACAATCCAACATAAAAGTTAATCGGAATGACATAATTGCATGTAAAAATGATTTTTTTGTAATTAAAAAATCTTTGTAACTTTTTTGCACTTACTTATTTTCGACCAGACCGGTTTCACCATATCATGGGCATCATCAGACTGGCACAATTAAAACAAAATCTATTCTATATATATACATAGCATCGATGCTTTCTAATATTGTTTTTATTTATGACTTGAAATTTTTTATTGCTGACGGTACTGTTTACTATTATGTTTTTAACATTACTTTCTGGTTGGTTTATTACCCTCTCGAAGACGGATTACATTGTGTTTGTTTGTTTACTTAATCTATGGATTTAAAAAAAATTATGTAAAGTCATTCGTGTCAGCGTTTATTTGAACAGATGGTTATTCTTGGTTTGGTTTTTTCCCTGTAATTTCCGTCTTAGAGGGTAAAAAACCAACCCGAAAGTAGTTTGCCTAACTGCGGTTCCGGTTCTCTCGAATGACAGCTATCCGCCGTCATTCAGCAAATGACATTCATTAAAAATTTCAATATTTGCATAGTTTTAACAAGACAAAAACTCAATATTAATTAAGTTACAGTGTTACCGACTACGTTATTACCAACTTTAAACATTATTAGCGATTAAACTTTTCATTTATAATTGGAAATACAAATGCAGGCGGCAAATGTCACTTTTAGAAGTAGTGACAGAATAAACAGGTCATTACTATATAGTTTCGAAAACCTTTTTGTAAAACCTAATTCTTCGTTAAAAGGTATATTTATACAATTTAAAAATAAAATACCTACTTCAGAATAACTCAATTTACGTCATGGCTCAAGAGATTCCAAATATGATAATCTGTTAAAATAAATACCATTTAAAGATAAAAGCAACATGTCATTTTCAAATAAAACAGTGGGTGTGCCAAAGTAATTATATTTAATCACAGAGATAAGTACATTAATAATTTAATTTGCCAAAGATAATATGATATAATTCTTATTGACATCACGTGACAACAAGGTAGTCACCGAATGAATAGAAACCAATGGAATATCCTGTGATATGTTGTATCTTTCCCTATGATGTATCCCGTGTTATTTGTTCTCTTTGATGTTCGTAGTGAGGTGATTCTTGTAAACCAATTAATAATGTCCGTGGTGATTGACTAATTTTAAAACCTCTATAGGAATGGTGATGCGCTGGCTGATGGCTTAAGCTTGTTACACACAGTTAATATAATATCATAATGTGGGGGGGGGGGGGGTACGCTTGCCATACAATTGACAGATATATGATAGTACCCGTATGTGATGACTGTATGGGATTGAATGGCGAGCGATATCGAGAGATATGCCACGCCCACATATTATATTAACTGTGTGTAACAGACATTATGTTGTTGCTGTTCACGTTTAAAACCATGATAAGATTGATGATGCGCTTGCTGCAGATCTGTTAATGGTGTGTTTTATAATTATTGTCCACTTTTAAATCAGTGATGGGAATGGTGACAATGGTGTATTCCTTAATGATAGGGTGGTCCATGGTTGTGTCCAGGTGTCAGATGGATATCAACATGAGGCAGTATGCCGTGAGGTGGGCCATGCGGAGGTGGGCCATGCTGAGGAGGGCAGCTGCAGTGGTTGGGTGGGCAGTGGTGGGGGGGTCCATGGTGAGGTGGTCCGTGGTCGTGGTGAGGCGGTCCGTGGTGAGGTGGCCCGTGATGTGGAGGTCCATGATGTGGAGGCCCGCAGTGTCCATGTTGACTCATCTTGTTTTGATTTACGTAATCTGAAAACAAATGTTCAAAGAATTAAATAAAAATATATTGACAAGTTGAAGAACCATTATTTGTGGGTATTGTCCACGAATTCAATTACAACTAGTGCCTCGCAACTTCATTGATCCTTTTAATGTGTTATTTTTATTATCCTTCCATTTAAATTTCACCACTAAAAACAAATCGCCACCTGCAATATTAAAATTTTCAAGACCCACAAAAGACACTTCATATAGCATACCCAGGGATGACATTGGCCCTGAGAGAAACAATTTCCCCAAGGCCTCCCGTATTGGTGTTCATTAATCATTTAAAAAATAGCAATTTTATTTGTTGCCTATTTGTTTAATTCATAGAACTCAATTTTTTTTGTAACTTAAAATAAATCAAATTTAATAATTTTATTTAAGTTCGGCCAGTGTTTCAGTTTTGTTATTACTGTGACAGCTTCGACAATTTCGGCCTTCCAAGTCTTAAAGTATTTTCATTATTTTATTCACCCCTACTTATTTGTACGCTTTTTAAAAATAATGTTTTCTGTAAAAACCGACTTCAAAAAAAATCTCGAAAAATGAAATCCTTACATATGCTGTGAGATTGACCTTTAAAATTCAGTTTACCCCAATTTCATAATTAAAAATTATAATTTCTTCAAATGATTGATATTTTTGTGGCGTCATTATTAATTATATAATTAAAAATACACTATGTATACACCACTTTAATTAAAATATATGAATATTTCTGCATGTTTCGATAGCAATGCTATCATCTTCAGGAATAAATGAATACTAAAAAATAATTTCAAGTATAGAAAAATGATAAAAAATTTTAGAACAATAATTTAAGAATATACAAAATATCAGCATAAACAAAAATAAAGTTGTGTATACAAAGTGTATTTTTAATTATATAATTAAAAAATAGTTAGTAAACACCACATTTTTAATTTATTAATGAATATAAACATAATTTTTCTGTACTCGACATTATTATTTTTTAGTATTCTGTATGTCCTGATGAGGAAAGCTTCGATTTCGAAACATACTGATACTTATATATTAAAATGTTTTTAATTAATGTATTAATAATGACGCCACAATGTGAATACCAATCTTTTGAATAAATAAATAAATGGTTATATGTGCAAACCAATGTGATATTTTTAAAGTAATATTAAAAGTATTTCCCTACTTAAATTATCGAAAAATAAATTAAAAAGTGGCTAGCGCACCTGTTTCAAAACTTAAGTTAAGTGTACCTATTTTTATAATAATAATAATAATAATATTTCTTTATTACAGAAGGTGTAGGGGTAGTGCAATGCAATACATTCCATAAGTGATAAAAATACAACCAAATAAATTACAATAGGTACGTAAAATAAGAGGAAGAAAAAAAGAAAAGAAAAACAAAGAAAAATATTACTCAGTAAAATATGCAAAAGAAGTTCACTAACTAAGAGAAAAAAAAATTAACAAGTTCTTGGTGGATATTTGACGATCTCACGATTAAGATAAATTTTAATTTTATGATTAAGATAAATTTTATTTTTATGATTAATCATATGTTATAAAATATTAAAATAAATTAATTAAGTAGAACCCGGAGACAAGCCGTCATGTGACAACTTTGTAGGACTACCAATTTAACATGTTTTTTGTAAATAGTAAGCTAGTTGCCGAAGAAAAGAGTGTAAGAAGAATATATGACGCAAATGTGAATGGAAGAAAAAGCCGGGGGTGCCCTAAGAAGACATGGCACGATCGAGTGAATCAAATATTTGAGTCAGAATTCGGAATAATGGAAGAGAATGTATGAAACGGTCTATGAATGTGGATGAAGTAATGCCAAGATCGAGTTGTTCGGCAGTTCGTCCTTTCTGCCTACCCCTCCGGGGAAACGGCGTGATCGTTAGTTAGTTAGTTAGTTACTAAGCTAGTAATTTTTTTTTTCAAAAATAAATAAATAATAATATTGGTAAATGATAAAACATACAATATTGTGAAGAAAAGACAGTAGAACGAACTTTAAGGCGTAACCCAAATTCACATTTACACGATTTGTCACAAAATTGCGTATTGCAAATGCATTTAATATTGCAATGATAACAATTTATACAAATTAAAGTGCAATCTTACCTGATAAAGCTGATGAGCAAATGCAAATGAAAGCCGGCGAAGTTTATACAACTAATGCATTATTATTGAATTGCGCCTTTTATAATAGCCCCGCCCGGCCTGAAGTGGGTAATTCAAAATCACTGATGGAAATAAACATCAACGATAAGGATAAAATAATTATTATGAAAATAATTTTGATAAGAGTTATCGAAAATTGACGACTTTCTAACTGGAAATCAATTTTCAGAATTTTTAAAAATTACATTTAAAAAGCCGAGTGAAATAATGCACCACTGTTCCACTCACTATGGGTTCCCACTGCGGCGTGGCGAGTTCAAAACTCTGCTAGCTGAATTCTCCATCATTGCACAAGCAATAATGTCCTCTCATATTAATGGAATAGGAGGAATTCAGAGATTTTCGGGTTATTCGTATCCCGAAGACGTCTGTGTATCTTTTGTACATATGATCAAACTTAGTTTTAACGAGCACGAGGGAACCGACTAAATCTGCTTCTTATAGCTATTACTCGCTATGCCCACAGTTCAATGAGAGAAAAATCAAAATGTTTGTGGTCATTCTTGAAAACCCCTGGTGAAAATATTTTGTTTATTGAATTTTTGTTCATCCATGATATGTTCTAAACGTAACAAATTTTGAAGAATCGGTTTGCACCACACGAAAATATAATTTAAAACAGATGAAATATTCTCATCATTACGTACTCTTTTCGCAGGAGTACCTCAAGGTGGGCAAATATCTCCCACCTTATTCAATACATATTTAAGTGAAATTCCAACACCATTAGATCACAACACAAAAAATAACATAATTTGCAGATAATAAAAATATAATGTCAAGTTCAACTATCGAGGCCACTGCTACACGTCGCGTTCAGCTTCAAGCCACACTAGTTGAAAACTGGTGTAAAATATGGCGAATTTCTATTAACCCCACAAAAAGCGTGGCTACCTTCTTCTCACAAAGAATAGCTAGACGCCCCCCTAACATAATATTATTTGGAGAAAAGGTCTCGTGGGAAAAATCAGTCAAACACCTAGGATTAATATTAGATTCCAAATTAACGTGGAAAAAACACATAAATGAATAAATAAAATCACCTAATAAGGCAACAGCCGCTCTCTATCATATGGTATGTAGAAATAGTCGATTATAAACAGACAATAAATTACTCCTATACAAGATGACCATAAGGACTGGCTTTACTTTCGCTGCTCCCATTTGGGGATACGCAGCTCACCAATACACAAACATACTACAAACCCGGCAAAAAAGCCATTCGATTAGCACTAAATGCGCCTCAGTGGATCGGGGTTAACACTCTACACAATGACACAAATATTCTTCTGATAAAAGATCTTATAGTAACAGATTCTGAAAAGTTATATTCCGGTCTATCCGCTAATGTAAACCCATCAATAAACACTCTTGGTAAATACAGCGAGAATAAAATATTTAAATACAAGAAACCTAAATCAATCCTCCGTAAGGTGTGAAATCCTACCCCTAAAGTTGCAGCATAGTATAGAAAATTTGCTTGAATTATATCAATGTAATAATGTCAATATTTTTTGTAAAATGTTTGAAGGAACATTATCTATGTTCATAAATGACTCAACAAATAATATCATATCCAAATCCGAACTACCTAACTTCAAACCTATAAGACAATGGATTACTCATGGTTTAATAGTATCCGTACGTCAAAAGCAAGCTCTTTATAGACTAACTATTCAACAACGAAATATTGAACATTTACTGAAACATTTTAAAGCATATAAAAACAAACTCTCATATATCATAAAACATACAAAAAAATCTATTATAAAGTTGATGTTGGTTGGTTGGTTGAAAAACAATTAGTGACATGAACAAAATATTACGATAATATTCGATTAGATTGGGTTTTTCCCGGTTGAAGTAATGAAGAAATCATAATATTGATGCATTGTATCGATAGCAGACATACAAATATTTAATCTAAATTAATTAATGTATATATATATATATATATATATATATATATATATATATACGTTAAGTATTTCCACATACATGGATGCAGGAACCGAATTTCACTGCTCACATTCAACAAATTGTAAATAAGGGTATGAAAACCTTAGGATTTATATCAAGAAAAATAATTTTATTTTGAATCGTTACAACTAACAAAATTGTTGTACATATTCCTAGGTAGAAGAATAGAACATAATTCTATAGTGTGGTCGCCCTTCTACAAAATACATATTCATAGTGTGGAATAAATTCGAGGAATATTTTTACGTTTCATAAATTTTAAACTAAACATACCTTCAGGGCGCATAAATTACTCATCGTTAATGAATATTTTAGATATACCAACTTTAGAAAACAAACGGAAAATTAACGACCTAACCTATTTATTAAAATGATTAAACTCTGAATTCGATTGTTCGGAACTCCTGCATTTAATCAATCTATACATACGAGTACCTAAACGAACTACAAGACAAACATTAACATTTTACGTATGTACGAGGTGTGTTCAAAAGAAAAGGTGAATTTTTAATTTTCGCGGGCTGTGTACATTCGATTATCGTTTTTTTTGTTATGTTGGTACACCTATTTTTATCATATGTTAGCATTATCAGCCATTTTGGATGAGTGGTTTGTTTTTGACAACTGGAAAGGTTAGTCACGTTTTTGGGTGTTCTTCGATTTTTTACTTTAGGTTCGTTTTCTGAGGCATCATCAGTCCGATTGAAGTGAAATTTTAGATTTGCTTTTTTTTTCTATGTCCTTATCAGCATTTCTTCAAAAAATCTAAAAAAACGATGTTTTTAGATTTTTACAAATTTTTTTTTAGTAAAAAATCGAAGAAAAAACAAAACGTTACTAAGCTTTCCAGTTGTCAAAAACAAACCACTGATCCAAAATGGCTGATAATGCTAACATATGATAAACATATGTGTACCAACAAAACAAAAAAAATCGATAATCGAATGTACACAGCCCGCGAAAATTCAAAATTCACCTTTTCTTTTGAACCCACCTTGTATATTCCGTTCGTTTATTAATTATTGTTAACTACAACTGTTAACGTTATTTATTTATTTGTAATCAATATTAATGTTGACTTTGTGGATATTGTATTATTTATGTTCTCTGTTCCTTTATGTTCCTGTGTATTTTTAGCATCGGTGCAGTTTATTCTTATTTCAAGTGTAATTAACTTTTGTTCATGTTTTCTATTTTTATTTTTTATGTGATTAAAAAAAAAGATTTACTCTTATGTAAAAGTCCCCTGGGCGATTAAATAATAAATAGTTAGTTAAAACATTCAGCACCTACAGCATGGCTTGATATGATCAAGACAACTAATGGAAAGGTTATAAAATAGCCCTGGAGCTCACGATTTTGCGGTTATCTTTTCTGAAAGAAGGAGGAAGAAATGTTATATGTCAATTAAAGTAAAATTAATGAGAAATGTTTTGTCTAAACCACTGATTAATATAGTCAATGCATATGTTTATCACAATGTGTCCTTAAGTTCTTAATATGAGGGTTGTAATGGTAGGCAAAATTAGAGGACATATAACAGTAGTTAAAAAATATGTTATTATTTATGATACATACGCAAACTTTTTTTATAATTTCCCTCAGTACACATAACCTAAACACCCGTCCGATTTATGCTGTGGTTGACTGAAGTATCATCGGACGGGACGCATGGATACATAGAGGGACACGCACCGTGCAAAGATTATTAAAAAATTAAATAAACCCGTCCCCCCCCCCCTTTTCACCCGCGATGGGAACGTTTAAAAACAGTCTTACTTTTCATATGCAAGTGTTTAAATATCGCTTAAACAGACATTTTATAATTTTTTACATTTCATTTCAAATGCCATCAAAGAATCACGCAGATGCCAAATGGTAATGGGCCGGATTAGTAAGTTTAATATTTAATAATTAATAATTACCAAGGATACCATATTTTTTTCGTTTGCATGTGACTTATGTACACTCGTGGTACACGTGATACCATTGATTCGGCACATAAAGGATACGATTAAGAGGAAACCCGGCTGCTGAGAAATTTCAGCAATAGGTATTTAAAAAAATTGTTTCTGTTGCACTCTGTGCTGCGGTCAGCCGTCGCGCTATAGATGTGAGGGTGTGCGTAGCTAGAGTGTGTGTGTGTAGCTTGCTTACTAGTATAGGCAAAACCGCCATCCGAATTAATATTATTTTTCCTCTGGCGGCCGGTCGCAACAGGACTTCCCCCAATCTGCATGTGTGTGTGTGTGTGTGTGTATAGCTCACGCGCCCCGTCTAGGCAAAACCGCCAGCCGAATTAATATTATTATTCCTCCGGCGGCCGGTCGCAACAGGACTTCCCCCAATCTGCATGTGTGTGTGTGTGTGTGTATAGCTCACGCGCCCCGTCTAGGCAAAACCGCCAGCCGAATTAATATTATTATTCCTCCGGCGGCCGATCGCAACAGGACTTCCCCCAATCTGCATGTGTGTGTGTTTGTGTGTGTAGCTCGCGCGCCCCTCTAGGCAAAACCGCCAGCCGAATTAATATTATTATTCCTCTGGCGGCCGGTCGCAACAGGACTTCCCCCAATCTGCATGTGTGTGTGGAGGCAAGACTAAACATTCAACGTCTTGTTACGGGAGCGTTCCATCGTGAGCGTCCTAACAGATGTCTTAAGCGATCATCGTTCATTCATATTCTTTCTGCCAGTATAATATTTTTTTTAGGAATAATATACCTTTATGCAGTATAAATTAACAATTTTCAATAGAAGTGCACAGAAGTTTGAATAAACTTACTTGTTTGTAGATGTTGTGATGTCATTAGCAATGAGTAAAGTTAATTGCTTAACCATATTTTAGTCATCCGAAATCTGGCAATGAAATCCATCTCTTCCTACAAAATATGGTCTGTTCTTGGTTTGAACTCCTTTTTCCTATTTCCCATATATTCCAATATCAATTGGTTTTCAAAACCCGGGTTGTCAGACATTTTTGAATAATTTTCTCTTAAATGATGATAGCAGGCTGACAGCTATACTAAAATCTAACTTTATGCTGTCAATATTGCTGGGTTAAATAAAAATTACTATTAAGTAACTATTTACTTAATTTTTATTTAAACGAAGTGAAACAACACATTTCTGCAAGAAATGATAAAAAAGTTACTTATATTTTGACTTTAACTAAAATGTAACTTTAACTATTTTCAATGCAACTGGCCCTAAGTAAACCATCACGCATGCTTTTTTTGTTTAGTAATTTGGGATTAGTGAAACAAAAAACTTGCGAGAATATCGGATGGATAAATATATACTAATCCCGATGTTTGAATATCCCAGTTTTTCGATTTCATCGCTAGCTGCATCACTTCAATATTTTGTCATGAATTACACATATAGGATATCGGTGTGCGCCTACTAAACTATTCATAAACACAACCAACTAAAATAATTAAAAAGAACAGGAAGATCCGAATGACAGCTTTATTCAATTTATTTTTTAATATTTTAGCAACAATATAAAATGCATGTGAAAAAACAAAACATGGTGCAGGTATAAACATATTTACAGAATAACAGTTTAAAATACAAAATGATACACTAAATATTATTATTTATAAGCTATTTGTTTTTTTTCTTTATTTTTTGTAAGTACTCTTCACTAGGGGGTCCAGTCCTGAGGCGGATTAGAGTTATTTAATTTAATGTCATCTAAATTAGGTGAGCCTTCTATGTCCTTTTTAATCCTCTTTTTTTGGTTGTTTCATTGACCTCTTTCAGCCAAACTTTAATTCTTGACTTGTCTTCATTAAACTTTTCTATTATAATCATATCTGGGGGAAGGATTCTTTGGAGTTTTGTTGCAAAATTTAATATGTACTCGTATGTTCTTTGTCCGAATGTGGTTTCATAACAAAGAATGTTTTTTTAATGTAATTTTGATTCAGTCTAGTGTCATGAATACGTAATTTAGTTGAAAGTACATTTACAAAAGGAAACCCTCTTTCAACAAGTTGATCGCCTTTCTTATTGAATGGAATAAAATTGAACAACACCTTTACTTGACGCCATCTTGATTAACAATATAGGTTCAAATTATACTGAAATGCGAAAACTCCCATTTTCAAATTCTTGTCAATTTTCATCATCAATTAAAAGTTGATCAAATGAATTTGAATCGTCTGAACCAGGCCTTAGAATTTATCATAACATAGTTTCTGTAGGTATATGGTCCTACCACTGAAAGCTCTTCTGTATCTTCTCTTTCTGTTACATGC
Organism: Halesus radiatus; assembly: GCA_022606495.2. NCBI lineage: Eukaryota > Metazoa > Arthropoda > Insecta > Trichoptera > Limnephilidae > Halesus > Halesus radiatus. Next base: position 10,921 of record JAHDVE020005036.1, on the reverse strand, counting down.
GCTGTTTACGAAAAAAAGGAGAGGTACAACGCGCGCAATGTGAAATGGCACGCAAACAAATAGACGAAGGTTTTCAACAATTTTGAAAGTATTGTGAAATTACAGAAAAGGAAAGGGTCACCTCATCCATCGATATGTAAAAGCATTTTAATACGGACAGTCCGCGGGAACATGAACAAGTAACTTGCCGCCAGTCGTAGAGTTCAATAATAATTACAGTTTATTTAATAATATCCCGATCTTTTGAGTGCCTTCAATAATAATTCGTTTTTATGTTAGAATCGATGTAATAATTACAATCGGTTTTCGGAAAACGATTTTAAAATCTCTTTTTCTCAAAGGTTACATATTTTTGTGTTCTTCAATAAACACTTTCCAGTCAAATTATCGTCTTTCATACTGATTCAATGTGAATTTTACAATAGATTAAAAAAATATTGTGTTCTCACAAACGTTTTTCAATATTCAAAATAATAATTTCATGTTAAAATTAAACATAGAGGTGATTTTTCACAAAAACGGCATTATACAAATCATCCGATTATTATTATTACGAATTATTTGTTGTTATTTGGAGGCAAGCCTATCGTTTGCCGACATGGTCAAAAATGGTCATCAGAATACGCCACGACCTCCAATCACCCGTACAGGACTTAATGTTGGGACCCCTAAGCCTGCTATATGCATGTTTCCAAAACTGGATTCGGCTAAGGATAGCGACGAAACGAAGCAGCTCCTGAAGGACGTCTTACGACCGTCTGAGCATGGAATCGCGTTACGGGTATAAGGAACATCCGTAACAAAGGCGTAGTTATCCAAACCGCTACTCGGGAAGACCAGGAAAAAATACTCAAAACCCCATGTCCAGCAAACTCGGCTACTCTAAGTGCCCGACTACCCACAAAACGGCATCCACGAGTGATTTTCTTTAATGTTCCTCGGGACCTTACAGATGAGTGTTTTCTCAGGAGTGCCTTAACGGGAATCCAGGAAAACGCAGACTTAGAACCCACAGTGAAAACGTGCAAGCTAAGTCATCTAGCTGGTGCTCGGACAGGATCGACATGCCACCGGGTCTACGAGGTGCCTGCCCATCTACGTCACGTGCTGGTGAAGCAAGGAAAGGTCTTTGTTGACTGGAATGTGTGCCGCGTTCGTGACTTTATTGGGCTTACAGTGTGTTCCAAGTGCCAAATGATCGGACATTCCTTCAAGTTCTGCAAGGACCAGCAAAGATGTGGACATTGTGCAAGTGAAGGTCATGCCAGGACAGATTGCCCAAAAGCTGCCGCCAAGCCAGTATATGCCACCTGTACCAGGTTTGGCAAGCCCGCTGGACATTCGACTGGAGACAAGGACACCTGCCCAGCTTATAAGGCTGCTCTTTCCAAGGACTTTACCACCATCGATTATGGCGTATAAATACATTGATGACGACGGTGATGTTATCTACATGAGGACTAATGACTTGAAACAGTGGACGGAAGAACATAAAATTGGCCATAATATAGGTAATTTTACTTGTGTTCAACTAAACATTCGATCCATATCTAAATACTGGGATGTTTTACATGCTAACCTCCAAAATTGTTGGAATAATATAGATATCCAAATGCTATGTGAAACTTCAATAAAAAGGGAACATACTTGTCTTTTCGAAATTCCCGGTTACAGTAGCATTAGTTACTGTCGCACATCCAAATCTGGAGGGGGTATAACCTTGTATATTCGGGATACTTAACCTTTCACCCAAAATTTACTTGAAACAAAGTTGTTCGAGAATATTTCCTGTATAATAACATTACCAAATAATTGTATACTCAATGTACTAGCAATATATAGACCACCAAATCTTAGTAAACAATCATTTATCAATGAACTTTCATCAATATTAACAAAATTTTCAAACCCTAATGAAAATATGCTAATATTTGGTGACATAAATATTGATCTGTTAAATTATATAGATCCTGTGATTATTCACTATGAAAATGCTCTTTCAAATAACTATTACAAAATGTATAAACGACGTTACAAGGGAAGCTATAGCAAATGGTAAAATGACACGAACATGTTTGGATCATATTTTTGTTAGATATAATAGCAAACACAAAGAAACTGACATACTCTACGCATGTGTTTGTGACTTCATCATTGCAGACCACTTTGCAACAGTTGTGAACATTCCGTACTATAAAACTAATAAACGGCCTATAAATAAAGGGCGGAAAGTCTCAATTTTATCTCAAAAACGAATAGATTTTTCAATTAGAAATTATAACTGGAATGCTTTGCTTCAGACAAATGATTGCAATAATTTATATAGTCAAATAAAAAGCAAGTTTAACGAAGTATATGAAAATAGTAAAATATTTATAGATGTAAAACCCAATGCAAGACCTTGGATTATAAAAAAATGGATGACAGAAGATATTCTATCACACATTAAAAAACGAGATTCTTTATTTAATCGGTGGAAAAGCTCCCCAACAAATGCAATTTATGAAAAACAATACAAATCTTTTCGTAATTTTGTTACTAAATTAATAATAAAAAGTAAAACAACCTTTTTCAATGATAAATTTAAGAATAATTTTTCAGATATCAAAAAAACATGGGATGAAATAAATAAAATTCTAGGACGTAGGACAAAGAGTAACTGTGACGATGTAATTAGTAGGTTTATGTTAAAAAATCAATCTGCGGAAAATGTTACAAACCAATTTGTTAATTATTTTTCAGATAACATAGCCTCAATGGTTCATAAATGTGATTTTAAGGCGTCAAATATTGTCCCGATAGAGTCACCGCAAAGTTTGTATATACCACGAGCATCATTCGCAGACATATTGAGTATAGTCAAACTTCTCAAAAATTCAAAGTCCCCTGGCATAGACAATATCCGAATGTTTGACATAAAATAGATATTTTGGGTCCTATATTAACCCATCTGATCAACATAATTTTAACACAAGCTGTGATACCAGATGAACTCAAATGTAGTATTATCAGACCTATTTACAAAAATGGGAAACATACTGATATAGGAAACTATAGACCGATTAGTATATTACCCGCTCTAGAAAAGATTCTTGAAAAATACATATCTTTAAAACTAACCAAATACTTGAAGTGCTTTTCTTTAATAGATCCTAATCAATTTGGTTTTCAAAATAAAAAAAGTTCTGAAATGTTACTTCAGGATTTTTCTAACTATATAAATAATGAACTGAATAATAAAAGGCATGTTTTGGTACTGTTTATAGATAATTCAAAGGCATTTGATACTATAGACCCGATGAAATTGTTAAATATTTTGGAGGCAATAGGGGTAAGAGGAAACTTTCTCAAACTATTCAAAAACTTCCTAACCAACCGCCAAATCCAGGTAAAAATATCAGACAAATTTAGTAAAAGAAGAAATGTCAAAACAGGAGTTCCACAAGGGTCAATTTTAGGTCCAACGCTCTATATTATCTTTGTATCACTTATGAACAAAATATTCTCGTTTGTTAAACATTATGTATACGCTGATGATACAGCACTTATAATATCCCATGAAAATTTTGATACTGCAATAAAATTGTTACAGGTAGACTTTAATTCTTTATTAAAATGGTCACATGACTCTGGTCTAATAATCAATGCTAAAAAAACGAAATTGATGCATATAAGATCCCCGCATGCAAGGTACAGAGAGGCACCTGTAATCATATCCCATTCATTTAATTGCATTCACAATAATACCAAACAGCCCTGCGCGTGTACAAGTATCGAATTAGTCAACCAGTACGTGTATCTAGGTGTTATGGTGGATTGTAATATGAAATGGGACGTACAAATTTCCAACCTCTGTAAGCGACTTCGAGCCATTGTAGGAAGACTCCACAAGGTAAAATTATATGTGCCTATAAAAACTATGAAACTGATTTATTTGTCTCTAGCAGAATCGACTATAAGGTATGGTATAACTTCTTGGGGACACTCCTGTAAGACCAACATAAAACATTTACAGCTGATTCAAAACGCCATGGTTAAATTGTTAGTAAGTAAAACAGTTTTTAACCAAAGGCGAGACATTGATATCATGTACAAATCAATTAATGTATTACCTGTTCGTGGTCTTTTGTGGCATAAAATTCTACTGCAACATATATCTGAAAGTCCGTATAAGGCAGTGGTGGATCATGTACACAATATACGTTTCACACAAAATATAGGAATGATAGTGCCAATATTTCAAAATAAATACGGTCAACGAACCCTTGAATACATTGTACCATTTATATTTAACAAATTGCCGTACGAATTTAAAAACAATTGTCCTATGATGAAATTCTCACTGATGTTAAAGTGTTGGCTTTTGGAAAGTAACCTTGTGTATTGATGGTAACAAATATGACGGTCTCCTTGGTTGTATAGCTCCTAGATATCTGGTGTATTTACTGTTACGGTGTTACAATTATATTTAAGTCTATCCTCATTGTAACCAACCTGTACTGCTGTTTTATGTATATATGTATATATCTTTTTAAATTTTTATTTCTTAATTTATTTAATACTTACAGATGCTTTGATATTTCTGATATTTACGTAATAGTTATATTTTTGTAATATTAATGCTTTTATAATGTTGATATTTTTAAAAGTATTGATGTTTTTATAATATTGATATTTTTATAATATTGATACTTTTATAATATTGGTACTTTTATAATTTTGATATTTTTATGATATTGACATTTTTATAATATTATTTAAATCGGTGTTATAAAATTGGACTCTAGTATCTCAATAAAAAATCTGTAATGCTTTAACCATTATTTTTTCTCTTTAATTTTTTTTTTCAACTTATGTACAGCGCAAGATGCATGCGCCTAAATATAATAATTTTTGCCCTACATTTGTATGATGATTGTAATTTATTGTTGTATTATATTATATTGTTGAAATAAACTCCTGCTGACAAGCTACTTGCAGTGGCTTAGCGGGTATAAGTTCCCACTGTATATAATTAATATTATACAATAAAAAAAAAAATAAAAAAAAATGTTTCCAGTGGGTAGATAAAACGTAACCCACCCGTTTTTTTTTAAATATGTCAAATTATTTAATAATATCTAAGTACAGTAGGTGAGTAAATTTTTTTTAAATATATCGATTAGTATGTGCGTAAATAAATAGACAAATTAAAGGAGTTTCGTAGCAAAACACGTACTCGGAATTTTTTATTAATGATTTTATTTAAAGTAAAATTGACTTTACGAAAAGTAGCCAAGGTAGATAATATATTGATTTATAATACTGTATCATTAGGTGATACGAAATATGTGTGTTTTATAACAAACGTTCGTTTGAAAAAGTAAAAATCTGCGCAACGACCAACGGAAGAACCTTATTACATAAACATATATTTATAATTTTTCAAAATTTCAAACTTACTATGCTACATAAAATAACAATCTTTCAAAATCAATTTTTTTTTATGGAAAAGAGTCGACACGTCTAGAATTCGTTTCAAAAATTACTATTTTTCAGTTGTGCCTGGTTATATCGCCTTAAAATTAGAAGGAAAATGAATGCGGTTGGGGGTGCGATGGGATTAGGGGTAACAGATCAACAAATGTAGGTGGACCAACAAAGGCAAGCGGATCAATAAAAACCTTGCGTACCGTCGCGTCTGATCAACATAGTACGAGAAGGGATCTTAATATATATCATGTTTTTCTCGGTCCCATGAGAAGCCTAAAATAAGCCTTAAAAATAAAAATACCAAATTAAAAAGAAAAACTTATCATATTAAGGCCGAAACGGAAAAAAATATTGTTATAGAGTATTTACCCATCAATCATTCAATCATGGTAAGGGGAACTGCCAATCATATTTGAAACGCTGCGTTACCTGAACAGGCTTTACCCATATTTGGTGACCAGATCAGCATATCCTGGTACATAACCTTACCCTTTCCTATCTCCTTTCCCTCCTCACTTCCATCGATCTGATAATATTCAATAAATGCGTGATGCCATACTTTCACTGCCTCCGGGCAGTTGACCCTTGCCATGTTTTTAAACAACGCGTCATCAGAAAAATAACGCTAAATATGAATGAAGCCACATAATAAATAATACAACAGAATTACATTATGTTTTTGTTTTTTTATTTAGTGAAGTCTTTTAATCACTACAACAATAACACTAATTATCCTAAATAATTAAAATTACATCAGGTACATCGACGGCATTATCCTAGTTTTTGATTACTTGCATCAAAACATGGACATTCACGAGAATACTAATGGCCTACGAGAATGCTCTCTTATTTCACAATATTTTTCATCTCTAAAAATAACGTGGTGTCATAATGCGAAATGTCAATGTAGCGGTTTAAAACAAAAACCTTCCTGTATAATATTTTTTTATACCCCGACGTCGAGAGCGCCTCTAGCGACAAATACATAGGTTGGCATCTTGTTCAAATAGTAGGTTTACATGTTTTTGTTGTTGTTGGTATTTACCTTACCTTTTTTCTGAATTTTCATCCATCGGCGGCCATCTTGGATGTCAGTGTATGTGTATGTGTTATTCACTGCCGGGCCACGTACAAATGGAAAGTTTTTTTAAAAATAATTTTCCGGTTCAACTATACACTTAATATAATCTTAGTATAATTAGTAATAGTTGATATAATAACTCAAACTTTTAAATTATGTACTATTTAATAGTCAGCAAGCAATAAAATTGTTGATGTTTGAAGCAACGCGTCACTAGCAATGTCCGCCATGGTGGCCATGGTGGCCGTGGTGGCCATGATGTCCAAAATGTCCGTGATGCCCGTGATGTCCATGATGTCCAAAATGTCCGTGATGTCCATGATGTCCAAAGTGTCCGTGGTGTCCATGATGTCCATGGTGGCCGTAGTGACCAAAGTTACTGTGGTCCTGGATGACGAGCTGAACTCCGGGGGGTCTCACGATAATGCCATGCGGGTGATGATGCGGGTGGTGATGGGGGTGATGGTGGTAACCGTGATGGTTGCCCATTTTTTTTGTTGGATTAAAGATATCTGAAAAACAATATTGCCATCATTAATTAGACTCGTGCAAAATTAAAGACAGTATTTTGGACAATATTTTTGTTATTTTGCACAGTTCTTTTACGTTTTACATGTTAAAAAAATGCGTACAGATAGGAAATATAAGACATTTTGGCTAAAATCGCTGATCTGAATTACTAGTCTAGTTGACAAACACCATATACGAGTATAATGGACGAATAAAAAATTACAAAGCACTGTTTTTTGTCAATTATGGTTTCTAATTGATTTATAACCAAACATTATCCAAAATTATAAATTATCCATCTATTTTTGAAACTGACAATACACGGTGGAATTCCATTATAATAATATAATAAAACGCATGTAAAACTTATTTCCACTTTTATTTTATTTTACCGTAACCGGTTTCAGCTTGTTAAAGCCATCTTCAGACTGGTCTGAAGATTAATTTGAAACAAACTTTCGGTATTAAACAGTTATTTCGATTGTTATTGCGCTATCACTATAACTAACACACAGTAACGGGTTGGTCACAGAACATTTCGGCACAACACGATCGCTGAACGTCCCTATTTAATGAAATAAAACATACTTTACAAATAAATTGTAACTCACTTGTTGAGAAAACCACTGAATCAGATGAAGCGCAGATGCGGAGGATGCTCGACTGCAATAATGATGATTTTGTTTGTTCAGTCACTTAAATATCCTGTTTACCAAGCTCGTGAATCAACCTTTATCACTATTAGATAAAAGAGTTTTGGTACGAAATTAGTTTCTTATCTCTTTATCTGTCGCTTGATATACAGGAATCCCACCTAAAATCACTGTCATCTATGCCAATACACTAAATACGCAATAAAGAAAAATAGGTTGATTAGTCAATCACTTATATTTAGATAGTGTTTACTTGAAACTTGATGGGCAAGTTAGTGATGACATATTTTGCAAGTCACGGGCAATCCCACAACATTGATATAGATTATGAAATAATGACACATTGTCACATGATTAATGTCACCTAATAATAATACATGTCACATGACACATGATTCGGGTAAATTATTATCTGTTTACAATAATTTATCTGTTACTACCCGGAATTTTTCTTATTTACACTCCTCTGTGTGTATTCTAGCTGCCCTCAAAATCACGAAACTATAAAAGGCCACTTACTACATGTATTTTATAATGAATTGGAAAAAAATATGCGGATAGGTGTTTCTACTATGGTTACGAAAATTTTATGCTGTAAATCTAATTTAATAATGTTTTTATCAAGTTCTGCAAGTATTTTTAGTGTTTATTATTGTGACAGCTGTTTCGGCGTTTAGGGCCATTTAAACTGCCTAAAAACTAAAAATATTTTGCAGAACTTAATAATAACATTATTAAATTTGTTTTAAAAATAAAAACAATTAATAAATTCCACACTAATGTTTTTTCTCAATATAGCAACACTGGAACTCCGTTGACTTTAGACGTTTTAACTGACACTGACGATCTGACATTACTTCACCCGTAACCTACCAACTTTGTTTTACGAAAATATAAAGTAATCTTTTTAATGTGAACAATTATTGAAATTGATTTTGTTTAGGGTTAGTCTATGTTCTGTTTTATTGGACAGTTGAATACTCTAATAGCCATCTTAAAGTAACCAAAATGTTACTCTCGTAGCAGTAGCTCATTTTCTCCGACACCACGAAATATCTTTATTAAATATGCATATAAGCACCTAAAAAAATTGTGAATGTCTTAGAATGTTTGCCAGATAAAAATAATAATTGGTTCATCAAATGCTTTTGAAAAATTGTTATAAAAGCCAATATATTTATATTCAGAATTTTCTTCTGGTAGGTTTATTTTGGAAACCGGATAATTCAACACGCGTACGAGTATGATTCGGCAAACTTTTTTTATTAAAAGTACGGAAATAACTTACCCGAAAACCTAATCTAACCTAATTAAACCTTTTTTCATATTTTTTAAAATTATTAATTAGGTTACTTAGGAAGCCAAGCTAGCAGTCCACAATGGAGTGCTGATACCAACCCTGATGTATGGCAGTGAGGCATGGAAGTGGCAAAGGAAGGATGAAAGTAGACTGAAAGCTGTAGAAATGAGATCGATCGGGTATTTGGGAAAACCATGTATGATCGTGTGAAAAATGTCGAAATTCGTAATGAATGCAAGGCCGATGTAAGCGTAATGAGTAAGATTAAGAAAGGGACGCTTAGATGGTTTAGGCATGTAGAGCGAATGAACGAAGAAAAGAGTATAAGGAATGTGAATGGAAGAAGAAGCCGGGGACGTTTGAGGAGTACATCGAACGATCAAGTGAGTAAAATACTTGAGTCGGACCATGTCAGAAGTCGGAATAATAGAAGAGAATGTATGAATTTGAATTCAGCAAGAAGTGTATACCAACATCGAGTTCTTTGTCGTACTTTAATAAACATTATTGTTTTTTGACACTTGTACTTTACTCAATTTAATGTTAATGCGCATTATGCAATTTTTTTTCAAATAGGTCATTCAAAGTGAAGAAAAAAAAACCAGCCTAAAAACCTAGCCTAGTATTTTTTTAGAATTTAATTTAGCTAACTTTCAAACATTAAAAATATTCAGTGGGCGATAACTCACAAGTACTATATGCACTCTTGGACGGATGAACTGGGTTACTTCAAATACAAAAAGGCTAGAATCATTCCAGAATGCATTGCTCCGATGATTCACCAAAAGTCAATGGTTCCTCGGGAATAGCATAATTAACACGGGCTCGACAATTCCTCCACTCCGAAAACATGTAATAGATTTAGCCAAAACATTTTACTCCGAATTAGAATCGAACTCCCTCTATATCCAACCTCGGCCGCTGGACCCCCAGCACCGACCCCCTCCGTCTCCGCCCAAATTCCATCTAATATCCTCCATTACCTTAGTGAGTGGGCTTAAATATAAGATTGCCATCAGCAAGGCCGCTAGCACACAAAACAAAGTTTATAATTCTATGAAATAAAAATGAATAAAAGCCCTACAGTAGCAATAAGCAGCCCGCTCACTGGGTAGAGAAGATTATCTCCACATGTATGCACCTCTAACCACACTTGACACAGGGAGAGGGAGAAATGTTCCCTGGCACTGGACATAAAAAATTAACAATACGATATATGGACGATGAAGTTCCATTTGTTGAAACGTTAAGAAGGTATTTATGTTTTAAATCCCCTTTTTTTTACAATGTCTAATCTATAAATATTATAAATAAATGTCCCATGGCTTGGACTAATTGCAACAATTACAATAATAATTTCAACAATGTTGCAGCACTGAATACAGTAATTTATAAGAAGAGCAATCATGAAATGCATTTCTCAATAAATATGAATTATTATTACCTACAGTTTAGGCAATTTAAAGAAACACCCACAATTGCTTTGTTGTTTCATTATTACGCATCATCTCAGCACTGGAATGAGATAGGGGGTTGAATTAAGGCACCCATATCGAGTAGTTTTATCAAATACACAAAATGGTATACTTAAGTTATGTTGATCTCCGAAGTCACCGGAGTCTAAAGAGTAAAATTTACTATATAAAATACAATTGTTTTTCGTCATTACTTCATCAATTTCTTTATTTAAAACCACTGTATTTAATATGTAAAAAATACCCACACGTTTCAGGAACAAAACTCCCCTCGTCGGGATAAACAATATACCCGCTAAAATAATGACATGGACAATTAATAAGAAAATTGAACTAACAATCAAAAATAAGCGATGAAAGTAGGTAAGTAATTAATTAAAATTTAATTAATTAGTTTATTATTAATCTAAATTAAATTTAAAAAAATAAT